>VXBQ01012931.1:354027-435478 GCA_013400175.1 Phainopepla nitens | reverse complement strand
AGAGCAGCGAGAGGTTCCCCAGGTCTGAAGACCTTCAGCAAAGGTCTGAAGGAGCTGAGCCAACAAGCAGTAGCGGCAAGGCAGCCGAGCCCTCTGCCTCTCGCCCCTTTGGCTCTCAGCGTCCGAATGGCGACCACGGCATTGCTGTTGATCTGCCAAGGGACCTCGAAGGTGGGATCCCACGCCCATTCCCTGCGTGCAGGTCTCCCTGCTTTTGCCATCTGCGCAGCTTTTCGCTGCTTTGTTTCCACCTGCAGTGTTTTGGGGACAGTGCTGCTGCTGGTAGGGATTTCCCAGGGTGACTGGCTGCAGGGCGACTGCAGCGGGAGGCCAGCATCTGTCGGGCATGAGCTGCACTAGGGCATGCTCCCCAGCTCACACATTCTACCATCCTTCTGATCCTTACCGCTCCAGTTTTCTGATAAACGTTGGGCTGGGGAGCCAGTGCTGGTCATCTAGCAGAGTCCCATATCCTAATGACAAATATCTCTGTTGGAAGCCTCTGCAAGAGAACCCGTAGCTTATTCAGAACAGCTTTTCAACAAAATACTCAGCATTTCTCTGTCTTTGATTTTGCTCTATTCTTGCCATATTCCCATTTTCTGTTTGCAGTCAGAGCATGCAGAAATGATTTGATTGCTTTTTTGATTTTTTTACAGCTCCACTCCAAAATAATAGACCAATTTGATTTAGAAAGAGGCATTTTTCTACTCAATACCAAAGTCCATGTGACATAGAGAAGTGATTTAAATATATCCACCTCAGCAACATTTTAGAACAAGCAATTTCATTTTTAAGTGAAATAAAACAAAAAGAGCATTGAATTTCAAACTTACAAAGGTTTCATGCTGTTTTGCACCAGCCTATCAAGGTCCCAGATCCTCTGTCCCACCTGTTAGTGATGCTACTGTATTGCCAAGTTCTGCTCAGTCTTTAATGATTTGCCAGTGCTTGACTCTGTATAAATAGAGTTTTGCAGGTACTACAGGTTGATGAAAAAAATGAAGTGTTTTAAAGATGTTAAAATGTCATCTCTTGAGTGAACAACAGCTTTTACCTCCTCTTCTGATTCCCACCCTACCAACTGTTTTCAACAATGGTCTGTTATGATATTTCCTGAAGCTACTTATGTCTTCCTCAGTATGGGAAGGTCGTGACTCATGTGCTTGCTCTCTAAAGTAAGGAATGATATCTTGGAACTGTAATAGTGGATTGCTTTTGAATATATATGAAGAAGCCTAAAGGAGCTGTCTGTTGACATTTAAAAAATTTTTTTTTGCTATGTTCTTGTGCTAGTTTTGATTTCCACAGTAATTTCTGCATGTTGGCTCTTTTGGCCAGCTTAGGCAGACCGAGTCTAGTTATTTGAAGTAAAAAAGTATCCTGTGAATTCCTAAAAAATGTTCTACTAAAAACACAAAAGGAAGAGAAGATTTATTATTTCCACTGTTGACCAAGTCTACTTGACTTGGAAGAGGATGTGTGTGCAGAGAGGAAGCCTGGATATCTTTCCTTTGTGGCAGCCCCATTTCTCATGCCTTGAAGCCTTCCTGCCAGCACTGGGACTCGATTTATTCACCCAGTGGGAGAAGAAAATTGTCCTCCAATGCTTCATATGGTTGTGCAATCCTAATTTTACTGACTTCCACCTGATATAGTGACACAATTTTTTAAAAAAATTATTTTCTCTGCAGGAAGGATTGTTCAGTCAGTGTTAGCACTTTTTGAAGGATCTGTGCAGGGATGCAAAAGGCTCCTTAGCGCAGCACAAGCTTAAGGATACAAGCCTTCTGTGTGTCCTATCAGGAGGTTCTTCCCACTATCTTAATTAAAACAGGGTGGAAAAGATGAAAGCAGTAACTGTCCCTGTTTGCTTTTCCTGCACAGGGGTAGCTGATCCAGTGCCCTTGACTTTCCAGATTGTCTTTTCCACTGAATGATCAGGATGCAGCTACTCCTATGCAAACGCAAAGGAATCGGAGCAAACAGCTCCCATTCGAGAAACCCAGCAGCAGCACCTGCTGCCTGTTCTGCTGCCAGTCAGCAAACCCAGAAATGCTATGAAATGGCAAAACAGATCATGAAGGCAGGTTTGCTGCAGATGGCTGAAGCTAAGAAGGTATTTTCTTGCTGAGCCAGTTCTTGCCTTTCATATTATTGACAAATTAATAGGCTTAAATCTCCTGAAATAATAGTCTTAGCATGCTATAATGCTATCTGAAAATCATTAAAACTTCAAAATGTAGCCTTTTAGGTAAATGTTGATCTGGTTACCTCCAGCTGCCTTCCCACAGTAAGTGCTTTCATTTGATCGGACAAAAGTCTTGTGAAGCTGTCATCACCCAGGACAATTAACTCAGTGCCAGATATTCAGGTTCATTTTGGAGCTTGCCTCTGACATGCAGTCCCCATCACTGCCAAGTGGACCTTATGAGCAGCTTCTTGCTGTGGGAAGCCCTGACCTCAGGCATAACACAACATTATGGTGACATACAGGAGGTTCCTTCCACTGCAGGGGGCTGGCACAGCCCTTCCAGTCACCCCACACCCTGCTCTCCTTCCTCTTTTCAACTGGTCTGCTAAACCAGCTGCTCTAAAGTTTTCCCTGTGACATCTGTTTCAAAAGAAAGAGGTTTGGGACATATGCCACTTAAGTCACATTACTTAATCACAGTGCAGACTGTGTTGCACTTTTCTGAAAATAACCTTTTCCCACCTTGCATTTAAGTAGATCAGATAACTTCATCTGTTTCAGTTCAAGGTTTCCAACACTGAAAAAGAGGGTAGACTTCACCTTCAAGGCATCTGAGACAGAATTTTTTTGTGATTTATCAATAATTGTAAAAGTTTTTGAAAGCTGGAATGAGGTGAATTCCCCTTGGCCACATTTGTTCACTGTGTCAATTGTTTTTGCATGTCGTTTCTGCTGCCAGCCTAGGTAAAGCTTCTCCCTTAAAAAATTGTGTCTGAGTAGGTTTTTATTGGTTTCTCTGTCCCACCAGTGACAGTATCAGGAAATCTAGTAAGAGTGCAAAAGGTTAGAGTGACATGGTGTAGTCCTTTCCTTCTTTCTGTTGTTGAAGTATATTTCATTGAGGCGAGTCTATACTTTTCCCCTTTCCCTTTTCCTTAATCAATACTGTAGTTTTGCAACATTTCTGTATGTTAGTAAGTCCATTTCTTGTCAAGTATGCATGAATCCGTAAATAATGACAGAGTAATGATCTTAGCATGGGTTGCTGCAGATGCAATATTACTTTCATTTCAATTGTAATGTAAAAACATTCCTGCCTACTACATCTTCCATTTAAGCCTCCTGTTTTCTCAGCCTTACTGAAATGACAGCCTCTTTGTAAACAAATTTTTGTTACAGTTACAGTTTCAGATTATTTTCTATAGTTAAGATCAGATAGCTAAGAGCATAACTGTTCTTTAGATGTATGCTTTTCATCATGACAAAATTATTTCCTATTATTACTGTAGTTTTGCTTCTCCCCCTTTTTGAAAAAAGTCCATCTAATTATTATTTACCTCACAGTTGTTTAACATTTTCTTATTTTGTTATATCTTTTCTGTTTTAGTAATTTCAAGCTATTTTCATGTAGAAATGTTTAAAGCTTTGGCTGGATTCTCAGAAGTTGCATTTCTTGATATCTAAATCAAAGTATTAATAAAATAATGCTTCTGATCATATGGAATTTTATCAAGGTCCATTGTTGTTACTGATTATCACTAGGAGATAAACACTGTATTTTCTTATATTCCATGTTTATGTAAATCCTTTGGGATGGATAGTTTCCATAATATCATATCACTGATTCAGGAAAAGAATTCAAATTCTAAGTTGTAGCCTAATAAATATTTAGTTGGGTTTTACATTAAATATTTGTAATGTTTTCTTACCAGTTTAATTTGCCATATTCAGCAGTTATTTTGCCTTTTATATCAATGTAAGAAGTAGACTGATATAAGGGCTCTGTCACTTGACTGTCAGCGATTTTGGTACTTATTAAGTGGTTTAAAATGTATTTAATTAAAGATGTTGTGCTTGCTTAATATTCAGTAGTCAGTAAAACATTTAACATTTATGCCTTTTTTAAAATTTTTAAAACCTGTATGCAAGATTTTCTCCTTCTGGAAGAATGACTAACCACTTAATTGCACTAAATATTATCTTCTTCTTTCCCGTCTTTGCAATTAGAAAAATGAATTGTCTTTTGCAAAGTGTTATGACTTTGCTTGTACCTAATAAAAATATTGCATCCCCACTTACTCACTCTTTCAAAGGTGAAGAAATGCTACTGATCAAAGGAGGGAGCAGTTAGTCAATGCTAGAGATGGATCTGCAGCTTAGGCGTGATGCTAAGTCACTCAAAGTTCTGAAACCTCTTTTTTCTTTTCTTTCTTCTCCAAATAAAAAACCTACAATGTCAGCCATTAATAGAATTTTTCCTTTCTTTCAAAATAGTCCAGAGGGTGCACAGGGAAACAAAAGTAGCCATAATGTAGAAGGGGATGTAAACTGGTGCTTCATTGACAAAGCATGAGTTTATTGTGCTTTCCCTTTCTCAGGGATCCTTAGGAATGTTAATTCCCAGCCCCTGTCCTCCCCATGAATCCTATGGCTGCAGCTCCCAGGGAGGGACAGGAGATGCAAGCGATGAAAGCAAACCTCATGGTTTTTCTTTCCTCTTAGCGAGGAAGAGGAGAACATGAAGCAAATCCAAAGTTGTGAGCACTGTTTGCTTGTGCTGGCATTGTCACTCACAACCAGATGTAGGAGAACAGGGGACACTTGCTTTGTCAAAGTTACAGATGTAAAGGGACAACTGGTACAGAAGCAATTCCTAAAAAATGCCAGTAAATATGAATTGAGATTGTGAATCTTTACAAGACTGTCTTTTTCTGTATCATATGACCCTAATAATTAGACTTATGAATTTCATACTGCTGGTATCTCTTAAACCACCCAGTCCCACTCCTTAGCACTGAAATGCTCCCAGTCACTTAAGCTGGAGGGAGTAATTTAATTTAACATCAGATCCATTCCTTGTAAAAAACCCACATATGTTAAAGGTGCATAAAAGGCAAATATAAAATACATAGTTTGCCAATGTGGGAAACCACAAACAAGGCTAAACCATACTTTTCTCTATCATCATCATTTCCTTGGAAGTCTAAGCAAACAAAAGCTTTTCAGAATGAAAAAAAACCCAAAAAACCACAAAGCAAAACCAAACAGCAAAAAAACCACAAAAAAAATCAACACTAAAACCCAAAAAACCTGCAAAGAACCCGCACTGACAAATACTCTCTGTTGCTGGTATGTTTGAGAGCTGTTCCATAAAAAATCATATGTACCTGAGGATTTTATGAGCTTTTAGTTTTTTGGCTAACATTCATTGATACACATAAATGAATAAATCAAATACTGAGTTTTCTGCCTTAGCAGTCATGAGACTTTACAATGATGTTTCTAAACCAAGTTACTCCTGAGAAGCTTTCTGGGTATATTAAAAATAGTTCCTTTAAAATTTTATTTCAGTTGTCATATCATGGTTTCCCTTCCTGTAGCCAAAAATTATGAAGGGCTGTGTCTAGATGTGACTTTTCTTTGCACCTGGGCATCTCATTGGGGCCAGGAGGAGACCAGGGCTCCTGATAGTAGAGGAAGGGCTACTTCTCAGTGTCGATGCCTGTCCTCAGTTTGAATGTCCTCAGTGATTTCATGTCATGCCATGGCCTCCTGCAGCAGAGAGGCACGCCCAGGACCGTGGCTGTAGGGCACCCTCTTGCATGAGCAGGATGAGCCCCCTGCCCCAGCTGAGGGCACCGTGCAGTGCCCAGCAAGGCCGGGCCAGCAGCCCCCAGGGAGGAAAGGGTGTGTGGTGAAACAGGAGGTGAGACAGGGGCTCTCACCCCTCTGATCCCTGCAGCTGTCTTCCCCTCGTGTTTTGAAAGTTTATTGCTGTTGCCTACAACAGTTAGTTCCTGTGGCATTAATCAGTCCTTATAAACAAGTCAGCTGTAGGAAACAGAGGGATTAAACATGCTGGCATAGTTTACACACATCAATCTGGAATAATATGACTGGCCCTGCTGCCTTTTTGGCCCATGGTGACAATTGTGCTGCAATACCAGCCTTCCTAAAAGAAATAGCTGACTGGAACAGGGAAATAAAAGCAGATAGAGGCTTTTGAAAAAAGAAATGGTGTCATCATGGTCCATTTTTATAACCGTATCACTGTACCGTTTATAGTTACAGGGAGATGTGTAGAGCTCAGAACAGGAAATCCAGGCTATTTCCAGTTGTCCAGGCTGAGCTTCAAGCGGTTTTGTATCTCACAGTGTAGTTTTATCTGGAGCAGAATCTTTCATGTAACACTCATACTAACTCTCTTTCATATTGGAGAGTTGATTGTTGAAATTACATGTCAAGGGTTTCTTACATAAGCACAGTCAAGGCAAATGTTCATTTAGTGCAGTACCCTGTCCTAGAATGTTGCCGAAATCAGGCAACTGGGGAAAAATATACATTGTAGCTTTTACATTTGCCCAGAATCCAGCTGGTTTTGTCTCAGTGCTTGTGAGCTGATTGTGGTATTTCTAGTCCATGAGCATCCAAGTTCCCTTTGAGCCTGTGTTAGCTCTTAGTTTCCATACCATCTGTTGGCAAGAAGATACAGAGCTTCAAACACCCACAGCTTGGTATCCTCAAACAAACTCAAACAAAGCATAGGGGGGTTGAATTGTCAAATAAGTGACTCAGAACAGGCATCAGAAAAGTCTGATATCCTGAACCCACCGTAGACAGGCACTGTGCATCATATTCTTCTTTACACATTTTTTTTTTCAGTATGGCTGAAATTCTGCAGTATATTTTTTCTTTTTCCATGCAGCTATTTCCCAACACAGAGAAGCATGTTCCATGGATAAGAGTGCAACTCTTCTACAAAGGTGATTTTGGCCAGTCCTTGAAAGGCACATGAAAATCCTGGACTCAAAAGCTTGCTAATGTTTGAGCTAAACATCCTAATTTCATTTTTGTGTTCAGGTAAAGCCTAAAAATTTAGCTCCATACTTCGCGTCAACACTCTTGTCAGTGTTACTAGAACGTTTTCTGCTTGATTAGCAGTGTTTTGAGGATCAGCTTTCACATAGAGCTTGACAGCATCCTAGTGAATTCTGCATGTAATTTTAATGCTTCTGGTTTGTAACACTGGTAACTTTAGAAGTCATTCTTCAACTACAGTTAATATTATTTAATTTGGTCCTAAATTAAGTATGATGATTATAAATTTGCAAATCTCTTAGTGGGGATGTTTACTCAGCTGACTACTAGCATTCTCAATCAGCTAGCAAACTCAAAACTCAAACTGTGATGCAAGTTGCTAAAATCTGTTTAAAAGAGAGGAAAGGAGGCAATTAGACAGAAGAAAAAGAATTACTAATTATATTTAAAAAAAACCAAACAGGCTTTCTTCTGCAGCTAATCAGACTCCTGCCACAGATTCTGTAATATCTTGGTATAAGTATGGTAAACCATCTAAAATTGCAATATAATATTTTAAACCAGCAGACTCTAGATCTCTAGAATTTATTCTTATGATCCTAAGCAGATGATAAGACTGTCCATTAACTTTATCCAACTTTAGAAGGATAGTGCATGTTTCAGAAATGAAAGCCATTTCTGTTTTTTTGCCCACATTTTGTACATTTAAAAAGTTACTGTCAGAAATATATAGTTAACACTAGAAACAAAGTACTACAAATTTTCTGTATGGATTTAAAAATATGTTTATAATTTAAAATATTTATAATTTAGTGTCTTAGAAAAGGAAATAAAGAGATATCAATTTACAAGAATAGATCCCCAAAAAATATCAAGGCAGAAGAAAAACAATTCAAGCTTTTATTTAGACACTTAATTCTCAGGATTTCTAGAACTTACAGCAGAATGAACATCCATTAAAAAATTAAAGCTTTCTCTTTCATGTGTTTTTTTTTTATTCAGAGTCACATTCTATGTGATCTGTCATTTCAGACAGCAATATTATTTTGAAAGGTTTCTAAATTACACTGTCTTTTAAAGAATAAATATTACTGCAACTGGGATGATATAATGTGCTATAGCACCCTGTAACAATTTTTGAGTTTTTACAAGATTAAAAGTTATTCATTTTCAGCAAGTTGTTTGCTGTATCTGAAAAGTATAAGTATTCTTTTTTTTTTCCATTTAAAAGAACTTAAAAGCTTAGATCTTAGCTAACTATGTTCTAATGAAAATACAGGGGTTTATTTTTTTAGTATATGTGGACTGCAAAATTACAAAGAGCATCTATTTTTTTACATGCTATCTGATGGAGATCATTAAAGGTTCAGTTTCTGAATACAGGTTAACTGTGTCTACTGTGTATTTCCATGTCACTTAGACACTTACATATACCAGTGCCCACATAAAGCTCTTTTTGCAACTTTGTGAGCAGAAAAACATAAACCTAGTTCGGCACATTTCCTATTCTGTCTCATTTTACATTTATAGGCTGTTGGGTCTCATTTTGTCAGTTTACATATTGCAGCAGACATTTGCAAATACTGTGCATTCTTTTTAACAAGTACCTGTTGTACAGTGCAGGAGATTTTCCCTGTTGGTAAGAGAATATTGACCTTACCTGTAGACAGCACTCTGCTCTGATTCAGTTTCTGTTGGTCTGGGTTGGAATTTTGTAATAAGTTAGGATCAGGATATTCCTATCTTTTTCCAGAAAGTATACACTTGCTTTATTTCAGGCAACATAGCCATGCCATATCCATTTTATGTTTGGTGAGCATCCTTTCCTTTTATAACAAATTTATTAACATGGTTAACTCAAAGAACTCCACTGATTAAGCCCTCAGGATTCAAATGCTGTTTCAAACAAGATGCATTGCATATATTTGCAGCTTGCAGGAGGACTATACCCCTGCAATCTTGACTTGTAGCTGCTGTATTTTATGACAACTTGTATCCGTGGCAACCAATGGTGTGGAAGAAAAGTGCCAGAATCACCTGAGTAACCATGGAAACCAAAACAATGTTTATGGGTAATGGAATAATCTAACCTGCCTATCTACACAAAATAGGAAATAATTGATATTTAATACCTGGAGACACTAGCCTGAAATTAATAATTTGGAATGAGTTATGTCTTATCATTATAATAATTATAATCTTTATCATGGTATGTCTTATCATTGTAATCATTCTCATTGGGGGTTGGAACTAGTTCTTTAAGGTTTTTCCAATCCAATCTACTCTACCATTCTGTTTCCAACACATGAAGCAAAAAGCTACATACAAAACATATGATAATGAGGTCACCTTTCTTTAGCCTTTTTCTTTCTGATCACACCTAGGTCAAGTAAAATACCCTTGCACCATGAGGATGTTGTTTAGTCGGTATCTGTTCTAGATGTCATACAAGGAATTACTGAGTTCTGATCTACCCTTGATTTGTCTTTGATATTAAAATATTTATTCACCTGCATCATTCAAGAAACAAGTGTCAAATCATGTGAAATACTTCCATGATGAAAAACTATCTATGTTGTTTTGGGTAAGATGTTCAGATCAAGACTGAGAAATTGGGAAAGACAGCTGGAAAGAAAGACTGTGAAAATACTCTGATCTGTCTGGTCTTGACTGCTCTCTAGAGCTGCAATAGAGAACTGTTACTAGCTTCAGCTGTACTCGGGGAACTGCTGTGGGAAGCAAGTCAGTGTAAGCCCTGCTAAAAAAATAAAGAGTATTTACAGCATACTTTTATCTAGGAACAACGCAGCCTCCTTTGAGAAGAAATTGGCATGGAGGAGAGGAGATCTAAGACTCGGTGCAGGAAGCTTGATCCTTTCTTTCTTCCCCTTAAATTCTCGTGCTGAATCTTTTGTATGGGTCTGCAGTCCTTACTGCTGAGCCTGGTGGGAGAACGTTGTAGGATCAAAGTAGAGGGCAGTGAGGGTACTTCAGTGAGATTATTACACTTGCAGTTGAAGTTTTATGTCTATGAAATTGCTTTTGCCTCATAGTGGCCGGCTACTGCATCCAAAAGGGAAGGGTAAGAGCAATGGAAGATGTATTCATGCTAACTTACTGCTCCCAGCTCATCCCAGGCTCTTAGGAAGCAGCTCAGAGAGTGTATCTGACAAATTTATTACTTCAGGGAAAAGGAAAGAATGCTGATAGAAGATACTCAGTAAGAGAACCTTGGAAAGTAATTGCATGGAAAGGAGAAGGTGCTCTAATAAATGACAATTATACATGATGTCATTGGCCTTATTGCAGGGAAAGTTACCAGCACTGATTTAGGGTGTGAAAGCTGCTTTAATCAAAGGTTAGAAAGGTAATTACAGTCAGGGACTTTTACAACAAGAAATCAGATACTGAGATATCTAAAGCAAAATTAACTGCTAAAAAAGACTTTCAATTAAATAGGTGACAATGGGAAAGCAACAATGAAGGTCATTAGGAAGGTGAGAGAAATGTCTGAAAAGTGAAAGGTAAGAAAGAGCATTGTGAATGAGTGGTCTAGGTTGCTTAGAGAAATACTGACCAAAATATCAACAAAAGCAGGTTTAATAAAAGTTTGGAAAAGCATAAAGTTTGATGATAAGGTTCATTCTATTACTGTATGCATAAATCACACAAAGTAAAATCAGATTAGAATCAGTCTAGAATGGTTTACATGAACACTAGGGATGGTCTTTGTGAGGAAACAGGACCTTATGAGACAACAGAAATTCCTGGGAGCAGACAGTGTTTCCAATGATCTCAAGGGGAGTTTAATTGCATTAGAGGCATTAGTCAAAGCTTGGACCTAACAAGAATTCCTGAAATTGTAAAGCAGCCCAAGGGGTGGTGGGAGGAAATGCACCTCAAAAGAGAAATATGATTACTTTGCCTAATATCAGAGAAATAGCAGGTTTATTATTCCTGGGGTGAAGGGTTTTTTCCTGGATACCCCTTCTAACTAGGAACTTACAGTGACATTTGAAAACTCCCAAAGCACAGCCATACAAAAGGATGGCTCCTGAAAATGAGAGGCTGGAGAAACTGGCTGGAGAAACAATTCATGTTAGCAGAAGGAACAGAGAAAATAATGCTAGGATGGGTATCTAATAGAATTACTACATCATAAAATATTGGAAACTGGGCTTCTAAGCTAATTAGGAGATATTTACTGAAGCTAATGTAAGACAATGGCAAAAGTGTGATTGTTAATGGCTGCTCTGGAATAATGGTTTGTATGTGACCTTGTAATTGTAAAAAATATAAGCTACTTGATCTGTTCTTGGAGCCTTCATTAATTCAAGCATGATAATAAATTGCACCAATAGTTGTTTTGTGAAACATGCAACATTGCTATTTCATTAAAGGTGGTTTTAGAGATTTTCTAATTTACTACTTCATGGCACTAAGAACTTAAAAGTGTATGGATATACTAGAACAGCTAAATATTATCTTCCAGAAAAGCAAAAATCTCTAACAACAACTAGGTTTTAATTTTACTTTCTCATTCAAAAAAAAACTAAAAGGACTCCTTTGCTTTCAGCAGATAATTGAAACAAATAACTTGCACAATACATAGAATGCAATGTAACTAGTATGCATAACTAGTCCAAATTATTAGAGCACTATGTGCAACCTAGTAATTTATTTGAAAATCAGGATCAAGACACTACTTATTAACTAAATGAACATTGAATATTAATTACCTCATTCTAAGTGACTTCTCTAATTTTTATTTGATTTACCCAAATATTGCTTCATCTTTTTCAATTTTATCATCAAGGACTTGTGATGCTGACAAATTTAATATTCACCTAAGACTACTTAATGTAATACTCAGAATTTCTCATGCTGCCAGCACAAAATGAGCCTGTAACAAAGTGGGAATCCCTACTCAGATGCTCTGATCCATCAGTTGTCACTGTGAGCTGGGATAAACTACTGTGCTTCCCTTTCCAATCAAGAAAGATTCTTCTACTGCTGCATAGGGAAGTTCCCTGTATTTATAAAATTTGAGATTACTGTGTCAAAAGCATTTTGTATGTGCAAGGTAAAAAAACGCTACCCCTGAGATTTCTGCACTTGTGAATTAATGTTTAGTGTAATGGGAAGTTTGCCTCCTTTCTGGGGTGCAAAGGAATTCCTGTAAAAGGCTCTAGTTTGAGAGAGATGGCAAGTTTATTTTAGCTGTGGTGGTGCTACCGAAATGAAATTCCCTGTGTTTTCCTTTTCTTCTAGTTCACATGTAGGTACTGGGGGGGGAAAAAAAAACCAAACCACAGTACAAGTACATGCTAGCTAAACCTCCTTTTTATTGCCAGCAATAAGGGTGCCTCTGGGCTGAGAAGGACCCTGTGTAATAGCTCTGGATTCCTTAAATACAACCTGAACAGTACTTACCTGTTTATTTATACACTTTACAGAACATATTTGCTTTGGCCATGATATCAAAGAATCATGGAAGCATTAAGGTTGAAAAAAATCTCCAAGATCATCAAGTCCAACCTTTGGTCTATCTTTGGTCACCATTCACTTCTAAGTGATTGTACATGCAAATCTCCGAGCCCATTTATTAGCTGAGTTTATATGAGTTTGTTGCAGCTTTCTTTTAAAACTCTTTTCAAAAACCCTTCCTTCCTCAAAGAGTATGGAAACATCTTTTTACTTTCAGGTAGAAGTGTTAAAAAAAGCCTTTCTTAATATGTAATTACTAAAGGCTGAATTATCATTCACAGAGTGCTTGGCAAACCAGATGGAGTGAAAGACAGGGCTATGTGATTCATGTGGGAAGTTTGAAACAGAATCAGAGGGAGAAGTTTTAGAAGTCTACTCTATGTGTGACTTTCATGTATTTTTTACCAAAGCGATAATCTTAATTTTTATTTTAATAAGGGCAGGTATCTGATGAATAATATTTCCATAGTTAGACACCAAAATTATTAAGCAAATACATTTGTTGCAATCTTTTAATTATTTCTATAATTTAAAGACTATTTAAAGACTAGCAAAGCTCTATGAAATCAAATATATAAATTTACCTACTAATGTAGCAAACTACAAACTTCTAATGACCAAAATTGCAGAGAACAGGCTAAGGCAGATAAGCTAAAAAACCATGAGTTCTAAGGAAAAATGAGAGAGCAGCTGAGAACACTGGCAGAGAACAGATTCTATATCCTCACTTCTTCCACCCATTCTTCTTTATTCTATTTTGTTTCAAGGAAGTAATTTTACACTGTGAAACATAGTCAGGGATTTAGTGGAGGCTAAAAGTTTTAATGAGTTCAAGAAAGGATCAGTTGAATTTTAAGACATATGCCAACATTACTGCTATAGAAAACTATTTTGGTTACTACACAGATTATTCAATAATTTTGCCTTGTAGCCTGTTGTATGGTTATTACTGTTGAAAAGATTACATTGCTGCCATGAAACAAAACCACAGAACTTTGTGTTTACAGCTCATGGGCAATATTCATTCAATGATTATTTTCACTCATCTGGAGTGAAATGGCAAACATTTCATTGATAGTAAAAAAAAAAAATTGCTTTTTTGAAAACCTCTTTGCTGCTAGTCATATTCATTAGGTAACATTCTACCCTGTAATGGAACAAGCCAGTGGAATTTTACATGTGAGTTTAATATTGTTTATGCTGAAGTAAAGCTAAAGGGCAGTCCTGGAAAGAAGGACTTGGCTTCCTAGAAGCTTAGAACTGTCTCTGAATGAGAAAAGACATGTCTGGGTGACCAAAACAACAACAGCATCCTGGCTGTTGTAACACAGCTCTGAAACCCTTCTAGTGTCATCTGGCATCATGAGGACGTAGCTGTCTCAAGACTGACTCCAGGAACCTCTGGATCAACAGGCAGCAGAAATAGTGAGATTAGTAACGGCTGGTACAGGGTACAAATGTGTGGAGAAAGCTGTCCTGGGGTCACAATTTCAGCACTCATTTCTGCAAATATGTACAGTTTCTACAACAAAGTTATCTAAAATTCAGTGCACAGAAGCCAGGACAGTTCAGCCCTGAGGCATGTGTATATTGGTTGTATGCACACACGCCAATTATCATGTACATTGTGTGAGCAGAGCACAGACTTTTCTACACTGGCATAGCCATGATGTACCCTTGGTTCATCTCCAGGCATTGCCATCATGTTTGGCATTTGTGTGGCAAACACCTTCATGTCAAATTGGAGTGCACTCTAAGTAACAGTTCCCCTTGCCTTAAAATGCACCAATAAGGAAAAAAAAAAAAAACAAACCACAAAAAACCCCCCCAAAAAACCCCACATTTCAAAAGCACTAAGGACTATGCAAAGAAATGTTTAAGGATTAAGAAGAGTGTGATCTACCAGTAGTATTGGCTCATTTTTACATAGGTATTGTGTTTACAGGAGCAATTCAAAAGTTTGGATTTTCCATTAGTTTATGTTCTGCAGTTAGGAAAAAGCAAACAGAAGATGTACTTCTGTTGAAGAATGACAAGTAAACATGTTGTAACTAAGCTGCTGTTCAGAATAGAAGAATAAAGACAGAATGGGAGATGAATAAAGACAGAGGGTTTAAACCAGCAGTCCAGAAGAGTTTCATCCAGCAGCTGGCCAAAAAGCTCCCAGAGCTGGCAGGAAGCTAGCACTGCACCAGAGTCAATAAGAGTGAATAAGATAGTATAAAAAGATTAATCCATCAGCTGTGATATTGATCCTGGGCAGAGTGATAGAATGGATGCTTGTGGAGCCACTTCTTGATGAGGCTGGAAGTTTGGTTGATAAAGGTAATATTTTTTGATGTAGCAGATTTTTTTCTTGTGAGACATTTGACTTAGTGTTGCATGGCATCTTGATCGATTATCCAGCAGGATAATCAACTTAGCACTAATGAATTTAGGGCTGATTAAGTGACAATTCCCAATAGTAATTATAAATAAGAAATTACTGAATGAGTATGTTTCTCATGACACGCTGCAGAGATCAGATCTCTGACTTCTGCTGCTTAATGATTTTATCAGTATTTGGGAAAAAAGTCTAATATAAGTGATGAGCTTTGCAGTTATGCTGAAATATGAACTGTTTCAGTTTGAGATATTTTGGGTATGAAGAGATCATGTATTCAGAACAGTTCTCTGTTTCTGTGTGTGCCACAGACTGCAGCCTATCAACAACTAAAATAAGTTGGGGCAGTGGGTTCTCGGCCAATCAATTAAGGATGGTTTAAATTTATTTATTTGCTTGTAGGAGTAAAGGCTGGAATAGATGCATGCCGTACTAACTTGACTTGCACTTGAAAGCAAAGTCAAGATCATGTATTCAGTCTGGAGTGTGAATGGAATAAGACACTATGGAGGTATCTGCCAACCCAGTTTTTTTATGTTAGCAAGGTATAGAGGCATCTTCAGTATCTAGAAACCTTCTTCTTGGAGAATCATCACAACTGCCCCACTATTTACAGCTGTGCAGCTGTTCTAGCTGGCATCAGTGGGTGCCAGAACCTGTCCTGTTGAGCCACAGGCACACAGGGGCAGAATATGCTTGCACATCTCTCATAGGACCTGATTTTGCCTTTGTACAGTCATTATTACACAATTTTTAAATAGCTCCATTTTCACACCAGTTCAACTTCATTGGAGCTATTCCCTGAGAAAACAGATGATGAAAGTTGTTTCTGTTTCTCACTGCTACGGTAATGTGACCTATTACAGCCACATGGCATGCTTTTCTTTGCAGCATAGCCATTTTTTTAGGATTTTTTAGGATCACCTAATTTTCCTGTAATACCTGCTTGTTTGCTGTCTCTTTCTCTCCTTCATTTGCACCAGTCTTCCTGGTTTTTTTACTATAAGAGATCAGTGAAAATACCAGCTTAAAGTAACACTTTTGCTTGTAAGAATTGACTATTTTAATGGAGACCTGTGCAGTGATAAAGTGCTCCATAAAAGTTGTACCAGTGCATCTGGTAGATAGCATTTATGAAGGAAGTCAGAAGAGGGCTGAGAGAACTGAGAAGAAGGAACTACATGTGCTGGCTTTGCTACCAAAGATAACATTATAAAAATACAGTTGCTATGTGCTTTCACAATTTTAAACATATTCTGCCCATTATTCTCATAACACCGGTGATTGTTTATAGCATAATTACCTTCATGTGTTGAAATGAACATTTTTAACTATTAAAATTGATCTTTGTCCCTATCATGTCGCTATGATTCAAGGTAGAAGCATTACCATATTATCTTGTAGATAAATCACTTGCAAGGTACCTTTATTAGAGAATTCATTTCAGAGTAGTCAGGACAGAATATGTCCTTTTGTGTGGCTTTCAGTTTGATAATACATGGTTAATTTAGCTCATAGAGACATTTCATATTAAGCCCCCTGACTATGATATTTTAATCATATCGAATAGTGAAGTAAAACTTTAATATATCAGGATGCCAACATTTCTAAGTGATGAGGAAGATTACTACTGTCTGACTGCCAAATATTTCTCTGTGTTGAGAATAACATTTCTCTAATGCTAGGTGATTTCACAGAGAGTTTCAGAAAATTTTCCGTCTGATTGCAAAGTATCGAGGTATTTATATATTGTGCAAGAAACAACTTGAAGATAGCTGTCATGTATTTTCCTAATAAACATTAATAACTTTTATTAATATAGTTGTACCTATCCCAGCAATTAATAGGAGATAATCTCTTCCTTTTCTTCTTCCCACTCATCTTTTGGGTTTGCCTTAGTAACTCAGCAGTGATTGGGGGTAAAGGAAAAATTCTTAAAATTAATATGAAATACATTTAAAAAATTAAAAAGTAAGATTTTAGGAGCCAAGACTCTAAAAGGCATGCTAGAAAGTGTTGTGGAAAGTTATGAAATGAAGGGAGAAACTGGAAGCAAATATTAAAGTGTGTTAGATTTGATTGGTTGTTTTGTAATCACCTCGAGTTCTCAAAATGAAGAAAAGTCAAGGAAGACTGAGATAAATACCATAAAACTCATAGTTCTGGTTTCAGTCCTAAAAAAGAATTCAGGTTGCTTCATTCATTGCAAAGTTGGAGCTTTCAAAACTGCCAATGAGGACCCAATGGAACAAGTTGCCTCAAAATTCTGTCATGCCAGACCATTACAAAGATTGCCTTGTACCATTTTCTAAAAATATGTTTGGCACACATTTTTCAAACTTCTCTCTACACTTATTTAGAACAGGAATTTCCTTAAATAATTTAA
This sequence comes from Phainopepla nitens, assembly GCA_013400175.1. Classification (NCBI taxonomy): domain Eukaryota; kingdom Metazoa; phylum Chordata; class Aves; order Passeriformes; family Bombycillidae; genus Phainopepla; species Phainopepla nitens. The sequence continues at coordinate 418,210 of VXBQ01012931.1, read as the reverse complement.
ATATATTTGAAAACTCAAAATCTAAGCTCTAAAATATTTAGTGTCTATAAGGGAAACATTGCAAGAAAATATTTTTACACACTTAAAATGGCAAGTATTTTTATCTATACTTTTTAATAGTTTGTAGTTAGTAAGGACAGAGTTATCAGTCATTTAAGTTGTCCATTTCCACCTTTTTCTTCACTTTTTCAGTTTCATTCAGTTCTTACAGATTATTTTCAGAGTAGGCTAGAAGTCTTTCTCAGTTTAGAATTTGTGCCCTGAAAATTCCAAGATGTTCTGAGGACTCCTTAGGAAACCAAGAAAGAGATTCTCAAAGAGATCTTAGAATATAGGCCTAAAATTGATGAAAGGAATATAAAGTTAGCAGTTGCAATTCTGGTCTCTAACACTAAATGCATTTATAGTCCTGGGCTTCATCAGCTTCTGTTGCCATTCTGGCCTGTTAGCAAGATATTTCAGGACACAAGACTGTCTTGAGATTGCACTTTTCTTCTGTAGCATTCAGTGTGTGTCATTTAGCACTGATGAAATTCAGTGTCATAACTACTTGCAGGTTATATATGGTATGAACACCTTTTTTTCTTTCTTTCATGGAATGAAAAGTATAACTGAATTAATGAAAAGTGCTTCAGTATAGCATGTATATACTGTCTAAATGACTACTTTTTAAACAAAAATAAGCAACCAGCTTTGTTTAAATAAATTGATGAACTTCCAGTGCAAATCTGAGAAAATATCTTGTGGGTTTGTTTGTCTGTTTTTTTTTTTTTTAAATTCATTATTCAAAATTCTTTCAGGTTTCTGTTAAATCTCTATGGAAGAGCTGGAGAAACAGACTGTAATGTTTAAGCACAGAATTTTTAGTATTTTTAGTATCTCCTCAGTGCCAGTAAACACTAAATAAATAGTGTTGCATGTTGCTATGATTAGTGAGAGATGTATCTGCCCGAATTAAGGTTCAGACAAGACCATATGTCAAAGCCAATGGTACAGATTTTATTTAAAAGTAAGTGTGATGTAGAGAGAGAATGAAATAGAAAAGACGGGAAGAAGACAGAGAGAGAGAGAGAGAGAGAGAGAGAGGGAGAAAGATCAAGCAGAAGATGGTCATCATCCATGAATCCAACTGCATCCCACTGGTTCTTCACCCTTGCCTTCTCAGTGGTGGGAGTCCCCAGGTTGTTAAAAGCTTTTCACTATTTACGCATTTTAGCAAGCAAAGGATTTGATGCTCACTGACTACACAGTTCTCTTATTATGTTGGTTCAATAAGTCCCTCACTGCTAATGCTAATTAGTCCCGTGCTCAGTCTTTCTTTTCTTTTGGATCGGTGGCTTTTTTGAGCTGGTAGATTGTGAGTAAGTGTTTGCCATCTTCCTCTGCCAGAATTACATTTTTCACAGTCTGAGCTGATTTCAGCACAGTTTCTGGGTTGCCTTTTCTCGTGGCCCATAAATTCTGTATTCTCTGTGTCCGTTTTCAGTGATACATTCTGCTTCCTCAGCTTTGTTAATCTCCCCCAGCTTTGTTAACCTCCAGTAGGTCTGAGATGACATCTGGGCTATCTTTATCTTATTTCAAAGATCTCTCATCCCATCATGGTGGCTTAACTTACGGACCAGGTTCCAGGTATCTACGAAGGCAAATTTGGAGGGGAACTTCAGGGGTCACAGATGCCATCTATCCCACAGTTTGGAGTGATCTTTTTTTGACTGGTGATATATGTATAAGCACTTCTTTACACACTTAGCCACAGTGGGAATTTCTGTCTGGATGCATTAGCCAGATCTCACCTCTGTCAGGACTGGGGTTAGTGCCCTACAGTCACTTATCCCCTGGCAAAGTCTTTCTGTGGCCTTAACAGTGTTTGAGGCAGGTAGTTGTGCTCTTTAAGTCCTTTCACATGTCTTTGTAGAAGCTTGTTAATAAGGTGTTTTAATACAAGTGAGTTTAGTTTCATTTTAGTCTCATTTAAAATAATTTTTAACCCCCTGCCATGAATAGGTGGTAAATGCAAGGTACAAACTCTGCATTAACAGCAAAATGATGATTAGAAATATTTACTTCTTTAGTGGTTAAATAGAGAAATCTGTAAGAAAGGTTTGACAGGAACTCCATCTCTAAATCCATAAAATATTGTGGAACTGCTGCCATCTTCTGGGATGTGAGACAAAGGCATGTCACTTCTATATAATGAAATAATTTGACTTGCAAGGGCAGAAGAGACTTAGCTTTTTAGATATAGAATGATCAGAAATTATTGCAGGTTGGCTCAGTGGCACATGGCTTCCTGTCGTTACCATAATCCAATTCCTCACCATTTTCATAATTGACTTCTAAACAGTGGGTTAACATCATTTTGCAAGTACAGCAAAATTGTACTCCTATAATTTAAGCTGTGGGGAAGCTGCTTGTAAGCACTTGTTGCACTCTACATCTGAGATGTTTCTCGGAGTAATTGCCATGGAGAAGAGTAATTTTTTTTTGTTTGTTTTGTTTTGTTTTTTTGTTTATATCACTCTGATTGAAGTGGCTTCTGGCTGAGGCTTACTGAAGTACTGTGATAATATAGACATATAATTCAGTAAATGTATGTGTCTGTGATGCATTTTGTACTATCTTTATTGCACACTTCAGCCTTTTTCTGATTTGTGAAGGGCTCCAAGTAGGATGATTCATTTGCTCATTTTCTTTTATGCTTGCTGTGTATTCCATGTGCTTGTTTATAATATAAATCAGTTGGAAGAGACAACATATGAATTTGATAACCAGCAAGAAAAGTATGACTGATTTTGTTATGAATGACAACAAAGAATTGTTTTCTGTCTCCTCAGGTGAACATGATTCCTTATCAGGAGGCAAGTATAAAGAAGCTGCCTAGCATCAGGGTTATTAGGGACAGGTTATATTTCAGGACCACACAAAATAAATATAGTAAGAAACCTTAGTTCTTCTTGAAGAGTATAAAACTCACTTTTAAAAGCAAGCTGTAGATCTTGCCCAACCTAAAGGTCCTGCACGACCACCTATTAGAGTAAGCTGTTTAATGCATATGCCTGGCCTTGTAGGGCAGCAACACTTATGCCTGCTCTCTTAAATATTAGCCTGAGGCATAGATAAACCTGGGATGTTTTCATCAGCTTTGCCAGTTTCTTACTTTCTTCTTATTTTATCTCCACTTTAGGTTAGATGCTTCCCAACCAAAAGTTTTGATTTCCTCCTGGGCTTTTTTTTTTTTTTTTTTGACAACACAAGCAAACAAACATAAAATATTGCCTGGTCAAAACTCTATCCACTGTGTGTGTGTGGTAAGAGAAAAACTGCATCTGATTAGCCATAGCACAGCAGGATATATGGGCAGTGGGATGGCCTTTGGGACAGGGCTACCAAATGAAAGTTGTGTAATGGTTGGCACCCTGCCTTGGGTTTATGAACATCTACTGTTGGGTCAGCTGAAATAACCCCAGGTCTTGAAGAAGTCCTCCATGCTGAGGTGGGACAGCTGTTACAGAGTCTGAAGGTATTTTGGGGGTGAGTGTGTGATAACTGGTCAGTGAAATGCATCACCCTGTAATAGCAATCAAAAAAAAAAACTTGGACCAGCTCTGTTCAACATTTACTGCTCAGTGAGATCCCATTTTGTTAAAGCTCTCCATATATTTCCTTATCATAACAGCTGAAATACAGCCTGGTGGTTCTGACCTAGTTTATTGGTTATGCATTGCAATTTATATTGTACAGAACTCTTATTCATGGTAACCCAGGCTTATGTTATACTTTGACAAAAATAGCTCATTTTTTACTGTCACAGCTATGGAAATCCACAGAAAATGGGGGCAGTCTTCTGTACTTTTCTTTTAGCATATTACTTGATAAAAAATTTATTTCATATTTATAATTCTGCATTTACACTACTTGCTTCATTTTTAATTGTGTTTGACTGGGATTGTTAAACATGAGAAATTTGACCAAAAGAAAATGTGACCATCAGCTTTCAGCTCAAGTGCTACTATTTCTATAGTAAACAGTATTTTGTAGAAGATTGTTTTCATAATTCTGTGGGGACAACCTGTCACCTGTCAGTCAGTAAGTGTTATGTAAGTTATGTCCATGCCCCTAGGAAACATACAATACGATTTAAATAAGTACCGCAGTGTAATTTATTTATTTGTTGACTTATCATCTTTGAATCTTATGCAAAACTGCTCTATGCATTGTCATGTTAATGGTTTGCTAATGTTTTTACCAGTTATAACTTTGTTAGCACCATTGTTATTTATTACAAGGGAATTTATTGCTTCAGGCTGTCCCAACATATTCTCTTCTCTTTACAGTACAGTGATATTATTTCTCACTGTACTTCTGCTGCCAAGTGGAAGATGTAGAGTGTATAAGATCATTCAGAGATGACCTTTGAGCTGTTCATGGGAGTGTAGTGCAGAGCAATTTATAAGTCATTCTAAACATAATCAAATTTTAAATGCATTGTCCTTTAGGTTACGTGATAAAAACTCCTTGTGCTTACCCACAAAGGAGCAGAGAGAGGTGGGTGGAGGGGACTCCAAATATTACCCTGACAGATTGCTCCAGGCCCTCACAGGAGCCTTCAGCCCCCAAGGGCCAGTCTCCACAAGCCCAGAGGAGCACATGGATGCTCAAAGGCAGACAGGAACCCAAACTGTGGATTCAGAGTAGGGGACGGCCTGACTGGTCCTCCCTGGGCAGCCCCAGGAAAGTCCCACTGTGCTAGGATGACACACATTGTGATGGGTCATTCTGGAGCACCTTTTGAGCTGTTGCCTAGGAAAACAGGGCACATTATGGAAAACAAGGCAGTGCATTTTGGGATTGCACAGAACTTATTATGGGATGTTTAGGGGAGAAAGGAAAGGTGAGGAAAGGGAGAGATTTAGATGATTTGGGGAGGAATGAGAGTGGGGAAAGCAGGAGGAATAAGAGATCTGGTTGCATGTGCACTTCTTTAGCCATGACCTGCTCCTCATCAGTCTGTCTGCTTACAAAAAGCCTTTCTAACCCTTTTCCCGGATAAGGGTTCTCCATTTGGTAGGAGGGGGTGGGGTTTGGGAGGGTCTGGATGGCAGTGACCGGAGTCAGATCATGGGTCAGGATTGCTTCTGTGCCTTTGTGCCAGCCACTGGAGGTACCAGAGTGACTGGAAGCCAGTGCCAGCCCCTGGAATAGGGCCATGGGCATGGGAATAGGACAGGGATGTGTGTGCCCCTGATGCCAGTGGCTGGACTGAGCACCGGGTGTGCAAATAACTGTGTGTCACACACAGTTATTTGCACACCCACAGGTCAAGCGTGACCAGGCAGGGAGCAGCTGAAATAGCTTGGGATCTGTGTGTGCCTCTGAAGGTGAGACCAGGGTGGGATGGGCTACCGGGGGAGTTCCAGCTGGGGAGATCCACCTGTGCATCACCAGGTGCTCTCCGTCCTGCTAAGTGCAAGCTGTCGGCTTCTGCTCAAGACCTGGTGCTTCTTTTTCACTCATATTTGAATTCGTTATGCCAAAAAGCGGAGATTTGTTCGGAGCCCGAACGGATTAGCAGGATAGTTAGAAAAATGAAGTGGGATTTTGTGGTCTGGGAAGAAATGGAAGCTTGCTGCTCTTTCCCACTAGAGGTCTCTGCAGATAACGCCGAAAAACCTGAAAATCTCTTCGCCACTGACAGGGCTGCTGATGTCGCTGTTTCTGTGCAGGCACCTGCTTGCAAGCCAGACGCTGTACAGACACTTGATAGTGATAGTCTAAGTAGATCCAATTCCCCCAATATTGATAGGTGGTAATGTTTGACTGATTGTCCTCTGTGATATTGCACCAGGTGAGGCTCTCAGCTGGTGTCTTCAGTTAAAATTTCTGATTCCAGTTTCATAAGTACAAGAAAAGCAGAAGGACCAAACAATAGAGAGTCTTAAAAATTAATTGTGAGTCATCTTTGATTTCATAAGGACATTCAACCTAAGAACAAATCCTTTATTCCTAATAGATCCAGATTTAATTCCTTTTTAATTCTGTTAATTTTAGCAGAGTTACTGGTGACTTGAACTGGATTTACTGGTTCTTCCCTTTCTCAGGTCTCTGTAATTGCATTTGTTTGTATGATGTCTCCAATATGGCTAGCCATCTGTGAAAAATAACTGACAATATACACACTGCCAAAATTCACATTTATTTAGAAAAAGCCTGCTTTGTTTAAAAGAACATTGTAAGGTTTAGTATGGGCACAGGTAGCAATGGACTGCTGCATTCTTTGGGAAGATGGAATAATCTTTCTCTTCAGAACGGAAATTTAGATTACCTGTTTATTAGTACATGTAAATATTCTGTTTCTGTTTTAATTTCCAGAAATGAAAACTTTACCAGATTTTCTAGACTGCCTCTCAAATTCAGGATTGCTAAGTAAGTAGCAGAAATGAGCATGCCCTGCATAAATGGGACAGAGTAATACTCTAAGCACATAACAGAGGGAGAAGTACTAGAGCAAAATTTCTCAGGGATAAGTAATTTGCAAAGACCCTTTGGCTATGTTTAAATGGTGAGGCTGCTGCGCTGACTTTGCACACAACTAACAGCTGGGTGCATTTGAACAACTCCCTGCCGTGCCTGTTCTGCCTTGGTTTGCACTGGAAGGGAGGCTGGATGTGTAGGCTGAGGACAGATGGACCTCGGGAGCCCTGAGGGAGGCCATGGAGCACATCCAGTGATCAGGTTTGATGTAGATTTGACACTTCTGAGGCAACTGCAGAGAAGGCAAGAAGAAAAATCCTTTCTAATACAGCATCAATCTAATTAATGTTGTGGAGGATTTGGGTAGTGAGTAAAGAGGTTAGATACAGGGACACAACCTCCTGTGGAGTCTGTGATTGCAGAACAGCTTGGAAAGAATCAAGTCCTCACTCTCAGATACTTTCGGCGAGCCTCCAGAGCTGGTGCTCTGTGAGCAGGGTCTATTGGAGTAGAGGACGTGACCAGAATACAGTGACACAAGACCTGGGACTGCAGAGTTTTTGAGCATATATTGCAAATAAGCTGTGTTGGTCTACTCTAGCGAAGAGAAAACTCTTTTACAGATGGGCAGACTTCTCTGCTGCCTCTGGTTCAGAGCTTGCAGTTTCAGGTTTCCTATCAGCAGGATATTTTGAATTACTGTGCAGCATTTTTTTCTGCTATGACATTAGATATGTTCAAGTTACTCAATGACTTTCAGCCTTTTTTTTTTTGTACAGTTTTGTGTAGAGGAAATCTATTGTGTTTGACACATTAACAAGGATCGCAGAAGTGTATGACAAGCTTCATTTCTGTAGTTATAGAAATCTTGCTATTACTAATTGTCTAAATACTACTTCTGCATTCTGGAAAGTTTAGGTATAATTAATTCTCAACAGAGTAGACAAATATAAGTTTGGAGCTGTGCCAGAGAGAGTTGTTGGTCACAGGGTAACTCATCCTGCCCATAAAATAAAAGCAATCTCACTTTGTCCTTGAGGGTTTCTGCTGGGTTCACTGAGCTGCATGCAGGTGTAGGGACCCCTGCATGATTCCAGTCATCCCCTTCATTCCCAGTACAGTCTAACTACCAAAAGCCCAGGTTTAAGGCTGGGGTAAATGGAAATTTTGTATGAAGTGGATTCCTTCAGTTTTGTTATTGCTGTAACTCCGAAATAAATGATAAATATTTTACAGTGATTATCAAGTAAAATCTGAGCGTTTCCTGTTGACAGTATGTTCATTCATATATTACATAGGAGAATTAAAGACACCTACTGCTGTCCTTAAAATCAAAATGAGCCACAATGAATTTAATGTAGTGGCAAAGACAAAAGTGCAAATAATTTTATTAAATGATGGTATAATTTACACCCCCATTCAGTAAAATATATTTTAACCAAATTATAAAAGCAGGTACCTTGTTCCATTGGATACCAGAGCTTTAAAGGTAAATGTGATTTAAGTATTATTCTGAAATACAGCCATGAGCTGCATCTATGCACTTGAAGAACATGTAGGCATTTCTTTTGCAAATAATAGTAAATTGCTCTGAATGTATAGAAGTGGCATTATATTGCAATGTTGGCTAATTTTGAAATATCTTATTTGCAAAGATTTATGCAATATCTGGTGTAGAGTTAGAATCCTCCTGTAGCAATATGCAGCATTTCTCCATTTTAAATATGTATATTCATATTACTTTTTATATATGTATGTGCCACATCTTTCTTCTCATTAATGAAGTTTGACAATTTGTGACAGGACAGAAAGGGAATTCATTATATTTAGTAATAGAAAACCCATTTCTCATTTTTCGAGAACCAAGCAGCTGCAATGAAATTGCCTAAACCACTACATCACAATTCCCCACCTTTGTGGTTCTTAAGGTCACCCTCAAGGGTCTTCAATTTCCTTATGTTCACAGCTTGGCACCTGGTAATTTTCAGAATCAGAAAATATAAGGAAGCTATATATTTTTATTCTAAGAAGGATTTTTTTTTGTTTGAGAAGAAATAAATCTGTCAGGCTGAAAATATTAAAAAATCAGGAGCTTGACTGTAATAATCACAGCAATGTCAGTGCCAATTTTGTTTATAAAACTTTGGAATGAAAATTTTCTGCATGACAGAGAAACTTTCCCTCTTCCTGAAAGGAGTTGTCAATGTGGAAGGGAAATGGGCTGTTATTGTAATAATCAATGGAGTATAAGAGTAATTTATAGTAATAAGACTGCAAGGCACCTAGCATTACTTTTCCTTAAAAAGTTGCTCAGTATTCTGGATGCTGACAACTTCAGTGGACTATATCAGCTGAAATGAAAGAATTTTAGTTGCTTAGATTAAATTTAGAGGAATTTTCTCTCTATATAAAACCACCATATACTTTGTATTCCAATGTTAATTATTGAGGAAATGCAGCAATAGGCAATAGTAGAAAATTCAATTGATTTTCTAAAGAATGTCTTCAGACAGTCTCGAGGTTTATAAATTCCAGTAGCATAAATTGAGAAAAATACATTTTTTGGGCTCTGCAATGTGATGAAAGAAGATGGTATTTGATATTTTTTATGACCTAATTCCTACTGATGATAAATTTTCTTATTCTTTCAGTGTATGACTTGAAATAAAATACAACAAACCTTTATCTTCCAGTTAAATTTTTGCTATTAATGTAAGTAGAAGACACTCTGAATATTCAGACAGTAATTAAAAACAGTAAAAATATTGATAAAGAACATGTTGAAAAGCAAACAGCTTTGTATTTATTCACTGTATTGCAATACAAGCTGATTCAGAAATTCAGTCATGAATACTACCATATTGTCATAATCAGTGGCACTACTGACAATGCTGTCAGCATCAGGTTTGTGCTCTTCTGTGTCCTGCCCTACTTGACCCAACCCGCTCAGCCCTGCTAGGACTTGCCTTCCCTCAAATCCTCTGCTCCCAGTTCTGGGTTAGCACCTTCAAACCCTTACAGAAAGATGGCTGAAGTGTGTAAATTATTGAAATAGAGGAAGCAAGTCAAAGAAGTGAAATGAATAAAGTTTGTGTGTTTTGGGTTTTTTTCCTAGTTTGATAAATAAAAAAGCTTTTTGCAGCTCCATCAGGCAATATAGAATTATTTGCACAAAAACACAGTCATTTCAGTACTGTGATTACAACACAGATTTTCTAAGAGGTTGTGGGAAACTCCTGAGGAATATTCCACTAGCTTATGGTGTGGAATGAAGAAGACTGAAGCAGTGGTCCCAACATGTCTCTTGCTTCTCAGTGGGTTTAAGATGACATTGAAATACTGAGAATTATCTTTCATTGATGTCTGTAGCTATAGCAATAATCAGCTAACTATCAAAGTAAATAGCAGGTAAATTCTTGTCTTGATGCTACTTTTTATTACTTCTGATAAATGCCATCAATATCTTGTTTTATACTGTTTGTACTGCGTAGGGCTTGCCAACATAAATTATTTTTACAAAAAAACCAATTTCAAGTACTAGTACAAACTGTTGGATTACAGTCCAAAGTCAGGGATATGAATAATTAATATGATTTACACAAATGTTTTAATCCTTCTGGATGTACCCTGTGACATAACTTATTTCTGGAATGCTCATAATATGAATTATGGAAGTTTTTCTCCAAATATATACATACAAGGACTGAAATCAAAAGCCTTTTCATCTGTGAGTGTTTTCTTTGTTATACATCTCACTGAAGGGAGCAATCTCCATGGACAACTGTGGTTTTCCTCAAAATGAAAGTTAGTTTTTGGCAATATCTTTCAAAGATAATCTTTCTATATCCTTCTACATGAAAGTGGATTTAATGAGATGTGCTAGTTATACCATTAGAGTAAAATAGGAAATCCAGCATGTTCAATATGTATCTATGAATTTACTGGTACAACTAGTTTTAGGTGTGAAAAAACAAAACAACAACAACAACAATCAAACGTTTATCCTTCTCAAGTTTTTTGGTGGGTTTAAAAAGATATTGGCCCTTATTTAACTACCATATTTAATAATGTATTTTTCCTTGAAAATTATTAACTGTCTCTTTTACTTGATTTTTTATTATTTTGCCATAATAACTTCATTTTATTCTGAAAAATGTGAAAAGGGATATTTTGGTATTGTGTTTGCAAATTGTAGAAATGCAGATGTGAATGATGTTACATGAGTTTGATACTGATACTTTTTTAATATTGGTGATATACAGCATTTTTTACCCAAGTAATATTAAATTTAATAGCAGGTACTAGTGATAACTATTATGATTGTTATTGTATTTGTCTGTCTATAGTTTTGAATTTATTGAGCTTCACTGATGAAACTTAGTTGAAGTAAGTTACAATGCAGAATAAAAGCTTTGATTTTTATCAGTTTGAGATGTTATAATTATTGCTTTTGGGAGAGTATTTAAGCAAAGAATTTAAAAGGAGAACCATCATTATATTTCAGAGATGCTGCTATGCTGAGCATCTTTGAAGTGGAATGGGAAGCCTTTCTTTCTAAGAGTATCATTATTTTTATGTCATTCTGAATGAGTAGGTTGCGATTAGTGCCAGTATAAATCCAGATTTGAAGATGAGATACTTAATGGTGAGAAGTATGGCAATATCACTAAGTCTTTGCAACATTTAATTTCATAAAGGTTGATTTCAGAATTATGTGGTTGAATTTCTGTCACTATTGTTTTGGATGTTTTGTTGTTTTGGATGCTGTCCTGTCAAATCCCCAGGTCTACTATTTTCTAGCACTGTCAGCTGCACACTTGCACACTTAAAACTCTTACAATCCTCTGTAACTCACTGGTGCTCCCGCTCGACTGTGCATGGGAGCAACTAAGCATGTAAATATATATCACATCACTAGGTGTCCTCCTCCCACAAAATTTCTTCTCGTCAGTTAACAAACTGATGATACTGTGTTTTTAAAAAAAGGCCTAGAATCATGTACAGCAATAACAGATGGCCAGTGCCAACTCATGTAGTCACAAATGTCCTCTTCTTGAAAAACAGCCTCAGGGTAGGTCAGAAAAGCTCTGCAATTATGAAACATGTTCTATTGCCCACGTACTGGACAATTAAGGACTGCAGAGGAACTTCCTATCACTGCAAGTGGTGCAGAAGCAGGGCAAGCCCCTTGCTGGTAACTTATAAAATTGCAGGCTGTCTGAACATCTAAGTCTGCTAATTTCACAAGGAACATTTATGTTACCCTACGCACCAGTTGTATGCTGCTTGCTGATCACAGATGCATAAACCCTCAAGAAAATTTCTTGCTTGAGTGTTGTGGGACCCACCTGTTCTTTGCTGCTGAGGAAATGCAGGCAGCCTTCACTGGCATTTAATGCTCTGTAAACCAGGCTTTTGGTTTATTTTCCCAGAGGGTGTTGTACAGATACAGCCATCCCCAACTCTAGAAGAGGATCAGTATCCATAATCAGCAGAGAAGAGGGATCTGCAGGGCCTTCTGTTGTCACAAGGCCCAGACAGTTTCCCTGGTGACATCCAGCCAGTCTGCCTTGTGCCTGGGGTGGTGGCTGAAGGCTTTAGGGGGTGGGACAGGGAGGGGAGGAATGTGTTTGTGATGGAAAGTAGTGGAGAGAAATATCCATATTGTTTTTCCCAGGACTTACAGTGGTTCCTGACTCCCTTGCCACAAACCAGTGAAATGACATATGCATCTTAATAGCTGCTGCATCACTCAAAAATGCTTTTAAATGCTGATGACATAAAAGAATACCAAAGTAATAGCTGCAAGACATGCTGGTTGTGGAAATGTATAGCTTGAGACATTGAAGGATATCCTGAAATTGGAGGAAGAGTGATTTTTTAAAGGTTTTTGCTATTTCTGTAACACCTGAGGGCTGGATTGTTATTCTGGGGCACTGGATAAAGAAGGTTGTTGGATTTTGTCTGAGACCTAAATGTGACATGGGAGAGACTGCATTTCATAGCATGTTTAAAAATATTAAAATAAATGGAGAAGGTGACAAAGTGAGCAAAATTTCTGAAGAACCATTTCCAGAGTGCTTCCTGATCTTCCAGAGTCACTTCTTTACTCCCTCTGTGGTGTCTCAGAAAGAACTCTTTCAACAAAAGACAGACATGCAAAGCCCAGTCTTTGCACTGGGGCATGAGTTCATAGCTAAGGTTATATTCTAGTTGTTTCTGCTTTCTGAGGATTTATTGATATTTCCAGAGGATTTTCAATCTTTTTTCAATAAGCATGGTACAGAGGTTTTGTTATGGTAGTGAAGAGCCATATAATTATCTATCTTTAGTGGATTCTTTAAGATTTTAGGGAGCACTGAATTCTATGAGGTTCCAATAAAAATGCAAGATTTTACAGGTGTTTGCTGAGATGTGATCTTCAGACCATGATGTGTAGCTTCATTAGTTTTCCTAAAATATATCTTCATAGCTCGTAGCTGTCTGCAGCAGGTACAATATTTTGCTTTATTTTAGGTTGAGACATGTTCTGAAGAGATGGAACAGTTTAGAGCCTGTATATAAATAAAACAAGATAAAGCCATCACAAGATAAACTACCAATTGTGATTCAGGAACTTCATGAAGAAATAGCCACTGTTTTTTTTATAGAACTGTTACAGAATTGCCCAACATGAAGGAGTCTTTTATTCAAGGACCATTCTGGTAAACCAAGAATAGAAGGGATAGAGTTGCTCATTAGCATCCAGGCAAAACTTCTTGGAAGGAATGGGAAAACATGAGAGGTCTGTGTAAATTTGGAGAGGAGAGATAAAATTAATTCAAAGAATCATAAAGATTTTAGTAAAAGAAATTAGTATTTTTGCAATGAGACTTGTATCTTTGAGGATATTAAGACTTGGTCTGCAAAGTCTGGCCTTACATAAACTCTATCAAAAAGAGTCATCTTACTCCAAATAGAGTAGTGGTTCCTGAGCTGTTAGTTAGCAATATCATGTGAAATGCATGCAATGAAACATAGAGTCTGCAGCATATGTAAAAAGGTCCCAAATCATTTTGATTAACCTCTTATAAACCTGAGATCAGCCATGAGAAGGCCTTACAAGTTAGCTCTTCAAAAGCACAGTGTAATAAATCTGTGTAGTATCAGAGGTTTTGCTTTTGATTCAATTTCTAAAGTTTTAATTTATCCTTGTTATTTCAATCTATTCAATCTCTTGTATTTTACTATGCCCTGCACTGACAGATTTAGGGACCCACATGCTGATGTTGTGTCAGAACTGAATATCAGTCTGCTTTTCAGTATTAATCATTACCTTATTCATTATAATTAGAGTGGGGAATAAAACCTACAACAATAAAAACCCCAGCAGTGCTGGAATTGAGCACTGAGCGCAGTGAGGCATGAGTGTAACTTCATGCAGAATTGTGTTATTGGGTTCCCCACCAGGTTTGAGTACTTTAGCTTCTTCTGTCTCGGTTGTAGTCTCCATCCACTCCTGCCTTTTCAGCCTTTATGAGTAATTAATCACACAGCTGCCATGGTCCTAGCGTGGTCCCTAGTATCTCTGCTTTTTCCATACTTGCAAGGTTCTTAGATGTTTCTGTAATGCTTCTAATGCTCCTTAGCTGAAGGTTTCCTTCAGACTCCTCTTCATGTTTTAGAAGGAAGTTTGTTACCAGGACAAAATTGCTTCCCCTAAAAAAGACTTTCAACTCTGTTTCAGATGTTTTATAATGAACACAAAGCACAATGGGAAAAACAACCCACACAAAATGATGAGAAGAATAACCTATTTGGGATTTTTGTGAAGAATAGAGGTTGCGAAGAATTCGTTTTCACTAGGCATAGGCTCAAATTATTTTGTGAAAGAATATTTGCAATAGCTGGTAAAAACATAAAAATTCATTTTTCTGCCCAGAGCACGATGCTGGAGATTAAATATGTCTCTTGTGTTCATCCTACTCTATTATTTTAGTATCAATGGCATGCATCCCAGAAGGCACAGGAAAGAATATTTGACACTCACATTGTCCCTTCAGAGACAATTGGCTCCTTTTCCAGATGAGTAAAAGGAACTGGAGGCATCTGCTGGGATGGTGCAAGGGATAGCAGCTCTGCATCTGACCTATGCCATGTCATGTCTGCCAGTAAAGATTGTCAAAGCTGTGTTTTCCTCTGCCTGGAATTGCAGTGTCATGGATGCACAGAGGCAGGAGCATTTTAAACTCTTTTCTGAAAGACATTTCAGCTCCACCAGTGCTAGTTTTCTGGGTTTGGTTCTCAAAGCAGACTGTCCTGTGTCTAGAAGACATTCCATTAATAAATGGTTTTGTGATCAGCCACATTTGCTGGCTAAAATTAAAACTATTTCTATAATTTATTTGAGTCACATTAATAGAAGTTTCCTCTCTGTCTCAGTGTTGTTGAAGTACTGAAAATTGCTTTAGTTAGTTTTCATTTTAATCTTTGCTCTGTTTTTTTCATCTCAACCACCCATTCTAAATTGACTAGTTAATTTTTTGGGCTTCTAGTTGTTTGTATTTAACAGGATCATGAAGCAGTTTTACAAAATATCAGCTCTACAATGCAACAGCTCTGAACAGTCATCTGAAAATAAGCAACAGTAGCACTGGAAAATGCCCCACAAGAATTGCTAGTGTTGTTGTATGTTCTCTAGTTTGATCTTGAGATATGACAGCATTTTACAAAAGTGAAGGTAAATATTCTTGGAAAAGGTGCAGAGTATTCTGTCTGTATAAGACTTGAAAGGAAATGCTGCACTGAGTATGCTTTTAAGATTTCAAATATGGCTTTTATTTTCTGATCATGTTTCTCATTTGAGTTAATTATGTTGACCCTTTATGCCCCTCGATTTGTTCACACTTCAATCCCTGCTTTCACTGTGTATGACGTTGCATCACCTGTCTAACAAATGGATCCAGAAGCTCCCAGCTGGCTGTAGTTAAAATTCCCGCACTGGCCAGTAACACAGGGAGCATTATAGCTGGAGAGTGAGTGCTCAAATGCTGCAGGCCTGAGGCATCTTCTTCCCACCCATTCACCTCTCCTTCCCTCCTTGCTGCCATCCTTACCCTCTCCACACACCACAGACACAGCCCAGAAATTGTTTGCAGTTCTAAAATTTCAAATACATTATTTTAAATAGTAGAGAAAGGCTGGGAATGTTATGGTACATAGTAAAAATTGTTCTGCTCAAAAGACTAATACCTTTGACATCACATAAGAATAATTAAGTAATGTATTCACAGGCTAAAACAATTTTAAGTGTGGTGGTTGTTGTTGTTGTTTTTTGTTATTTTGGTGGATTTTTGTTTGTTTGTTTGTTTGTTTTGTGGGAGAAAGGCTTATTTTATTTATTGGCCAAATATCTTGAGGAAAAATTTTAAACCTTACTATAGAGTCACAGAACTACAAAGTAGGTAAGGTTGGAAAGGACTGCAGTGGGTCATCTGGTCCAAGTGCAAGCATCTGCAAATAAAACAAACAAACCGAATGAAATCGCACCAAAAGACCCTGCCACCCCACTTTTTCCATAATGAAGGCAGTAATGTGGGAATAGCTGGACCTCTAATCCTACTAAAATCATATTCTGTACTTCAATATAGAGACCCAATGTAATTAGATTGAGGGCATTTTATTGCTTTATTTTGTCCGTGTTGCTTATGAAATTTTGATGACATACTTAATTTCCCATTTCTCATTTGAAAAGTACAAACAAATACATAATATGGTAATTATATCTATCTCTATTGAAGAAATATACATATAGCTATTTCTCAAACTTGTAGTAAAATGTTTCTTTAAAAAAATGGGAATAATAAAGTAATGGGTTAAGTTTCCAGGAGTCATAGAAAAGTCATCATTGGGTAAGCACTTTAACTCAGTTTGAAGTCTTTCTAAAGGATGATCTCCTTTAGTTACAAGTAATTTTGCTGGTGGAGGAATTGCTGGGTAAAATTTTATTTCTTTGTTATCTAGGGAGTCCAAGGGAATGAGCACAATTCCAGTCTTTGGAACATTAATGAGTCCTTGCTTCTTAACAAAATCAATTGCACTTCTGCAACCTTTTTTATAATGAAATAAAAGGGTTTTTTTCTTCCAAAGATGGAGCAGATGGCAATAGAGCAGAATAATGGCAATTACAGCCCTCCCCCACACCTCCTCCTTTTCCTTTTAAGTGGTATTTGCCACTTGTAACTGGTACAGGTACAATCAAATAGAAAGGGGGAATTGCTAGAGAAAAATCAAAATATATCGAAAACACTCTTCCAATCCATGAAATAAATCAATTACTCTAATGCTGTCTTTCCTCTGACATCCCAAAGAACTTCTTGCACTTGTGGGGAGCGGGATATGTTGCAGTTCTGCTATAAATTCAGTGGTGGCAGAGACCTGATAAAGTAAGAATAAGTTTAGTTATGGTCAAAAAAAATCTTGGTCTGATGTCTTGGAGTGCAGTGGTATGTTCAATATCATGCTACAATTTCAGGAATTTACCCTTGAAAATATTATATGTGAGTGACTATATTCCCACGGTGGCAAACAAAAAGCTTTAGGAATATTGCCAGGCAGTGATAACATACTTGTGAACATGTACTTTTCAGTTTCTAGGCTGGAACAGAGTCTTTTTTCAATTTATTTGGACATATATGAGTGAAAAGAAAACTTTTTAATTTGCTTTGAAGTGCTTTTTGCTCATTGCTTGAGTTCATTGTTGCAGAATTTGGCTGCAGGAGGGAAGATTCTGATGTGAATCCTGGCACTCAGGTGTCTCTTTTGCAGTTTCATTAGGAAGTAGAAATGCTCCAGGCTGAGTGATGGATGAGCCCCACCTATAAACTTTATCCTAAGGCTAAGCAGATAGTTAGCCAATAAAATGAAGAATTTGAAGGGGCAAAACACTGTGATTCTGCTTTTCTATTAGTTCCACTTATGGAAGTTAAAAAAAAAAATCACAACAAACATGGTGGTTGTTAGGAACATAGCATGGATGCCCTTGGCTTTAAGAAGTATTAAGTCCTCCATGTTCCACAACCATACAGAGACTGATGTACCCAAACCAGGCTAAGGTGCAATGTGCGTGCTAAAACCCCAGAACGAGTTGGCCATTGCATATCCAACACCCTTTCCAGCTCTTCTGGTGTGGTTGGCGGTGTGATGTTGTTAAATCCTCTGTAGGAAGTTTCATGCTGTGTCCATTAATGAGGCAGCTGCTGGTCCCTTTCATAACATTAGTTGTAGTTCAGTTTCACCATAATTGAAACTCTTCTGGCTGTAGTGCCATTAAGGAAATGGACAGTTTAAGTCCATATAATCTATATTTTACTGCAAGAATGAACTTATCAGCCCTTCAGGCAAGCCCAGAACTAGCCCTCACAGCAGCATTGGGCTTACTTTCCTGGAAGCTGATAAATTGTAGAGGCATTACTGTTATTGTTGTATGTAAATACTTCTTGGTTAAACTGAACACTGTGTTGTCATAGCTGGTTTTGACTTCTCACTAGGAAAATGCAGACATGTGACCCCTTCACACATTGTATGTGGGACTAACAAAAGGTCTGTGAAGCTGCTGCTCAGCATGGTCATGGCTGGGGTAGTTTGTTGTGCATATAGATCAAGCACTTGAAAAAATTGCCAGAATGGGTATTGACAGGGGTTTGTAGTTAGCCAAAACTTAAATGGTTTCCAATTCTGGCTGTGGGTACCATAAGTGGGAGTTAACAGGGTATTTGGTGGTTCTTATCCCTTTTAGGAATAGTGGGGCTGTGGTCTTCTAATTATATTCAAAGCACATGTCTGTGACTATGCTGCTTTAATTGTTCAAACTGATTATGTCTATTCATTTGATACATTTATAATTCCTCAAATTTAGCATTTTTAGAAGTACAACGTAGTACCTTGTATAGCAATAATTGATTCATCTGTGCACTACAGCACCAAAGAGGGCTCTTGATTTACCAGCCAATGTGAAACCTTTTCTGCTGGGACATTCAAGTGTTTATTGGACTTCAGATCTCTATGAAATAAAATGAGTCCAAACTTGTAATATATGACAGCTTTCAGGCAAAAGCCCTCTATATGCATTTAGACTTGATGTACTTTTTCTGCAACAAGGATGTATAAAAGATTTTTTTCCAAGCTTTTTATTACTGTCTTAAATAGATAAAATGTTCTTTTACTCCCACTGGGACATTCTCTGATGTGTTCCTAGGCATTTTCCTTATCCTTCTTCCATTTTCTTAATGGTATTCTAATCATTCTCAATTATGTTTTTGATCAAACTTTACAAGAAAATGATGTGTCTGCATAGCTGCCATTACATTGCAGACATGAATTTTTAGGAAGGACTGAAAATGGAAGGAAAAATAATCATAGCAGTGGTGTCCTTGCAGCATTGCAACAGTCTATCTAATTGTCAGTTTTCCTACGACTGGGAGTAATCATTCTTTTATACAATCAGTTAATGTTCTTACCTTTAAACATTATGACGAAGTTAACAAGAAAAATTATGAAGAGGAATTATTTAAGTGTGAAGAATTATGTAATCATGAAGACCATGGGTCATTTGGCAAAGAGAAATGAAGGAAAAAGGTTGACTTCAAGCTGCTGAAGTACCTATGATTGCTATGCCACTTGTCCAGTGACACACCTTACTAAACTGTGCATAAATAAATACCTTTTAATATTTTTTTCCCTAGAAGTAGCCTTTCCAAAAAAACAGTTTCAACTGGGGAAAAAATTCTTATTTCAATGTTTCTGCTTCGGCAATAATGATAAAAATTAGATCTACTAGGAAAACGCTTTTTAACCTTTATTCGTAGCATAAATCAAGAGGTTCATTTTTCACAGTCTCTTTCTATAGAATTCAATTAAAGGTCAGATTTGTAACGGGGGATTCTAATTATTAATGTATTGCCTATTTTGAATTATTAATGAGTTGACATATTTGCATAATGGGTAAAGAAAATGCCTAAGAACAACTTTTATAGCATATTAAAATCCTTCAAAAATATTTAATCAAAGTCTTTTTTTATGTCCTGGAGGTAATTTAACTTTTTATCATTATGTCAATACTTAACAAATATTCAAAATATTTTACAGTTAAAAATTAGTGTAGTTATATATCACTAAGGGGAATTAATCTTGTTTTGAACTACTACACCAGTCATGAAATAGGAAGCTTCAGCTACTGCAAAAGCAAGATGCCACCATGTGCTAGACTGAACATTTTGTGTTTGTTGCACGAGGCAGTAGAAGCTTAAGAACTCTAAAATTTGCAGGACCATGAGAGTGGAGACAATTGTTCTAAGCATTAGCCTAATATTTTGTTAACAATTATTTCAGTGTATTAAAACACTGATGGACTAAATTTGCCTCACTGAGGTCTACACTGGGATCATTTGTATGTAGTAACTACTACGTAATAAGGAAAATATATTATCCAAGAATGATGAACAGATCATAAATTTAGCTGTGGAAATAGGATTGCTACATCCTTCCACCAAAAGTGTCAGGTGTCACCACTGTATCAACAATGAGTGCGTGCATTGTTAAAATGATCCAATGTAGGTGAACCTTATGATATCTCCTACCTGGGAAATTATGTAACCTAATGTGATGACTAAAGGGTATATTTTGATGATAACTGAGTGTCTATTTTGTTTATTAGCTTTCTAGAAGATAGATTGTTTTATGGAGAAGTCCAAGTTTGTTCTTGATTTTTGCTTCTATAACCCAATTTACTGTAGTAGATTTTTGTTCCTAAGGCAAAATTTGACTCCTCACTTTGCATAAACTGTTTCTTGTGATAAAATGGTGTTAGGAAAAAGTTAGAACTTATGACTGAGTTTCTTCTAGGTAGATTTTTTTCCATATTTACACAGCAGAACCAATAATGATGAGATCTATCGATGAAACATTTGAATAAACTTTATTGTAACTTTCCAAAGGAACACCTTGCAGAATCAAAAACACTTCACAAGATTAAAGATACCTCTAGTGTAGATTTTTCTTCTTATTTCAAACTAACAGAAATGCAAAATCTCAGATTTTTTACCCATATCTGTTATCATTCCATTCCAACCATTAGCTACTGAGTAACACTCTGGCTTGAAGCCACTGGGAAGATCCTGTTCTGCGGTTACTGCTACCACAAACCACATTATCATTATATGCTAAAGTCTATCCATAGGTCAAGGTCAGGCCAGAGAGATGATTGGGGAAGAAGGTAACTATCATGGAGCAGAGTGCTCATTTGTATTATACCATCAGAAAAATCGAGTTGAAAGATGGAACTAAAAAGCCCCTCTGTAAACTGGAATGGTTTATGTGCAATGAAGGAGTTTTACTGCTAATCAAATGGACTCTGTATTAGTGCTTAATAATTGGTAGCACTGCAGCAGTTTCCTCTCCATTCGCTGGCGGATGTCTTGCACAGCAGGAGCAGGGTGATCAAATGGCACCTTTTGCACCTGACCTTGTGTAAGCAAAGGGACATTTCACCGAGAGGACTGCATGGCCTGTTTTATAGATGGCATAAAGCCTGTTCACTTCTCACTTCAGAAGACAGCAATTCAGAATGTAATTGTCACTTGGCAGACTTTTCAGCCATAAAGAAGGACCATAGGAGATAATAGGAAAGGGATCAAGGAACTCAGTGACTCCAAATCCGTACGTGTCTTGTTAGCACACTTCTGGATAGTAGTGTCCTGTGACTTGTAGGCTACCCACAGACTCTATCCAGGGCAGACTCATTCTATTATTCTTCACTCTTCTGCTTCTTTCATTGTCATCTGAACACTTTGTAATGACATCTTAAGTAATGTGACTAATATTCATCACTGATGGTTCATCAGTTCAGTGACAGGATGAGACGGGAGAATAAGGAAGTCAACGAAACCTTTGATGCAATCTCAATTACTGGAATAGTGCTGTACCAGATTGGTTATATGAAGCACTTTTAATATGAAACAAATATTTTCCATTTCCCCTCTCCACAGAGCAGAATACCACCTCCACTCCACTTAGAGATCATGGAAATAAGCAGTGCAAATTTCTGTCCAGCTCCAGAATGATAGAACAGAGCACTTCCTTGTAGCAGCCTGAGAAACCCTACCTGATATGCTTCGTTTCATGAACCTCAAGATTATTCCATGGGTCTCAGTGCTATGTAACTTCAATTACTGATACTTAGCAAATGCTTACACTCAGCTGGTGGTGTGAGGTGATTTAATCTGCTTGCTTTTAATTACATCCTGTATTCCAAATGAAGCCTTCTAATGTTTTCCTTTTCATCCCTCCCCTAATGTCTCTTTTTACAACATGTCAATGCCACTCTGCTTGGTAGTTTCCATAAATTTCTTAACTCCTGCTGACTTGTCTGATTCCTCAGGTTATTCAGGTTAACAAACCAATAAAAAGGGATGGAAAATATAAAGTAAAAAGAAAAATGTTGACACTGGGGTCTAGAGCAGGCTTCTGCCAAAAATCCTGCTTCAACTCTCTGAATAATCTTGAATATAACGTGAAAAATTTTCTATGAGAGACCTCAGCTCCTGCGTTAAGCTACAGCTCCAACACAAAGTCAGAAAGACACTCAGAAGGAGCAAAGGAAAATAATAGAATTCAGAGTGAGAAGATGATCTTTAATAAGTTTAATAATGCAAGTGAAACCTCCTTATGATCTAGGTAAAATTCTTCCTGTCATAGAGCCTGCACTGCTGATCCTGCGTTATTTTTGCTTGGGGTCTCAGAAATGAAAAAAATTAGAGTGATTAGTTTTCAACACAAAAGATCACTGCCTTGGTTTATATTACTAGAACTCTGAGACTCTGCACCAATTTTCACAAAGTAGCATTTAACCCCCTTTGAGACAGAAAGCCTGAAGATTAGGGACGATTTTAAAAAGTATGTGAATGTGTATATATATATATATATATATATGTATTTGCTGCATTATTGGTATTAAATATAGAGTTACTGCTGAAAGAATGGCCTAGACAAAAATATGTGATTTGTACTAGAGTAAAGATGAGAAAAGATGAGAAGTATTTTAGCTATGTCTGAGCAAGAACAGTTTGAATTAAAACTGCAGTGATCTAAAGCCTGGAATTAGCTGGGACCTCTGCTCTTTTAGTAACTATTTACAATTCCTCCTGCCCTCTAGAAGAAGAGAAAAAAAAAAAAGAAAAAGAAGAAAGGAAAAGGAAAAACCTGATCTCTCCGGAAAGGAAAATGCTAATGATATTACCTCCTGGTGGAACTTATACCACCTTCTTACACATGCATGGTAAATAAATTCCATTGCAAGAAATGTTCCACCAAAGAGTATTCACTTCAGAGAAATGATAACCATCTCAAAAAAGCTGGGCAGTGAGAAATGTGTTCTAAAATCCCGCAGCACTAAGCTGCTGCAGTTTCATTTACACTTGCAGCCCATCAATAGTGAATGCACTTTGGTTAATCACCTCTCCCCTGTGATGAGGGCTGCTGCCATTTCATAATTGCCATGAAAAGTGAAAAGCAAAGTTAAATGGATTTGGGGTGTGTGTGCGTATGTGCGTTTTGTTAACTCTGACCTTGTTTGGTGAGAACAAACTTTGACAGAGAATGACAAACAGAAATGCTTCCACATAGCATCTTTCCATAACAAAGGCCTGTCCCATAAATGCCTGTGGAACCACAAGAAATTTAAGCTGGTGGCAGAGTGGCTATCAGTAAATGACTTGTTGAAAATTTAATTCTCTGAATACATCATGTGGTTTAAGAGGACAATGTATTCTAGGGTAATCCTCCTTCCTTATGCTGTTTCTTCTGGATGACAGCACTTGCAGCTCTGGGGCTTGCAGCCCTTGATGGGAGCAAGATGTGCAAAAAAAAAATAAAAGTAGAATTATTGGCAGATGCATTTAAAATTTTAAGAAATATCCCAAACCCTGTTACATAAGTGAGGAACTTTTATATGTAACCAAATCAACTGAAAGGAGTCAGCAAAAGCAAGATATATACAAGATTAACCCAGAGAAAGTGGGAATTAGTTAGGACTAATATCCAGTGGGCACTTCCTGTGTTTGAAATTGTCAGTAGCATTGCTTGTTAATGGTATTGGAAATGACTGGTTTAACAATATTCCACTTTCCTGCTAGATATGCAGATGGTGCTGCCAGATCAGGTAAATCAGGTAATAGTTCACCGATCATTTTCAACAACATTAGATTTTCTATCTCCAGTTCCCTTCTGTCTTAATCTTTTTGCATCTCCTCTTCTTCAACAGAGCTGCTTGTGACAAACACTAGGATTTATGATCAGTGAGCACTAATGCCATTCAAGATTTGAGAGCTGTAGAACAACATGAGAGGATAATGAGGTGGGTTTAAAAAGTCTCTGTGTTAAACAACGCTATCTCCTAACACTGGTAATTATTACATTGGTAATTATTTTTGAATGAATAGGGATGGAAGAAAACATTATTTAGCTGCATCCCAAAACTTTGTCATACAGAGTGAGAGCTACAAGGAACAGTGCCTTTCACAAATTAGAGAACCAAAACAGCCTATTAAATATTGTCACACCGGCGATCTTATGCTTCTTATAAAATGTGTTTTCCCTGCAATTTTTCATAGGATTTTTTTTAAGACACAGCTTCTTATTTGTGTTTGAAACATACAACTTTAAACCTGAAAAATAATACTTTAAAACTGAAAAATAGCCAGCAATCATTTTATCTTAAAGCCAGGGAACAACTCAAGACTCAAAGTTGAAAATACCCAAATTTTGGAAACTCTGCTGCCAACTCCGAATTCAGAGTTAACCTGTGAGAGTACAGAAATATAATCTGAGTTCTGCTGATTTTAAATACCACAACTTTTTTGTACTAAGGACAGTTAAATGGAGGCAATGTCATTACTGATTACCAGTCTTCATGTTTTTTCTCAGTTAGTAGCTTCCCCTTCAAATCGTAGCTGCATTCATATGCAAATCACAATTCAGCAACACAGTCTCTTAAAGTGGGTATTCTAGGAACAGCAGTGCTTTAGGTATAAGCAGTCCTTGAAGCATCACAAAGCTTCAAGTTTCTTAAATTTGCCCTAGGCTCTGGAGAGCCAAAGATATATAAATGGCTTGGATGTAGAATTAGGGGCGGGAGGGGGGAGAATCCTTCAGTTTGATGAGTACTGAAATCCGAAAGAGTAAGGCAAAGAGTAAAGTAGTATCTATAAGGCTGTAAGCTGAGAAATCAGTAAAATGCTTTGTACACACTGAATTACATTTATAGATGATTATGACTTCAAGTGAAGTTGGCATTAATTTATGAGTAATCTCTCTTAGGGATGTGAATTTTCTTTTATAGCTGCCTCCAGGAGTATGTACCTGCCACATCCCTGCAGCCATCCTGCTTCCGAGAGAAGCCTGAAAAACAGTTGAAGAAATTTGCAACTAATTTTCAGAAAATGGTTAGCAAATAGTTTTTAATTCCTGATGTCCTTACTTCCACTAGAGTGGAGTTAACTCCTCAGTAGCAGTTACAGTGCTGTGTTTTGGATTTGGAATTACAAGGGTGTTAGTAACACACTGTAAGTGTGTTTATTCTAAGTCAAGGACCATTTTTTTTTCTCATCCCATGCTCTGCCAGTGAGGAGGTACGCAAAAAAACCACACTGGGAGGGAGCAGAGCTGGGACACATGACCTGAATTGACCAAATGGACACTCCACACCATGGAACATCATGCCTGGTGTATAAACTGGGGGAATTACCAGAAGGATGATCTGGGTTTGGGAAGGGGGGTCTGGCATTGGTCAGTGGGTGGTGAGCAATTGCGTTGTGCATCACTTGTTTTGGTTTTTCTTCCTTTTTATTATCATCGTTATTATTATTTACCATTGTCATTGTACTGAACTTTTTTTTCAGTTATTAAACTGTTTCTATACCAACATAAAAATTTTACTTCAATTCCACTCTACATTCCACTGGGGAGGGGGATAAATAAGAGGGTTGTGCAAACATCTGCCTGTGTTTCATCTCCAGCTGGGCTTGGAACCTGTTTATCCAGTGATAACATGTAAAGCTTCTGCAGCTCCATAAATACAGCTCTTGAAAACATGGCTTTGAACTCTCCAGGCACTTCAACAAAGTCTTTCACCTGCTAATTCAACCAATGGCTTGATGTTTAAACATTTGCTTCCTATGCTGGTTGTTACAGTCTCACAGGTATAGAAACTGCAGGTGGCAGCTTTCCTCTCAAGATTTAAAACAACCTCTCCTCGCTTTTTTTAAAAAATTTTATATTTTTTTTTATTATAAAAGGTTACAGTGGACCCTGTAGAACAGAGAAATCTTTAAATAGTAGAAAATCTTCATTATAATGTGCTACTCCTTAAGGTCAGGAGGGACTTCTACCCTCTCCTCACCCTGAAAAGTTGTACTTTTTAATGACTGCTATTGAGCATAAATATAATCTCTCAAATTCCATTTTATTGTCTATTCAATCTGGTAAGTGTAGCTGAAAGATCGAAGAATACAACTGCCCAAACAGGGAAGTCCAGATGTACCTTGCCATTGGTTTAAAAAATAATATTGGAAGAATTCCTGAGCCTCTATCCTTATTATTTCACTCTCTGCCCCAATGAGACCTCATCTTCACTTTTCAGCATAAATTAAAAAAAAATACTATTGATCTTGAATTTTCTCTTCATTTGCACAGGAGCTAATCACAAAATTATTTAATGTTTAGCACTGATGTTCAGTATTTGTTAAACATTTTGAGCATTCAGAGATGGTCAGGACTACCCCTCCTGACCCCAACTCTTAGGTAGAGAATGTTTGTACATTGATTTAGTAGGACAAAACACTCTGGTAATGCTAATTAGTGACCCTATAGAAGCATTTCACATACTGTTTAGGTCTCTTTACATTTATTTTGATATTTTTGATTTATTATTTTCTCTATAGTGCTTATTTTTGTAATAATAATTATATATTTTATATATATATTATATATATTAAAGGAATAATTACATATAAAAATAAATGTGATTAATATCCCTGAAATATCAACCTTTCTATATTTTTAGTTTCAAGAGAAAAACAACGGGTTTAGGCTCAGCATTGGCAATTTTTACAAAAAAACTTTAGTCTCAGTATTGTTAGTTTTCTTGTGCAGGTTCAAGTCCTGATGAAAGATTGCATGAGGAAGTCCCATCTTTTATTGATCTTTTTCCTATTCAAACTTGTTTCAATAACTAGTCATCACAATAACCTGTAGAATGTGACTGATTTATGGTTACTCTTGTGACTGTCATCCTTCTTGATTTTGTGCTTAATTTTTCCTTCTTAAACAAGCACTTCACACAGCCATTCCTCTGTTTTTAATCTTCATTCTTATCTCATATTCTTTCTGCTCACTGATGTGTTTTCTGTACTGTGATCCAGTTGATCTTCTTCATCTTATGTCTCTCTGTAATGAGCTTGAATTTCCTGGCTGGACTGATCACAACACAATGGACCCAAGGCTTTCCTCCTGGCTGCTCCATCATTTCCTTACAACTGGATTCTTTCTCTTCTCCCTTAGTGGTTGTGGGTTCATTCTCACATAGTCTGTGGTGGATTCCAGAGCAGAACAAAGTGAGAGTGTTGACTAGGCTGGGAGATTGATGCTGTAGGAGGAGTAGGAATTTTCCTCTAACCCACTTGGTGAGGTGGACTGTGGAATTGGTTTGTCTTTGTAAAGGTGACAGATGGACAGGCATTCTCTCAAGGTGAATTAGAAAAATAAATATTACCTGACAAATATTTGAGGAGATTATTATTGCAGCAGCAGAACAAGTCAGAACTCTCTCTTCACCTCTCTCTGTGCTCTTATTTGCTCTAGTTTTCCTTTTACTATTCATCCTCAAATACCTCTGTTCTCTCTAAAGCATTTAAAGAATCTTGTATATGAAGCCATTCATACTATTCACAAACGATGTTTCCCCAAGACTTATCCATAGATATCCAGTTCAGAGTACAACTAAAGAACAACACTGGTTGCTTTCTTCAGCTTGCTGTGCACCTTCTTAATGATATTCTCCTCACTAATTTGTGGGAAGGAGATTTTTCTCTTCTGTCTCCATTATTTGCACTGGTTTTAATTAAACATATGCTCTGATTGGGACACGGGTAAAAGGACAGTTGTGCTGCCGTTTGAAAAGAGCAGCTTGCTCCCTCGGACAGTTTTCCCAAGCTTTCAGAGCTCTAATTAAAATCCACTGAACACATAAGCAATGTTGGCACAGTACTTTGGAAGTGTTTGTTACAACAGTGTCAAGGAGTAGATAAGGTTTTTAGGGGATTAGTGTAAGGTGTTTTGTTTCAGGTGGATTATTTCTAATGAATGGGTCCTCTTTCTTTTCTTCTGCCTAGGAAAAAGGGCCTTATTTAACTTTCTGAAAAAAAATATTTTATTTTGAGGACTTTATGAGCAAAATAATTATCCTATTTATAATTTCTAAGATATTTTTTAAAAGATTGAGCAATAAGGCTTCATATTAACATCCTTGATTAATAATGAAAGCCTTCAAAAGTTTTTATGAGTCTGTGAAAACCAGAATGTGGCTGTACACACTGGAGGCAGAGCTGTGATATCCAAGGAAACCTTACATATGCTGGCGAATAGAGAAGACTGGAATGCTCATACACTGTGTAATTCTATTCACTTTGTTCCTATGTGAATGTGACGTGAAAAATAATTTCCTGCATCTCACAGGTAATGCTGTTCTGGAAGGGTCTGGAAAATAACCACATTGCTGCTCATGTCCTCACTTTCAGAATTGTTTGTCCTGAAAACATGTAGAAAAGGCTAAGTATTTGAATATCAGCAAAAGAAAAAAAATTAAATAAACCTACTTTATTGGAAGAGTGTAATGAACCTTTATTGTATATTAAATTTTAAGCTGTATCTTTTAGCTTTCAATACTGTACTGACTAATTAGATGTATGTGATCAGTGTAATTATCTTCCGGCAATAAATTGCAATACATATTCATAGTTACATGGATTTCATCTTCTGTGAAATGGTCCTTATAAAAACAGTAATAGTTGGTATGTCATTAGAGCATATCAGCAATTAATCCTTAAAATGATCAATGGAAAGAATGTCCTTTCCCCTCTATCTCTGGTTTATTTATGTGTTCCCATTAATTATGCCTAATTTTCTGTTGGCACTTTTCTTCTTAATGTAATTCAATTTAAGCATATCTTTCCAGAGACTTATTAATAGATAGGGTCATTTGTATTGTGTAGCACAAATATTTTATAATCCACTAATCTTGACAAAAAGGCAATGCCTTCCTCATAAAAAATGTATGAAGAGTAATGGTTCCCTATTAATAACTTATTAGGTCAGATCACACAGTTTGAAGTGTCTATTACACTTTAATTTTATCAGATTTCTTCCTTTGGAACCTGCTACTTTTTCTTTATCTTTTATTGAGATTATTTTTAACCCAACAGCTGGATCTCTTGCCAAAAACAGCTTCCTATGGCTGTTGTTTCTACCTAAGCAACCAGTTTTATGTTGGGCTTTACTGAAACTGTGCAATGCACCCAGCAGTGGAAACTCGGATTATGGTGCTGCTTGAATTTTATATTTTCAGTAACGATGCTATGCCCATGACACTGACTGGTTCAGCTTTCCTGGTGAAGCAGGATTTTGGCCAGTAAATGCCATTTGATTTTGCTCATTAACCTCAGTAGATAATGCCCTGTCTGAAGATAATGAGTGAAAACTTCTTCAAAAAATGTGTATGTCTATTTCTAAAGGCAAAACTATGGATTTGTGAGGTCCAAGGGCTCACTGGGGAGCTGTGGGGTGAGGAGTGCTTTGGGATCCTTTCATCCTGATTTGAGGACCCACCTCTGTGACCCACTCTCCTGATATCCACATCTTTCTGGGGTTTGATTTCCAAGCAGCATTAAGGGATAGGCTCAGCTCTGTTGTTCACTTCTAAGCCCTTTTAGTTCAGGGACTTGTGACAGAGGCTGGTTCAAATGAGTCAAAAGCAGCTTCTTCAAAACTAACTATTGTCTATTCTTTCATCTGAAGGTACATAGCATGCAGAGGGAAAGAGCAATAAAAGTTTAGACACACATTTTCTCTTTCCCAATGCTTAACTTTACATTCGTAAGCTTTTTCTAGGCTTTAGAGAAGCCAACCATCCTGCAGCATTTTCTCTGTTTTGCTCACTGCCTCCTTGTCAATTTTCACCAGCAGTTCCTGATGACTTATGCAAAGCTAAGCTAGGTTTTGTTGTACTTTTTGATTCCAGCTTTATACTTGGAAAATTGCCCTTTCTCAGTCTGACTGGACTTGAGCTGGGACACTAAACAATTCTTTTCAGTTCTTCTGCAGCACTCCCTGATAAGAGTTTATTCTGCCATTACTAGATTTTTTTTCACCTGCTTTCTACTTTTGTTAGACAACGTCCTGTAATGCAGCTCTGAACATACATGGTTTATTCCTTTAGCTTATCACAGGTTCTGTTCTGAATATTGCTTTTCAGGCTTCCACTTCTCAAGTGAAAATGTGTTTCCAGGGTATCCTTTTGCCAATTTTAAGGCTGTCTTCTCAGTTTCTGCTTTGTAAGAAATAATTACTTCAGTAATTTGAGTTAGATTTTAAAGAATTTTGTATACTCTTTTTTAGGACTTGCAATTTTCTTGAGGAGTCAGCTGTTCCTGTTAAGAGTAGCTGTGCCTGCAAAAGATGAACTCTTCAAGACATGAAACCTGGAGTCGATCAGGCAAGATAGAATGTCCACTGCATCTACCCAGTGCTCACTGTGCACAATGGTGTTTTGGTGGGGTTCTCTACTCATTGCTATGATTTCTGTAGAAATATTTGAGGGTCACAAGTGGAACAGGAGAGTTATCTGCATTTAGTATGGAGTTTTTTAATGTGAAATAAGTATCAGTCAGTATGTCTACAGGCATTATTATTTGTATAAAGAAAACATTTTCTGATTATCCAATCAAAAGATACATAGGGAAAAAGTAGAAAATATTGTAGAACTGTCCAGCTTCTGCCACTGGCATAGATTAAATCCATGTTCTAGCAAGATTATTTCTAAGGTAAAGAAGCCTCTGACTGAATATGAAAGTATCATAAAACTCAACCTGTATTAAGGAGGTAATTGTTTTGGTTTCATGCTCTATAGTTTCATTTAAATCTGTAAATGCTGCTGATATGGATGACATCTCTGCTAATCTTCATATTTACTATGGCAGGTATTGTCAAGCAATTCAAATTCACAGAAAAGTCTGGATAATAAGTGACATAATGAAGAGGTTGTTTAGTTGTGATTGTTTATTTATCTAGAATTTAGAGCAGAGGATGGAAGCAAAAAAGAATTTTATAATAAAATTATCTGTTATTACGTGGAAGACCTAGCTATCAGCAAACTCAGAAAGCAGAAGATTGCATTTGGGATGGAATAATCTCTTGCAACAGTAGAAACTGCATCTGACCAGCTGGAAATCAGTATTTTAGAACATAATTTGGGTAACCATGTGGACCCAAGTGGCTGACAGGTTGAGAAGAGTGATGGTACCCATGAATTTAGCGCTTATGAGGGGTACATTTGGAGTATAATCCATGCTTTGGGGACACCCTTAAGCCCTAGGGCCCAGTGCAGGAGGGATTTTGACAAACTGCAGAACTGAGGTGGTCAGAGGGCTGGAGCACAGAACACACAGAGAGAGGCTAGGAGAATGGAATTTCTCCAGGCTGAAGCAAGGGTCCCAAGAAGAGATAAGTGATATTTATACAAACTTTTTGGTGGTTGTAGAGAAGGCGGTGCCTGAGGTGCTCAGTGGTGGGACAAGCAGCAGACACAAGCTACAGCTAGAGAGGTTTAATCTGTATTTAACCTCAAACTTCCCTGTGTTAGGAGCCGTTTTGCACCGGGACAATTTGCCCAAGGGGACTGATAGCTCCATCCCATTTAAAACAGCTGCTGGAGACTGAGCAGCCTGATCCAGCTCTGAAGAGAACCTTTGCTTCTCTGGCTAATGATGTAAATTTGCTCAAATCAAAAAAGGTGATATAGAACAGGTTTAAAAAGACAGGGATATGGACAGGATAAGAAAGTACTTGAACCAAAAACCTCTAACTCAGCTGCCTTTTCCACCAATGTACCTGTTTCCCCCCTGACTTCTTCATTCAGACTACCAGTGCTTGGGGCTCTTTGTGTGTGCTCCAGTGCCTTTATACATAGCCAAGCAAGTAGGCTCCAGCTGAGAGCATAACAGCATCACTAATTTGTTCATACATAGTTTTTAAATTTACTGAACTTGTGCTAAGAAGCAGGTGAAGCTGCTTTACCTTACACAAGCAGTGTTTATTCACAGTTAGAAACAAAACAGGCAGTGATCATAATCAGACAGTAAAATGAAAAGCTAGGTAAAACTTGCTTCTCACTCTCCCGCACTTCTTGTCTGGTTAGATCATTGATCTTCAAAAAACTTTGTGTCAAGATTTTAACCAGAGATAAATAGTTGATCTTTAGATAATGCTCTGATTGAAAGATTCCAAAACAACCAAAAAACACCAAACCAAAAAACCCAAAAGACTTAGTTTTCTCATTCTGGTTGGAACAGGCCAGATAAAAAAGCCTGAATCTTAGTCCACATGTAATAATGTCTGGAGACACTCCTAATGCATGATAATTGTAATAAAAGCCATTTTTTGGAGGGGGTTGTTGCAGCATCAGCAGTTGCAGGGTTATGTATTTGCTTCTCTCTTAAAGGAAAGATATGAAGCAAAATAGACACTAGTATTTACTGGAAGTTTAAGTCTGCTAAGTTCAACAGATTTAAAAAGTTCTCTAATCAATCTAATATCAATTAAAAAGGCTGCCTCATTGTTGCATAAATTAGGACAATGTACTATATTACAAAGCCTTCTCAAAACACTTATTTTGAAAAAAACTGTTACCAGATTAAGTCAGAGTGGTACTTAATAGTAGAAGTCGTATCTTTTTAAACTGCTACCCTTCAAACCGTTTTTCTAAATATCTTATAAACTCAGCAGGAACATGTTACCCGTGTCCTCACAGCTAATTCCTGTAGGACAATGTCTGAAAGTCAAGAACAAAAAAGCAATACCTAAAACTTTGAATGCCTGGAATAGCTGGAAGCACATGATTCTCCCACAAGATTCTTACATTAAAGATTATGACCTAGAACAAGAGAATTTGTTTTACATTCTTATAGTGAAAATAACACAGAATTTACTTAGTACTGTCTTTCTGAAAATGCTTGGACATATGGAAAGTTTCCTGGATTGAGTTCCTCTCAATTTTGCCTATGGCAAGGCTTCTGTTAAATTTCCTGTTATCAGTTTTGCATTCATCACAGGCCTAACATGCAGAATATTTCCGGGAGCAGAAGCAACATGTTTTGGTTCTGTACAGAGAGCTGTCCAGCACTATGTACAGCTTTCAATTCAGGGAAGAATTCACAACTTTCCAGTTTTCCACTGCTTACTGTTTATTTCAGAGGCTTCTTAAGGTTTGTTAAAGGGACGTGGTCTGCCCTTGTTGCATTGTGTTAAATCAGAGACAGCACAAAGATTCGCAATCTGGTTTAGTCCAAGTCAGAACTGATAGACTTTTCTTGGAGATTGATTTATCATTTAAGTCTAGATGTCATGGAGTACCAAAATTAAAATGGTGTTACTTGTGTGTACAGTGCTAACTGGAGCTGGAGAATTTGAATACTGAAGTTTCCTTCATCTTCAAATACTACAAGTATCCTGACCACTCTAAAATGATTCTTTGAGGAAAAGTAGAAATTNTTTTTAAAGAAGTGATTATAAACTACTGAATTTAAACATGGAAAGTCCATTTACCTGATGGGGGAATGCACTAAACATTCAAACCCCCTATCCAAACATTGCTTAACAGCTTTAATGTTATGACTTGATCTAAATCTACAAAAATCCAGTATCAGACAGAATAAAGATGAGAATACATGCAAGAAACCCACCTCTTTTAAGAAGTGTTGTAGAGAGAACAGCTTTCAGGAAAACTGCATTAACTACAACACTTATAAAGATGGGTAGGTACAGCAGTTCTCTAAATTTAAATTTATTATTTTTCTGTATGCTTTTTCTTTTGTTATAAAACCAAAGAAAAACGAAATATGTTTTCCCAATTTTTTTTTCCAAAAAGAGTGCATTCATGTAAGTACTGTTTTCCAATCAGGAAAATTAATTTACAAGTAGATGCAAGCAGATTTACTGTCCCACATGATAAAATTACATTACTTCAGATGTACTAAAATCATGTTGATCATGAGTTAATATTTTGTGGATTAAAACATTGTATTTATGACAATAGCTGTTATTACAGGAAGCTAAGAACTTAGGTGACTTTTTAAAGACAAGATAGGATCAGATAGAGAGAGAGAGAGAGAGAGAGAGAGAGAGAAAGAGGAAGAATAAGAATAAGATCCTCTATACTTCTTTTGGCCAATTAAAGCTTGGCTGTGCAGGAAAAGTACAATAAAATGGATCTATTATCTCCCCTCACAGTAGGAAGGCAGGAATGGAGCTTGGCTCAGGTCACTTATCAATGCACCTGCTGGCTGAGCTTATCTGATAAGGGAAGAACAGTCACTGAAAGACTGAAGCAGACTATTTATTCTCTTTCTCCCCACACAAGACCAGGTCCCCCATATAGGATGTTTGGTATACAAGACCGCATGACCCAAAGATGAAGCACCAAACTATGGGGAAAATATGAATGTATCTGGATTCTGGGGCCCACCTAATTACCTAAAATATGCTGTATGTGATGATCTATGGACTTACTGATATGTTTGGTATAGGTAAGGTTTGTTTCAAAAAAGGAAATAAAGGGTAATGCTTGTTTAAAGAGTGTTCGAGGGAAGGATATCATCCATTCTTCTCTCAAAGATATGTTTCACCTGACCACAGAGATGTAATCCAGTTCTGGTCATAATGATTACAATATGAAGCATATTGTAATGCATACCATTACACTTGCACTTTTTGAAATCAATATATAAGTCACCATATAATACAATTCAAACAACTGTCTTGGACTTCTACCTTCATAAAATCAATATTTAGCAAGATTCCTGTAATCATCCAGTCTGTTTACATAAGAAAATGTTATTTTCACTGCTCTGTTTGAGTGAGGAATATACATAATAAGTTACCCAATTTTTAAAAATGGAGGGAATGAACTGGGAATAACAGGTCCGTTCCTTATTCATGAGCCCTGGAACAAGCTCTCACACAGTCTCAGTACCTACTTTCTACTCAGTTATGTGTTTAACAGTAATGAAATCCATGATGATTTTTTCTGCTTCTTTGTATATGTATAACTTAAATTTACAGTAGGGAAAAAAAGTACTTTATTGTAAGGCGAGCTTTACAAGTGCATTATAGTGCTTTGTAAGCACAGATTATAAACAATTAGGACTGTAAAACCTCAGAACATTTTAAGAAGAAATAGAAAATCTGAAGAAAGTAGAAACAGTAGTCATTCAGTAGCATTTCTCCCCTGTTTTCATGATCAACTGTGAAAAGCTTGGAAATGGCCCAGGTTCGAAAATAGGCAAAGCAACTCCTAATATTGGAAAATGTCTTCTTGATCTGGTCACTGATGAGTGTGGCATAGGATCACTCACATGTTTCTGAAAGTGATCCTAGTCTTGGGACAGATTAAAAAAAGGGAGTGAAATTTTTGTTAGCTTTGTGGCTTGACCTTCAATTACAGAGTTAGTGGCTCCAGTTTCCAATAGATGTGCTGGGCAATTTTCATTTTCCATTAACTTGTAGACAGAGTGATGTGTGTGAAAGTTAACATTGTTGATTCTGAGAGCAAACGATAGCACATTGCTAAAGTACAAACCGTTTGATTTTGGTACAGAACTCCTTTTTCCCTCCCCAGGTATTCCTATTGCAGTTTAATTGCTGCCTCCAAAATAACTGAATAGCCAATTGATTATATTTCTTTCAACTTCAAAATAACAAACAACTGTTTGAAACAGCTTGGCATTTCTATGCTTTGCTGCAACAATGGTCACAGGGGAAAAATGTCTCTTTCAACCAAGTCCTTAACTGTTGTCTAATTTCAAATAGGAGCGGTATGTCCTGGAAAGATAAAATTATTGGTGAATTTTGGAACACACAGTCATAGATCTTGTTGGAGAAGTTGAAAAGCGACATTATTGTGGTAATACTACAGTCATTTTGGAAGAAACTGCAAAAATACACTCAAAAAAAGAGAAAATATTTTGAGAACTTTGCTCATAGAAGCAATGCTTCTGTTTCTGGGCTGGCTTATATCAAACAATTTTCCCTGAGTAACTGAGAAAATACCACTCTCTGAAGCCACGTAGCAATTCCTGTATCAAATTTATTTATCCATTATCAAACACCAACTTTTCCTACTTGCATCAGTGTTTCTTTGCTTGTGTCATTACAAGGGCGTGAATTCTTTTGTGTTAACTATGTTAGCAAGGAAAGTATCAGAGATGAAGAACAAACTGGGAACATTTCAGTATCTCCCTATGTGCTCTGTAATTAATTTAGTGTAAAGATAGAGGATGAGATACATTTGATTCAATACTCATTTCTGGTATCTGAGTTGATTATCTACAGTTTCTTTCCTCTTCACTTTTCTTTCTGGATAAATGTTCTGTAGCATGCATCCTCATGTAGTTGCATGTGGTCTTGTGAATGGTTTTAGAGGGATTTGGGGATCATTGTTTCAAGCAGGTAAACTGTTAAATTCTTATGGCTGGAGTCTCCCTGTCAATTCAAGATTATTAATATTTACAGTACTTAGTATTGGTTTATAAAGTTGTGGTTAGCTTGATTCAATCTCTCCCTTATTTTTGGGATGAATAAATAAAATCTGACATGCAACTTAAAGTAAGGCATGGGTAGTCATGCTGAGACAGATTAACTGAGGTGTTCATTTAAAATAAGATATATTTGAAAATAGTCATGCTAGGTATAGTCCTATAAGTGTTTAGTATTGAGGGAGTGTTCCTGTTATCATGTCTGTGACCCTCTAACTTCATTAACCCTGCCTTTCTGTCAGCATGAAGTTACAGAAATAAGTTTAAAAAACCCCAAAACAACAACCTTATTGTTTTTATTTCCTTGTTTCTTTGTTTTCATTTTATTTCTTTTTCCTCTGTGTTTGTGTTCCAGTAGCTGGGATGTGTATTTCGTACCATTAGCAAGTTCCCCTTAGCAGCTGTAAGAGAGAAATCATTCTACATGTATAAAATATAAAATCCAGCATTCCCACGTATCAGAGGTTGACATGAGAAAACACTGGGTCTTATTAGATTTATAAAAGCCATCAGCGGTGCCCACCTGCCAAGTATCTGTGTGCGTAGTCAGGGTCTGTACAAGTGAATATTTGGCTGGAACGCAGCTGTGTCAGGATGGAAACCTCTCTCTCTCCCACGTGCTGTGCCAAATATGTGCCATGTGATGGCAGCATTGTATCAGAGGAGCAGAGCTGCTGAGAAGGGAATTCTCTTCATTTTTCTTAAAATAAAATTTAAAAAAAACTCACCAAGCTCAACAGCCGAGAAAGAGCTCCTACGATCTGCAAACAGCACAAACAGATTTAACACTGAATTTTTCTGCCCAGTGGAAAATAATTGAAGGAAATGAAAATATTTGATATGCCATGAATACTGTGTGGGTTTACTACCGAGACAAAGTTGATAATTTAATGAGAAATATTTTCCCTAGTAATTATAATGATAAAGTGAACATGGTATAAATGAATTACAAGCTCAGAATATTACTACTAATTCATGTATTTCAGTAACAGGCATTTATTATGTGACAGGCAGGTTTTTTTCCACTGTTGAAATAACGAGTATTTAATCACTATTTGGATAGACTTTCAAGCAGAAGCATCTGAAATCTCCAAGGGCTTCAATTTTTCTGACATCTTCAAGGTGTTTTGAGGGGTGGACAGTACTGTTAACCCTCGGCACCTGTTGGTGTGGCAAGCAATAGTTTCTTTAAAAATTCAGGTTTTAATGCTGTTTTCTTGTAAGGAGTAAAATAAAATAAAATTAATATTGAATATTCTGGTTAATTCACTTACATTATTAAAACTCATAAGCTGGAAAATGATGTGAAGATTCCTCTTTTCCTCTCGAACTGGATTAACTCTCAGTTCACTGAAGAGAGTGTGAAAGTGCTTTTCAAATCCACTCAGCAATGCTTTCACGTGCAATGCCTTTCTTTGGAGGGAGGGCAGTGGAAAAGCAGACCTGAGCTTGCTAGAGAAAAACGAAAGATAGAAACAATGAATTTGTCATTTGAATTCTTCTACCCCTCGATTTCAGCGATATGCACATATGTGACATCCCTGCCTCTCGGTGAGTGGGGCTCTGGAGCTGAGAACCCATGGAAGTGGAAGCAGGAGGAGGATTCCTTGGTGTCAGCTCTGCAGCCCATGCCCTCCCTTGCTTATGGTCTTAAATGCATGGAAAGCTCCGTAGGGCTGCACTAAACAGGGCTCTACAGGGAATAATCTCAAATTATACAGTACATAAAGTGACTTTGCATGAATTTTCACAATTAATCTGTGGAAGTATATGCAGATTAAAATCTACTGGAATTACAGAGGAATGTATTTTCTGGGAAATTTTATGGGATTTGTTTGGTGAAAGAAGAAAGAAGCACATGCTACAGGACTTGCATTGCAAGTGTTTCGTTGTTTTTCAGATTTAAAGAAATTTTATGTTGGAGACACACAGCAGGGAATCTCCTGTCTACTGTAAAATTTTTTTATATTCTGGGAAGATCATTGGTAGTTAAATTATGTATAAAAATAACTTCTACTTTTTTTTAAATGAGGGCCAAAGGAAGCATGCCACAGATATATAATTTTAAAAAAAGCTTTCCTTTAAACCAGTAGGTTATGCTGCATTTAAGCTTTTATCACCAATGCCATAAACCGAATGTTAACCTTACCAGTCATGCAAAATTACTAAGTTTTTAACTGAATAATGTGGTAGCACCAAATTACTTCTTTGGAATTAGGATTATTCCACACACCAATGAGTTGTGTTATGTCCCATTACACTTCATGATGTATTTTATAAAGAGAAAGAATAAATCAGGAGAGAAGATAATACCAGAGCAATTAATTATTGAGTTATATCAACTTGTATATTTCCGGTATAAGTCATGTGCTGAAGTGTGATTTGGCCAGAGGTTCCTTCTTGATGATCCAGTCACAGAGCTGCTTTTCACTTTCTTGTGGCCAGTCTAGGCTCAATAACGTTGGTAAATAAATACCAGACTCATGCATAAGAAGTAACTGTAGGAAAAGGGGTAGAGATCTGGGGTTTTAACAAGGTAAAGAGACACTAGATTTTAGATTTCTGTTTTGGATTAATCCTAGGAGATGCCCACTAAATATGCAATTTAAAATCATTCTAGTCCTAAATGAGTTATCAGTTTCATTGGCATTCCTCATGCTAAACAGATGGGAAATTAGATTATTGTCTAGAACATAGCAACAAGACTAAGAAGTGTCTGAGTTTAAATTTGCTGTGACTCTGTGCCTAAATTAGAGCAAGCTCACTGTGTATGAGCTTTCTTACTGTTTACCCACAGGAGTGAAAATTAATTCCTAATATTTGAAATGCTTTGAAAGACCTCTTTGACATGGGAAAAAAATACCATGTATGAATAGTATTCAGAACCAAACATTTACCACAATTTTCCACAAAACAACTTCAAGTTTAAAACAGGTCAGAAGGTAATTGTGCATCAAAACCTAAAAAACTAAAAGACCTAATAGCTATTCTAATATAAATTACTGTTGATTAAGTGATTGAAAAGTTTGGGTGGTAAATATTAAGTGACATGGGAAATACATCTGAGGAGATTTGCATTGTGATTAAGAACTAAATTCCTTGAATTGTCATAGATAATCACCTAAAAATAATGCACAGCATGATTTACTCTATAGGAAGTGCCTTTCACTGTCTGGATCTCCCTTATTCTTACAATGAGGTTCCAGATACTTCAGTTTTAAATCAAGTTAAAGGTTGGCACATTGTGGTTTCTTGTATTGTTTTTAACATTCCTAGAATTTTTGTACTGTAAAAGAAAAAATTAAATTCCAGAATTTTCTCTGGATTTGAGTTTTGGGGTTTTTTACTGTAATCTTCTGCTGGGCAATGGTTCAAATGAGTGTTGTTATGGTCATAGCGCATGTTAAGTTGCTTTTGTTTTTCCTATTAGTGTTTTATATCTATCTCCCAAAAGCTGACTTAAGAAGGCATAAAGAGCCTTAAAGGTACTGCAGTCAGCCACAGCCACAGCTAATATGGACGGTTCACTAAAAATCACATTAAAATTGAAACACCAGTTCAAATATGGGCTCTGCCAGAAGCCTGTGTTTCCACCTGCTTTTCATGACAATAGTGTAATGTCCTTTGCCTTTGGCTGGCTGATAATACTACACAAAATTTGATGATGTTCTTCAATGCGTTATAGCAACAATGCTGACTCTTAAAAAAAAAACAGGTACTGAATGAGATGGATTGGGGTGAGAAGAAAGAGGAGACTCAAGCTCAGAATACACAACCTCTTTTTTTCTCTGATCAGAGGTTATTTTTACCATTTTTGTTACACAATCATCTTTTTCCTTCATCTAAACAACACTTATATTGTTCTGGGTGAAAATGGCAAGATATAACCTGCTTATGGCTGTCAGCTCAGAAATTGTTTTTTATTATAGGACAGGAATTTTTTTTTTGTAACCCAGTGCATTATTGGATATCAGAATAAGAGTAAGGCTGGCCAGCAACTTTCATCTTTCTGTCTGATTGTGTGTGTTTTTTCTACCCTTAAACAGCTATTCATGTCCTGGCTGACAGTTGGGTTTAGAACGTGCTTCTTGTATGGTTGGTCAGCGCCAAACCAGAAGACACAACTCCTTCTTTTCCCAGTTCTTCCCACTGTAGTATAAGGCGGTGCAAACCAAAATCCCATGTTCCTCATTTTCCAAAGGAAAACCACGCTGAAATATTTAATTTTGTGTGTTGTTGACGTGCTCTGACTGTGCCGAGCGGCTGCAGCAAACTGTGAATGATGATGTGTGAAATGAGAAGTCCCTGTCCAGTGCACAGCAAGAATAGCACTCTGAGATCCTTGCCCCACTGCGCTGTTTGATATGCGCTTTTGTCTACGCTATTTTATACCCAGATATGCAAGGCTGCCTTTTCAAACATTCGGTCAGATTCTTACCTACGTGCCAGGGTTTCACTTGCTTAGCAGGTTTATGCAAATTCTTCCTCCAAAGCATCGCTTTCAAAAACTTTTCACACTTTATGTAAATTTAAAAAAAAAAAAAAACAAACCACAATGAGAACCTCAAACATCTTCTCCTCCCCAAGAGCATCCCTCCTAAAATTTTGCTGCCCCTGACTTAAAAGTGAATCAATTTCCCACCTACATTTGCTCATTTTCTTTTCAGCTGCCAATTAATTATTGAGTCTTTAGAGGATATCCTTAAAACAACAGTAGAATCCTTCACATTATCTGGTAATAATTTTATTTAATTTAGACTAGATCTTAACCAAATTAATTTAAAGCATTCGGAAAACACAGTTCTTAGCCGATCTTTTGTTCCCTGAGATATTGTCACCAAAATTTTGTGTTTTGAATTAAAATTTATATTATATGAAAATGATGCACACAAAGTATAAGCCTGAAATCTCAAAGTGCTGCAAAATAATCTGCAGATGGGCCAATGTTTCTTCACCACCTGCTGCAAATGTTACTAAGGTAAATTTTCTGATTAGCTATTCCTATTTAATCTGCCGTCCTTAAGTCACTATTTCCTTGAAAGCGGCTCATCCTTCACTCTCTTGTTTCACTTCTTGCAGTCTATAACTCAGCACTTTTGAAAATAAAGTAAAAAGAAATAACAGAGCTGCCTAGATAAGGTGAATTACTGGAATCCAAATTTTCCAAGTATCCTGGTCATGTATTGCAAGTTAGAATGCAGACTGCCTTCATGGCCTGGACTAAGTTTTACAGGCTTTGCATAATCATAATTTTCTTTTCTGTCATTTGTTTTGGACCAGCTACTTTGGCAGCACAAAATTTTCATTTAATTCTTTTCTGTTTTCCAAGAACAGTTCCTCTCTCTTCCAGGAGACCTGAGCAGTGAGACAGGGCAGGATCCATAGGGAGAAATCTCAATTACCCTAATCCTCAAATTGAATGCTGATGTTGGTATTGGTGTGTGTGTATCTTCAATGTGGTACTGCATGATTCATAACAAGAAATTTAAAATTAGAGGTGTCCAGTAGCAGCCTCTTAACTCCTCCTTGCTTTCCTTTTTGGAAGTCTGCAAAACTCTTCTGCTTCTTTCCAATTTTTCACTTGGTGTGGTTTCTCACTTGATCTGTTGTCTGAACTACCCAAAACATGGAGGAGGAGTAAATCTTGAGAGAGTTTTCCACTGCCAGCAATACAGAAATAATATGTTCCTCTGTGTTTTCTATAAGAAAAGGCAAACAACTCTTTCCAGCGCTAAATATCTTAGAGCCAGTGACAGTGCTCTAAGACTGCTACTCCAGCATTGCATGTTGTGAGGAAGAATCATATTTTCATATGAAAAGGTAACTGAGCTCAGCTCAGCTGACTGAGCATTAACATAATTCCCCTAAAAAAACTCGTAATCTGTTCTACTTTTAATTTCATTATACTTTTAAAATAAACATTATTATCTGCTTTGAATCCTAATCTCCCCACAGACATTTTTGTTATTGGTGATTCCAAGAACCACCAAGAACCAGAGTGTATTGAAAATAACTAAGGAAGTAACATTTATAAGTTGAGGATAGCACAAAGGAATCCTCTTCATAACACAGAGAAGATGGATGTCTAGATGCTTCTGACATGACAAAACTGATAAAATTTTTTTTTTTTCAAAGTTAGGTATATCGAGTCTAATGTATTCATTGCATTTTGATTAAAAATTGGTTCATTACTGTTGCATTTAAATTTCTTTAAATCTGAAGTTTTCGCAAAATGCTCAGCCCACACCATTACTGTAATCTTGTACAGGCAATTTGAATTAAAAGCATTGATTATGCAAATCAAAAATCACAGTTATTTCTAGCTAGTATTTCCATCTCCAAATCATAAATCCCAGTGTGGTCCAAATTTATCTACCTTTATTAACTTTTCATAATAAATTTTAAATTATTCTGAATTGAAAAATTAATTGTAATTGAATAATTTTTTGAACAGTGTTCAGTGGGATTGCTGAATTCTAATCGATGCTAAGAAGGCTTTCCATCAGGTTCCCTAGAGTACCTGTAGTATAACTAATAAAATTAAATATTGATGTCAGATATCTTTTACAATGTGCATGGGATTTCTCTCTTCAACAGCCTTTTCTTTGGAAAAATTAATCTGCAGTGGTCCCTTGCTAATACAGGCATGTAGTCTTCAAGACTCAGGTTAATCTGTGATTCTGCTCCTTTATATCCACATAGTATTAGATCTAGAAAAGGGAACTGTTATTCACTCCAGTGCTCAGTTCATCTAAGGAACATGATGAGATGGTAGAAAGATTTGACTGTGTGTTTAATTGTTTATGTTTAGCACTCTGTAAACTTTTGCAGAATAAGGGTTTGCCTAATCTTTTACTTCAATTCAAAACTTGCATTATTCCCACTATTTATTCTAGACTAAAAGTCAAGATTGTTGACAGTCTTAAAGATCTATCCTGTTGCAGCAGACATTGAGAGCTGTGGATATGTACAATAATGTAGCAAGTTTTTTCCCTATTTTCTTGCTTGAGCCTCTGTGTTCCAGACAATAGCTGTCTTCCTAGTGTGCACCCAATAAGGACACAACAGATAACTATTGCCAAAAGCTGATATTGTGAGTTGATTAATCAAGACCCCATTGATTTATAGTCTTTATGACTCTTTGGAAATTCACTAAAAGCATTGTATGATCCCTTGTATAACTGATTTATGAAGTCTTTCATTCAATATGATGTATTAGGTGCACACTATTCGTAGTTCTTAGCATAAAGCAATGCATACCTGTTATTTCATTCAATATAATAAACTACATATCCACTAAGTGCAAAAAGGGGTGGGGAAGCCAGGAACTAATTTATATAGTAAAGCATAGTAAATATTTATATTTCAATGTTTTTGCTTAGTATGTTTATTTATAAAGTCAGTGAGACAAGACATTTTTCCTGTATTACATCTCAAGTATCATGGACTTATACAGATAATGCATTTAGTGAATATAATTGTCGAGGCTGTTGCTGTATTGTTTATTTATCTTAGTGAAGAAAATAATATTTTAGCACCACTATTTATTGGATTACTGCTGAATTCTCCAACCACTTGAAAAATATTTTAAAAACTTTTATCATATTAACCATGCCTTAAAACGCCGTTTATATGCAACTCGGGTATGGACTGAGCATGTCTAGGGCAGTGGGTTAGTATTGTCAATGCTCACTATCAGGTTCACTTTTCAAAAATTAATTAAAACATCAACTGTTAATGTAAAATAAAAAGCACATGCCATTATTTCAGTAACCTAATGATAAAGCTGGAGCTTAGCATTAATTATATCACATATAGCAAATTATGAAAAACAGCAATTCCCTGAAGTCTTTATCAAAGCATAACACAACACCTCACAAAGGAATAATATATTATTTCAATTTATCTGTCAGACTCCCACCCCTCATCCCTCACATATTGCAACATGTCTTACACCGTTTCCTTAGCTGTCTGTGTTTTTGTTTGATTGGTTTCAGGGTTTTTTTTGGGGGGGTTTTTAGCAATCCCTTTTCAATTGCTGACTATACATCCAATTTAGAACAGCAAAAATGATATTTAGTGACTCAGTTTGGAGCTTACATCTACCTCCATAGCAGTGAACCAGGTAACTTCCCTTTCTTAGTACCACC
Source organism: Phainopepla nitens (assembly GCA_013400175.1). Classification (NCBI taxonomy): domain Eukaryota; kingdom Metazoa; phylum Chordata; class Aves; order Passeriformes; family Bombycillidae; genus Phainopepla; species Phainopepla nitens. The sequence continues at coordinate 373,692 of VXBQ01012931.1, read as the reverse complement.
TTTCCTCAGGAATGTATTTTGGTTATCTACAAAGACAATGCTAATGCACTAAAAGCAAAATAAAACCGCATAATAAAACAAGCCACTGATGTCAGCTGATTCAAAAAATTTTTTTTCTCATTTTTATTTTTTAGTATCATATTTTCAACTTGTACTAGTTTAAAACCTGCCACCCCCAACCCTCCCTCCATGTGGCTGATTAAAATTTGGGTTTAATGAGTGTCCTGATGTGACCAATGCTGACCAGGTTTTCCTTTCAGAAAACCATGCCCTGTGGCATTTTTTTATTTGCTCTCTGTTTAGTCTAAGAGAAGGAAATTTGACTGGAAGATTCAGACCAATTATTTTTTTCATATTTTTTGAAGTTGAATTTTATATTTCTAGGCTGATTGTGCTAAAGAGCCAGGATCAACTTGGTCTAACCATCAGGTTGTTTGGAAATCTTTAGAGTGTTAGCAAAATCAAATTCAGAGAAATTAAAAACATTCTTTAAAAAAAGAAATCTTAGTATTGGAGGAGAAATACTCTTTTTGCTGGAAAAGCTAGACTGTGCTTCTCCTCTTGGTGATGTATTTCTCACTGATATGAACAGCAGATGGGCTCCAGTGGTGTGTCCTTGCTGGAAAGGGTTTGGCAAGCATGATGGCACATCTAATGTCTTTTTTTGTAACTGTCTTATATAGACTGCCAAGAGCAGTACCTGTCTCACTGTTCCTCTAACTGAACAGATCACTGAGATCTTGAAGCAATTTTTTCAGGGAAGAGAATGACCAATCCAGAAAAATGAAGTTCCATGGCAGAGAACATAATAGGAATGGTGTCTTCCCATTCTCTTTTCCGTCCCTTGAGAGAGGTGAATGAGAATCAAGTTACTCAGATATTATTTTCATGCTTTTTTTCCAGGCAGGATACAGCATGGGAGAATAGGCAAATCAGCAGATTGTGACAAGTTTTGGAAGAAGCATTTATGATGTGCATGGAGACATAAAAATCAGAAGAAAGCTAAAGAAGTGAGGAGAAATATGAAAGGAGAGAGGTAGACTGGAAAAGAGTCTGAAGAGACAGAGGAGATTAAGATTTTGTAGAAAGAGACTAGAAGAACAAATAAGCGTGTGGGGAGAATAAATACATGGTACCAAAGATTAGAGGTTTTCTGGGATAAGGAGCCAGAACACAGGATGAGGAGGAGATAAAGGTTACAGAGGAGACTGAAAAGAAATTGGATGATGTCGAAAGAAAATATTCTAATAGGTACTTATTAAAGTTACATACCGTATACATATTTTTTATTATCATCCTTCTGCATCACTGTCTTTATTAAGTGAAAGTGAAGGGAAATGTGTAGCAGGAAAGGTGGGATACAGCATTACTATTCCAGAAACTGGAAAGGAACTGGGGAGGAAGAAGGAAAACAAAGCAGAAACTAAAGGAAAGGTGACCGGATGAGAAGAAAATGAAGAGCAGAATTCAAGAACTGAGAGAACAAGAAGGGGTAACTTTTAGTAACAGCAGCAAGGTCCACTTTAACCCTGCAAATCAGCTTTAATGATCATCCTGAAATGCACATGCATACTTTGCAGGTCAAACATTATTGTGTATTATAGTAAAAGTATATGTTCATTGTAATAACTTGAAAGTTTTTAGAGGAAATATAATTTTTAGCTATGAACCATTATTTATTTATTTATTTAAATTCTTGGTATTAAGTTCCGTACTGGAGAGTTTAATTTCACAGGGTCAAAGTAAAACAGAGAAATAGTACATAATAGTACAAAAAACTGGAGTCATGAATAGGTGTAAAAATAATGGAGTTATGCTAAAATCAGGGTAGAGGGTTTGATAGTTTGATTTCTGTTATTGTGTGAAGAGGAAGTGACTCTTTCTCTCTTATTTAAAATTTGTAAGTGGTGATGTTTTAACAATTTCTTTATTCTGAGAAACCGCTCTTCCAGGAGGCGCACAACAACTGAGCCAGAGATGGTGGCCTGTATGTACAGATCCTTATCTTGCATATACTGAGACGAGGCTGTGTGATTTACAGAGCGCTGCAAAGGAGCAAAATATTGCTACTCTGCATGTCTGGAAAAATAGGAGATGGGGAAAAATAGGAGATGATCGTGTTTAATGTATAGTTTTCTAGCCATACAAGCTGCCGCCTGGAAAGTCAACAGCTCATGGAGAGTGTTGTTTTTCCCTTCACAGTCGGCAGTTGCCTTTGTTCAAATAAGCCCAGAAATGTTTGCAAAAAAGGCAGAAAAACACTCGAAGAACTTACTGAAGGATACTCAGTAAATCTTTCAGTCAAGCCTCAACATCAGCACCCACAAACAAAGGGTACCAGAAGATTCCTCTTAAACAGGAAGAAAGATAAGTTTTGATACTGAGGTTGCTTTCTTAAAAATTCTGAGTGAATAAAGTAGTCTTGACAGAAAGTTCCCAGTTATGGATTACCTATAAAAAGAATAAAAGAGATGAACATTGAAGGTTTTTCATGGCTGTAAACAAATAATTTGTGAGCACACTGTGCTCAGACCACAAATAGAAGCAGGAATTAGAAGTGCCCCTAGCTGACCAGCATATACATATATCATTGGTCTGGTGTAATGAAGATTACCTGATAAAGATCACAATATGACAGTTTTCCTTTTGCATTGGCTGCTGAACAGCCAGAAACTGTTTTCTGCGGCCAGCCAACTATTGATCCAACTCCCTCCTGTCAGTGATGCAGTTAATGGGAATTCCACAGGCAAATAAAAGCTACATTTTGTCTTCATTTTCATCTGAAATATGAGCTGGTCCTTTGTACTCTAGACAGTCATTTATTACTCATTTTCCTTTATTGATGTTTATGAGCTGAAGCATAAAATGATTCTCAAATGTAGTTTAATTGAGGCAGCAGTTGACACTGTGACCATGATTACTGCTGCACCATCAGCTGCATTAAATCCATGAATCAAGGTTTGCTTTTCATTGGTCTTTGAGGCAGCATACGGTAGAAAGTATCCTTAAAATGCAACTGTGCTGTAGCTGGAGAAATATGTCGATTTGTCTTCATAGGGACCGAGGGGGAAAAAAGTGCCCAAAGTCCTTAGCAAACAGCAACAGAGCAGTAAAGTGTTTCTTATTACTTTAAATTCAAAGACTCCTATCACTCTTCTACCCTGGATCTTAAAAGTTATTTGTAAAATAGTCTCTCTTATATGCTTTTAAAAATATTTTTCTCACTGAATTATGAGCAACAAAATGAATAGAAGGAAGAGCTGCCATACACAGCAAGAGGGGAAGCCAAGACACTCAATTCATTTGTAAAATGGTAAGGACAATCAATACTGTGGGGAAGTATTTTTTATATGCAGTTATTAACTCATAAGCTACAGTATATCTCATCTCATTTCAACAACAGCTGAGGTCTCCATTTCCCCCTGGAGACCCCTGCAGGTCCCATTATGAGAATCATAAATAATATGTGCTAATGAGATATGAATTGATTATGTTGGAAAAGCTGACATTTTCATCCATCATTCTAAATGATGTTTAACAATGGATTACCAGCCAGTAATTCCTCTGATATGAGATTAAATAAAATAGCAGGCTGTTTCAGCAGGCTAGCTCAAGGAGATGGCAATAAATCTGCTCAATTACTGTATTACCAATCCGTTTTTCACTGCTAAGGATATTATTATTTCATTTAGACTAGTTCAGGCATCATAGATTATTTTATTTCAGTCAGTCAATGGGAGAAACTGCAGTATTTTATTCACTGAGCTAAAAAGAACTGGGCTTTGATAGAGTACAGTATGCACAGCGCAGTGGGCCTCCAGCGCATAGAAGAAATGCTACTGAGCTCCTATCAGATCAAAAATACATTGTGAAATCCACATTTCAGGAACCAGCATTTTGTTTTCAACCTAATTTACTTTACTTATCTGAAAAGTCTCAACCGAAGGATACTGCCTAAAAAGCTGATCAATTGAAACAAAATTATTGGCTCCTCTAAGATGATTTGTACTTCACCTCGGTCCTGTAGTATATTGAGAATTAGATCATTCAGACTATCCTTTGGCCTGGTAAATTAGATTGCAAATAACAGTAATACAAATGATCTTTTTTTTTTCCTGCTCAGGAGGGAGGGAAAAAAAGAAATAAAAAACCATGCAAAGTTTATTAACAAATGCCTATCATAGAGTTATTTCCTGTGCCAGCTTGATCTCACAGTCTTGACAATCTCCCCTTCCTTGCAACAGCGTCTAATGCTTGGCACTTCATTCAGCACCCATTGCAGAGCCCATCACAGAGTTTTTAGTAACTGCAGCATATACTGAATAGCCTGGGGCATGCCCAGTGTCCAACCAAGCCACCTGGATATGGGAGATCTTGAGTTTTACCCATCTGCCCTGGTCTACAAAACGTGCAGCAGGTGGTTTGTGGCCAGCACAACACTCATTCATCGCCAATGCGTCCTATTATTTTACCAGCTGTTTTTCTGTAAACGAAGAAGAAAAGATTGACATGATTATTCCTCCCCTCTCTCAACACTGGTAAGGCCACAGCCTTGTAATGCAAGCAGTAATCCATTCCTTGCAGAGAGGTACTTACCCCAAATCTGCTTCTTAGGTTTCTCTCCACAGATCCTACCCCTTTCCTCTACTGATGGGATCCCTGAGAGAAAAATACTAATAAGGTAGGCTTTTCTTCAAGACCAGGACTTCAAGATCAATGATATTTTAATTGAGGAATATCTGTATGAAGTGCAGCAGTTAGGTGGGAGAGGAGAAATGGATGGAATAGAGTTTACTTCTCTTATAGTTTTATCACTCAAGGGTCAGCTGAGAAATGACAGGTGCTGAGATGCAATGGAAAATATGCTCCAGTGGTATTTTTCGTCCTTGGCTTATTGCTTCTCAGCCTAGAAGAAAAACTTACCTGATAGACACATTGCAGAACATTGTACCTCTGGAAGCATGACTCTGTGTATAAATGCAGTGCTGGACTCCAAATCAGCACTAAGGGAGGCAGTAAAGGAGTAAGTGTGGATAGGTCTTTGAAAAAACAGTTTGGCTCTCAGACAAAAAAGCAATGAGAACTGCAGGAAATTTTTGGGGAAGTAGAGTTAAACCTGAAGTGTCATTATGCCTCTGTTGACTAACACTACCTGTTAAAAACAGGTATGGTAGAATTGGAGAACAGACCTGGAAAGATGACAGGGATTGTATAGACATGGAAATACTTGTGTACAAAGAGTACTGATTAGAATAAACCTCTTCAATTTGGAAAGACTTCTTAAAGAGAAAGAAGATATTATAAATCTAGAATAGAGGAAGTTTTCATAAGTATTGGTCAAAAAAATAGGTCATTCAAAGAAATGGTTGGGCAATTTTCAAAGAACCAAAGCATTTTAAAAAACTCCCAGACTTAGATTGTAGTTTTCATCTGTTATTTTCTGTACATCAAAATGTAACAGAGATTAAATTATTCAATGAATAATATTTCCATCATGTCTTAGATACAAAAAAAATTCACATAAAATAAAAGTATTTCTATAACAGAATAATATCTGAATCTTTGAAGATAACATCTTAGTTTTTCCACAAGGATGATATGAATGAAATAACATCTGTAGCATGCCTATGAGTTCTGTTTTGTAGTACTAATGCACCAGATAATAAGGAAGTTTTGTCATCAGACTTCCTTGCTGATACTTGCTTCTGTTTTCCCTGCATAAGGAGTACTGCTTCTTTCTTACCTGCTTTACCTGAATTTGAACATAATTTTATCAGCCATTACAGATTTTGGCTCTATGACCAGATTTTTGATGCAATGGTGCAAGGCACAGAGGATATGTGTCCCTTGTTATTCAGGTGTCTGCATGACAATTGGCATCTTTGCAATAACTTCTTGGGATAAGCATTGGATATTTGAAAATCCATTTATGAGGGGTTTGTTTGTTTGTTTGGGTTAATTGTTTTTTTGCTTTTTTTTTTTTAATTTAGCTTTGTATTTTAAAATCCAGTGCTTCCATAAAAATAGGTTAACATTAAAAAGTTGCAGGGCTTTGAAAACTGGTAGGTTTTCTATCCAGTAGGAAAGACCTATCCCTGTACTCACTTTCTTATCATAGTTGATGAACATTGACGTAGTGACTGCTAATGTGATTAACTGTATTAACTATTTTAAAAAGATAGTAACAATTGTGACTTAGGCTGAAGACTTTACTAGGGTTGTAAATCCTCAAACTGTCAAGATGTTTACACTTAAGTCAGTCACATTTCACTAGGCAATGTCATGCTGGCACCTAAATTTCAGGGATTTTCTGTAAAAGTGAGTGTTTTTAGGGATGACTATTAATTTTCATTATTATTGCTATTTTAAGGTAAGATGATATTTTCAGTTTATTCATTTTGAAGCTCAAGAGACTGGAGAAGCAGAAGAGGCTTTTGGCACTCAGTCACCTCCCCAGGATGGATATAGTAGTCAGTGAACCTTAAATAATTAACCTTGAGCCTCTATGAAATAAAATCTTGTAATTCTCAGAACACAGTCTTGGGGTACTACAGAATATTCTGTCTTTGAGTTAGAGAGAAAGAAATAATTTCTGCCAAAAGAAAACTGATTGGGTTCTAAGGTTAAATGTACAAAAGTACAAATCCTATAACTCAAGACCTGAACTTTCATAGTGGGTTCTATGATGGCACCAGCAGAGTTTAAAAATCTTAATGGCATAACACATCATGGTGAATCTCAAGCCATACTGCAAAGTTCCTGTCTATTTTCACAGAGAACTCTCTCTTAAGTATAGTGTAAAAGTAGGTGACGTGTTGACATGCATAAATGTGCACAAATGCGATGTGTCGTGTTCTGGCAAGATGATTCTCCAAGCTAACTGCAATGAACTAATTATTTCATCAGATTTGAGAGATTTTTTTTGAAGCCTGAACTAATACAGACAGTTAAGTGGTAAATCAGGATATACAACTATGATGGAGATATGAGCAAATCAAGTTGGGACACTTGAGGTTTAGTCACTCAGAGCTGAGCTGACCTGTGCACGTGGTGAAACTGAAGGCCTTTACAACAATTAGAGCACTGAATTAGGGGCAGAATTTGCCTCTAATGTGTCTCTAAGACCTTTTATCCCAAAATTGCTTGACCGTGCTGTTTAAAATACGTCTGAAACAGGGCCACAGAATAAAACCCGTTAGATAGTTGTTGGCAAAAAGTTAATATGCAAACAATGTGAGGATGTAAAAAAAAGTCAAATGACAGAGTTTCTGGAGATTAAAAATAAATCCCATAATTTCACAGGATTCATAACTGATCCCAATGTGGCTATAAACAATAATTTAAATAATGGAACTATTTGAATATTTAAATATTTTCCATCTGCCTTAACAACAACTGTATTTATAAGATGCCACATACTATTTCTCATTATAGTTTAAACTGTAGATAGAATTGTAAACACTAAGAGTTACTCCAAGTATGCTACAAGCCAAGTTTCCTCATGGTCTTAATGGGTAACTTATTTTTAAGGAAATTTTGCATTGAGATTGTGCATTCTTTCAGCAATCTGGTATAAACAAGAACAGACTATTAATGTTAACAGCCAAAAGCCTCAGCAGTGGTGTTTCCTCAGTAAGGATGTGTTTCTACTAAAACTCAGAGGTCCTTACAAGTGGTATGGGAACTACAGACCCTGCACCAGTGTAAATGTTCAAAAGCAAATCTTGGGTCTGTGCAGGTTGTAACAATGATACTGCTGCTTTTCCTCAGTGTTTACTCATAGCTGTATAATGTTTATCAGTTCACGCATTCTCACAGTCATTTCAAGTGCTGTCAGGGCTTTTTAAATCAAGAAACACGAGTCTTGAATACCAGAATTGGATTAATTGGCACATATGTTTGGGGATTTTTTTGTTTATCAATTTTTCTTCCAAATTTTAAACTTGAGAGCTCATCCACACAGGTGCATTGCTGGATTTTAAAAATGTTTTTCATTTAGCCCCCTTTTATCTTTTAGTGATTCACCACCTTCTGTGGTGAGGGAAAAAACTTTTCCATTTCTTCAGTCCTTGTCATCCTAAAACTGAAATGTGCCTGCTCAAGTCCGTTGCACTCTCCACCACACCACACCTCTGAGCAACTCCTCAGCTCAATGAACCTTTACCCATCTCCCCTTCTGAATGTTTTCTCCCACAGCAGCAGGAGCTGCAGCAACAGGGCAGGTTGCTGCATGACAGATGTTGCTGTGTCACCTCCTTCTCCTGGTGCCAGCCCGTGGGTGCAGGGGGAGCTCCAAGGACTCTGTGTTGTAGCAGTCGCAGACCCTGCCAGACCCCCTTGGAGATAAGAAATGCCTGGTCGTGGACTAGGCCCCTCTTCCTGCCTCGAGACCCTCTTATCTCTTTGTGAGACTATTGGCTACATTCCATCTGCCCTAAGATTATAGGTCATTTCACCTCAACCCTAAAACCATTGGATAGTTTCCCAGTCCTCACTAACCTGCTTCTGCCCAGTTCGGCTGATGAGCTGGAGCCTGGATCAATTCGCAGAAGCCTCCGATTAAAGACATCTCAGTGGAATCTCCATACCGCTCTCTCGTCTCTTCTTCCCTGAGTCGGCCAAGGCAATATCCTAGCAAGCTAAAGCTGAATCACTAAGAGCTGAAATCACTCAAAAAGAGCGGACTGCCTGGAACCCAGGCCTTGCTTGCTTAGGACTGCCTGCGGCTGGGACTGCGGGATATTCCCTGGACAAGCTACTCCTCTCAGGACTTCGCTATCCGGGAATGCTGCGGCTGCCAGGAGTATCACAGAGCCCTGGTACCCGGCCAACATTACTGCAGTAACTTCTACAACTCATTCACATCCAAAGCAGCACAGGAGGTGCTGAGTGGGATATTTCTTGCAACAGGTATTTGTCCCTCAACTGCTCACTGTAAACAGGCATACTCAAAAAGAATAGAACTTTTAAGCATGGAAAACTCCTAGTATTTTATGACCAACAATATTAAGCTTTTCTCACCTTTCTGTCTCGCATCCAGAAAACATTGGTCCACCAGAATTGTTTTGTTACATAAAGGAGTTATGAATTTTGGAGATTTTCCGCAATAAGATTTGTTGGAATCCATTCTTGATGTAAAAGTTGATCCTACCTGATCAGACTTTTCACTGAGCAACTGGTTCCTCTGGCCTTAAGGCCAGACTGTCATGTCTATTTTCCTCTTTTAAATTAGTATATTATGAGTGTGTTAGAAGTCTGCATTAAATAACCTTAAATTCTGTAGTTCTTCTGATAAAAGAAACCATTACAAGTATCCAGGCAATAAAGCACAGTGAAATCACAGATATAAAGGAGTCATATCCCCAAATTAAAGACTATCTTAAAAAAAATACAGATTTATTGTACAATCCACCAAAAAAAAAAATTCTTTACAGTTCAGTGATAATTCTTGGCTAGCACAGTCATCAATATCAGATTTACAATAAAACATCTGGGGAACACATGCAGAAATAAACTTATTCAAACAGAAAGAGAGTAATTTGTGAACATACTCTGTCTTCCAGTCCCAAAACTGGGTTGATTTGTGGTATCATTTTATTTTTTGCTTGCTTGCTTTCTTTTACATAGCTGAAAGTTGGTTCAGAAGTGCAGAGATGGGGTAGAGGTCAGAGATCATAATTTCTTTTCCATTCATATATTTTGTATCTGGAAATGAGGAAAAAAAATCAAAAATTCCAAGGTTAAAATTTTCCCATGTGTGCCAAGGATATTCTTTTTTATTAAGAACTTAATTTTGATTCCCCATCTTCCTTTCCTTTTCCTGGCAGAACCATGGCATTCGGGTCTGACAGCCGCCACGTGTATTTGACTCTGCTGTAAACTCGTGCCTTCCCCTTGCAGCTGTTTCTGTAAACACGTGTGAATAGTCGTCCTCCTGTGCCTTGTGCTGAGCAAGCCTTGCTTTTCTTGGAGCCCAGCCAGCAGCTAATGGGAAGGCAGCATGTGTGGATCTGTGTGCACCGTGTGCCCCCAGCTCACCCCGAGGCTGCAGCCCTTGGCCACGCGCCTTCCCCTTTGGGCGCCTGGGGCTGTATCCACTTCTCCTGCTGCAAGGCAGGATTTCACTTTCCAGGGGATGGAGTAAGTTGTAGGGGTATCACAGTTACAGGTCATTTGGTAGTGCTATCACAATATTAAAGCTCTGTAGTTTTCTGACTCAAAAAAGTTTCACTTGCTTGTAATTGCTCTCAAAATCCTAAATGTGCACGTGCGCGCACGTGTGTAAAATCCATGTTTCAGCTACTTAGCAATGCGGGTTCTGCTTTTTTTCCATTACTGTGATTTTATAGAATGAAATGCTGCAAAAAAATAAAAGGGCTAATTTAAGAGCAAATCCACCCTAAAAAGTAAAAATCAATCTTTCTCTCTTTGCACAGAGAGCCCAAGGGAATAGAATACAAGGAATCATGGGTATCTTGCTTCTAGTTTTTGATGTATGTTCTGATGCAAAAGATTAACGGTTTTCTCTTGGGGATAAAGGATTGCAAGGTCCGAACAGCCAGAAGTTTGTGTGTCTATTTATGTAATGGCAAAGAGTACAGAAGTCAGCAATGGGCACCTTTCCCTTGACAACAAATGACAAGTAAGCCATTGTACCACAATGCTATCATTGTTTAACTCCTTCTGAAGGTAATTTATAGAAGGCAGAATAAAAATGGAGAATAATATAGTTTCTGCTGAGTCAACCCAATTTGACCTAAGAAGCTCTAACAAAATACTTTTATGAAGTTCTAATGAGTAATCAAACAGTTTTGGTGATTAAAAATGTGTTGCTAAGGCCAAATAGACTGCTGTTTTACTTGTCATCCTTGGCCTTTGTTCCTTTTCCTCTCGTTACATACACATTGATCCTTCTCAGAAACTATATGAGAATGCCAAAAAGCTATCCACTATTTGGTTGCCACACAGAAGCAATGAACAAACCAAGGCACCATGACTCCTTGGAGCAGTGTCTGTGGATGGTCTGAGGTAATGGGTAATCCTTTCCCTTGCACATTACTAGGTGGTTATAAGAGTATTTTCTATACCAACATTTCCATCTTTTACAACAGTTATTCATGCAGATAGTTCTGCAATCTGCTTTTCAAACATGATCCAATCAGTGAGTAGCTAAAAATACCTGAATAAATAATAGCATATTTCTCTTGAGAAAAGCAATAAAATCTATGGTAGGGATTTTAAAAAGAAGAAAGGTCTTCAAGGCAAATAATTTCTATAATATTTATTGCAGTCAAACTGTGTCCCTAGCCCTCATATTCTGTTTGGGAGAGCATTAATAGAACCATAATCTAAAGCTGTGTAATGGCGAGACTAAAATTTTAAACATTAATGACCCACACGAATTAAAAAAATTAAAAAAAAAAAAAAATTCTGCACAATTTGGTACCTGTTGCTACAACTGCCTTTGGTGTAAGTTAAACACCAGCGCCGATGACCCGAACCCACTGTCAAAGAGCACCAGGACGGAGCAATCCTAGTCAAGATATTAAATTCATGAGCTCTCAGTGAATGCCCAAACACAGCCTGCCACCCAGACTAGTTACTTAATGGAATGTATAGCTCAGAAGAGGTATAGGGCTGTACTATTCTGTCTATAGTGTCTGTACATGGAAAAAGTTGCAATTCTAAAGAATTTTGCCTTACATAAATGAGAAATGATCTACTCAAACCCAAGGCTGATATGTTACATTTCCTTTACAATATTAATTGGAAATTTATGACGTTTATTTAATCTCTACTCAGCAGTTAAAAGATAAATTAAATATCCTTTTCCCTCCTAAAGACAAAATAGAATTACTTGAAACATAGCTACTAGGACCTGTGCATATTTTTTTAAATTACCTTCAAAAGAGTCAAAAGGGAACACTCATTGATAAATCAAGTTCCTGCCCTGATAAATTCTGGAAAACATCTGTAATCAGTGAAATTCTCATTTTTACTTCTTGTAATATGATATGCTGTATCTAAACCAGTGAAGTGATTGTTCATTGTATATGCTACCTTCACAGTGAGAGTGAATACAGAGGGAAGAGCCTCAGTTTGAGATCAGAGCCGTCTGAGTACAGAAATTGCTTATCTTGCATATTTTATTTGTTTGATCCCCTTAAGCTGTCTGACCTTTCATTTCATTCTGTGGTGGGAACCTCTTTCCAAATGTTACCCTAGTAATCAGCATTTTCTGATTTAAATAACAATGCCAGTTCAGCATTGTGAGGAATTGCACAAACCTATTCACTTGTGCACTGCAAACTCTTTTCCTATGATTCCAAACAAAGTGTGATAATTAATCTGGTTTAGGCAGCTCTAGAAATATATCATCAAACCCAGGAAAAGAGAAAAGAGCAAATAGATGACAATCTAGCCTTTAACTCATTTTTATGGAGATGGAAGTGGACCATAGCAAAGGTCAAATTCAAGGTCAAGATGGAGAGCATTGAAGAAGCTCTGATAGGGCTGGTTCTTCCTGCAGGTCCATTCAATCTAACCAGCCAGGTGTATAAATAGAGCTCTTTAGCTGCTGGCCCAACCAGTCTCTTCACATCACAATCAGCAGACAAGCACAAGCAATTTACTGCTGAGATCATTTCAGAGATACGCTACAGAAGGCACAACATAAGTTGTTAAACTGAAGAGTTACACTGAAAAAAACTTTGACTATAAAAATATTATCTCCTTCTTCCAGGCAATCACTAGTGTTAAATTAATGGCACTTATGAAGATTTGTTTATACATCAAATAGTAATTTAATAACTAGTTAGGTCAGACTTTTAATTATTATCTATTTTTACTTTATATATGTTTCATAACTAGATTTGTAGGTGTTTAATTTTATCCAACAACTTGAGATGGTACAAATTAATTGCAGCTACTAATTCAGTAATGATTTGAGCTGGGAATTTTTTACACTACCTATTTTATTACATTAATGGTCCAATCCTGCTGCTATCAAAATTAATAGGAAAATCTCCCACTGATTTCAGTGAATTCAGGTTTTAGCCCAAATTGTAAATAGTAGCTACTAATTTTTCCTTCAAAGAAGGTACTGCAGTAAATGGTAGAATAACTTATCAACAAAAATCTCTTTCAGTAATAATACGATCTGTTGTGTTTGTATAACTTCAAATTCCGACTTCTAGCCATGATGCTTTCAAGACGTTTTTCTTAACTGAAATAGAGGGGAAATGAGTTATTCAAAATGATACAGTCAAATCTAGTAAAGGTCATATTTCACTGTGTGATAATAAGTGTTTAAAACGATTCATGCTGTATTAAAACAAGAGGGTAAGTTGTAAAACCGGTATTATTTCAAATTGAAAGTTAGTGCAGATGTTAGTCAGGTAAGTGCAGTAATTCTAATGGTGCTTAACAGTGCCACTATAATTAACAATCCATTGCTACTTCCAAACATTTTTAGAGGTTTAGTACACAACTGTTCAAAAATGGAAACAAGATGATGTCTTGCAGGTGTATTTTTAAAAGAAATCTATTCATTGAATTTTTGAAGTAGTTTGAATCTGTCACTTGTTGTTGTGTGAGAGACAGCATTCCTGAGATTTTGAACAATGTCTTCAGTCATTTCAATTTTTTTCCTCTGCCTGTTCTTTATGTAACTCTACATTTGAGTAATGCCTATGTTTGAACATCCAATGAAACAAGAAATGGTTTTGTACCATTTTCCCCACTACCAATGCTAAATGAGTGATCATCAGGCATTCTGTTTCCTACTCTCATGTATAGAACAAAAGCTTACTTTTCAGACAGATTCCTTTATTCCCACAAACACTTATTTTTATTTCTTTGTACATGTACTTGTCCATACAGAATTTTTTTTATGTATGGCCTGAGTACAGTAGGCTATTATTCATTTTACTTTAAAGACAATACTATTTTTAATTTACTTAGAATGTTGAAATGACAACTTCAGTGGGTTCAAACAGTGAAGTTTTATAGCTGCTTCCTAAAATTAAGACTGAACATCTACACTGCAGGATGCAAGTATTCTGTTCTGTCTTAGGTTCAAACACTATCCTCATTTAGGTGTATCTGAGCTCCCTCCAGTAGTGCATTAAGCAATCTGACTTAACATCTATCACATATAGTTCAGGCGCTCTCTCATCTCCACCCCAGGGAGAGAACTGTGTGCCTAGTGGCGTGTTTTGTTTTTATTTTAAATGCCCAAGGAAAGTGGGTAGTTTTAATGGCATCAGACATCCATTTCCTTGCAATTAGCTGTCTGTGTTGTCACAATGCCCTGCTGCCTTTAAATGCTGTGGGCGAGGAAAGAGAGAGAGAAAAAGGATGTGTTCATCAAATTTCATTTCAGCCCCATCTGAAACCCTCCCCCCACATTTTTTTTTTTTTAGTTTAGAGATATATTCTAGAGCTACATGTAAACTCTCTTTTTTTTTTTTCCCTAAAAAACTTTTTATCCACAAAATGCAGATTCATGTTGCCTGGGATATTTTGCAAATTCATGTTGGACCATTTTTGATTATTAAAAACTTGGCAAAGAATAGCCTTTGCATTTTCAATAGAATCTCTTTATATTTAAAGTATCAGTTTTGTAAGGCAGGAGAAAACAGTGTGACTCCTGCAATTTTTTCCAGTGTGGAGGCTGTGTGTAATCAAACAGATGGTTTTCTAAAAGGATGCAGTAGAGGAGCAGAATCTCCCAGCTGGCTGAGGCATAGCCATTTCAGAGTCATGTAGATTCAGTGGGATATGGCTCAGGCATGCAGAGGGTCCCCTTTTTCCACTCAGTTTGGTGGTTTTCAGAGTACCTCTTGCTGCTGTCTTCTTTCAATAATGCTTTTGACTGTAGTATGATTAATTAATCTTGTAAATGTTTTGAATTTTAATCCTTTATGTATTCATTTTCTCATTGTTTCACCGTGCATTTTTACCTTTTGCACTTGTAACTTTGGCCTTTGCCAGAGCATGTGTCCCAAACAGGCATATGTGATTTAACCTACTGTGCTCCCAGGAATGTACCAGTCTGTGGGTTCATAACTCAGGTGCAGAGTGTTTTCTGACATCGAGCTCTTCATCTGCAAAGAGCTCAGAGGAGCAGAGAGCACACCTCAACAGCCTTGTAGTTTCTAATAAGACTAATGTTACAGGGCAATGTTTATATACAGTTATTTACTTTTTTTCCTCCTTTCATGATTATATGGAAGCTCTTTATAAAAAGCATTTTGATTGCACCAAAGTGTAGCTATTATAACTGTGCACAAGAACTGGGGGGGCAGCATATAATGATAGATATTTTTCATCATGGATGAGCTGCAATCATCACAGTATGCACTTCCTCTCAGCTATATAGCATGGGGAAGCTCACTGTGTAAATTCTAAGATGGTATATTAAAAGGAAATATTTAGGGATGTAGCAGTCGATGAAAAATAAATTGGAAGTATGCTGAGTTAACGAGGGAATGACTCCCAGCTCTTTTAAGTGTGACATGTTTTCAAAGAAAGCTGCCATGAAACAACCTTTCAGCCAGAAATTTAAATGCAGGTTTATAGTCTGTGGTGTTGTAAACCAAGGCTGTGCTTAAACTGGGACCCTGAGTACATCTAAGTTTCTGAGTCTCCCATTCCCTTCTATTGTTCCATTCCAAGCTTGTATTCAGGAGGTTCCAACTATGTCTCATCAACTTGCTTGTGATGTCTTTGAAGAAGATATCAGATGTAGAGGGAAAAGAAGAGGTGGAATTTATTTCCTGGATGGTCTCTTGTGCCCAAGCAGTGCAGGGATCTAAACACTTCTAATTCTCAAGGTTTGTCTTTTAAATGAAGCCAGAAGTGGCTACCAGCTCTTTGTGATTTGAGTTGCATTGGCCTGTATAAATATTCTGTTTTGGCTCCCTGATTCCTGGCACTGTGTCTTTCAGAGGATAGGGAGAGAGTGGTGGCTTTCCATTTTGTAAATGAAATGGAAGAGGGAAGGGAAGGGCTTTCACAGCTTGAGCAGGGCATGAAGGCCAGGAAAGGCTTGGTATAGACCCATTTAACCAAGTTATTCTCTTGTTCTGGCATGCTTGGGGCCTGGTATCTTTTGGCAGTATCACATACAGCTCTCAGGAGAGCCAGTGCTGGAGTCTAAGATCTAAAAGATTAATTCTGCCTTTAAGGAAAGTGACTGGTATACCAGGGCCACAGCACAGCAGTAGTTGCAAGTGGACATTTGAATCCAAAATTACTCAGCACTAAGAAATCTTTATTATTATGGCAAGGCTCCTGACATGCTCCAGTCCATGGTGTTCTATGTCTCTTGGCTGAACTGCCCTGCATCTGCCTCTGCACATCCATCCGCCTTCTTAAAGGGAGTAGCACATTTAAGGAGCTCCTCCCACCCAGCTGCAGGGAGGGTGGGACTCTTCATGTTCTAACAGGAGACCTGTCTGCCAGAAGCTGCAGCAGAGCAACTGTGCTCTCAGTCTGGAGCTCCTGACACATTTAGACTGGAAATTTTGGTGGTGCTAGGGGCAAGAATAAGGATTGTTAGTCTTCTGTTTCCTTCCTGGTATGGACCTCAGCACAGCAGCTGAGGTACTGTCCACTATGAAGTTGCAGATTTCAGAGGAAAGCTCAGGTTCCCTCACAGACCACTTGCTCCACAGACTACTAGCATCACCATTTTTGGGGGTTGTGGGGTGGGGAGGAAAAGCTACCTTAGTATTTTGAAAGTTAAAAAAATTGCTGGTGGCTCTGGCTCTTAACACATTGCTATTTAGACATGAAATAAAGGCAGTCCAGGAAACCCAGTGTACTTTGAGGGACAGCAGATCTTGATTCCTTCACCTGGAATTCAAACAAGTAGCCTTCATCTCCCAGAAAAGTTGCCTGAATCATCCAGGATTATATTATACTGGTCTTGGGTTGTCAGCTATTGCAGAAATCTAAATAATCTAAATCTAAATAAATTCACAGGCCAGTAAAGGAGAGTGAAAAGTAAGTTGATATCATTGTTTCACACAGCCTCTCTTTGATGGAAGAATCAATGAGCAATCACTGACACTTTTTGACACATTATTTATCCAGTGAAAGTCTTCTGTAAAATGCAGAAAGAGACCAGAAAGTAAATAAGAATCTGAGTTCCTTTGTCACTAGTCAAATGCTGCTCTTTCCACTTAGGTTTTTCTTTCTTTTCTTTCTTTCTTTCTTTCTTTCTTTCTTTCTTTCTTTCTTTCTTTCTTTCTTTCTTTCTTTCTTTCTTTCTTTCTTTCTTTCTTCCTTTCTTCCTTTCTTCCTTTCTTTCTCTTTTCTTCACAATATTCTTCAGCCATAGTGTGTACAATAGAATACATTCAACTAAAAAGATAGCTACAGATTAGTGTCTAGGAGACAAAATATGAATGTAAGTGTTAAAGATCTGGACCAAAACCCACTTTCACTTCCTGCCACTCTTTAGAGTAGAAATAGACATCAGATCTGCTGCTTTGGGAAAAGGAAACAACTTCCACTGTGTTTTGGGTAATCTGAACTGGTGTATGTTAGTCATACTCTGGGAGTAGCAACTAAGCAAACCTATCAGGAGTGCGGGGCAGGGGAACACTTTTCTCTCAGATCCTCTCTGGCTTTCGACTATGTATGCTATTGCATGCTAAACTAAAATCCTTCATTAGGCTTTTAAATTCTGTTACGGAAATGGACATGAAGTTTGGTAATAAGTGGTGTGGACTAGTGTCTGTGGAGTGAAACAATTTGTGCTGAGGATGTCATGTCTGTACTATACACATTTGATGGATTTTTTGCTTCAGTCACAGTCCCAAGGGTTGAAATCCTATTTGCATTTAGACTGCATGAGGTGCCCTCTTTAAGCACATCTTAAAGCTTAGTTTTATCTGAAAGAGGTCTCATTCATGTGTTCAGGGAGTGCTCCAGGATGCAGGGAGATGCCTGGTGAAGGTGCAGTTGGGGAATTCAGTTCAAAAGCACATCCCTCATCCAAGCTCAAACACAGGTACACTCAGCATAAGATCATGCACAAACAAGCACTGGCAAGATTTGAATAAGTATCTAAACAATATGTGTATATAATCTCAAAAATTCAAGTAGCAGTGACACAGCCAATGTGTGCAGGTGCTTCTTTAAGGACAGTGATATTTTTAGAAAATCAGATCATAATTTCCCACATGTAATCTGTTGCAGAGGAGATTTTGAACTAAAGTCCTAATCCAATATCTGAATTTAGCTCCGAGAATATCCTTGCTTATTTAGTTTTCAGTTTTGAACCTTACAGCCTGGGCTTCAGCAGATGTTCCAGATTTCTTTCTTTCTTTCTTTCTTTCTTTCTTTCTTTCTTTCTTTCTTTCTTTCTTTCTTTCTTTCTTTCTTTCTTTCTTTCTTTCTTTCTTTTTCTTTCTTCTTTTTCCTTCTTCCTTTCTTTCTTTTTCTTTCCCTTCCTTCCTTCCTTCCTTCCTTCCTTCCTTCCTTCCTTCCTTCCTTCCTTCCTTCCTTCCTTCTCTCCATGTTTTTAATTAAAAATGAAAAAATCATTATATTAGCATATTCTTGGATATAATTTACTTAAAATACCTACAATTTTTTTTTTCAGTTGTGACTATAGGAAAGAAGCTAGATTTTTTTTTTACTGTGACAAAATCTACTCTACTTCCTTTTTTGGACAGGTTGAGGAAGAAATACCATATGAAAAACATTTTTTAAGTAGAAAAGGCCTGAAATCATATTTTGCTCACAGTAGGAATGTTCAGTTGAGAAATCCCAATCCTATTTCCATGACTTTAAGAATAATGAGCTATGGTGATCAGGAACCTTCCATAATTATTAATATTTCCTTTGAGACATTTGGAAGTTGGATCTGACACATTGAGCACTTTTCATCACAGTGGTGCTGAAAGCGGTTACAATTGCTTGAGAGGGAACTGCATTTTTAAACTGTTTTTTACCTATTTCTGTATTTTTCTGTCATTTTTAGAAGACTCATAGAAGGAAGACAGACCCATATCCATTGGCATGTGTGTGTGTGCCTTGATCATCTGAATACCTTTTAGATTCAAGGCCTTGTAGAAGGACCTAAAGTAACCCAGTAGTTCCTTCCTGCAGTGAGACAGTGGAAGAAGATAAACCAGGAGAAATTTCTTGAGTAAAAAAAGAGGTACAGAAGATGAATTGTTTGAGCCTTAATGAAGTAAAACCCTGTCCAACATCTGTAAGAGAGTTGGCTGGATTAGATATGCAGGCCTGGCTTTAGATGGCTCAAAGAAGTGGCTCTCCACATCAGAAGAATTGGTGCACATGCACGTTTTCTAAACAGACAATATGGATTTGAAATACAAAAAGATGCCTGACTTTTAACAAAGCTTTCTGGCTACAGATGGAGATTCATTAAAATACTTAAAAGATCCTCAAGAAAGCAATCATCAACAGAATCTAATGAAACAACTATTTTGCTAACCATTTTGGCGTTGTTTGGAAATAGCCTAATAATCTTACATTTACTGCAATGACTCTTTGCAAGGGTTTTATTAATAGTATAGAAACCATTATTATTATAAAAGACATTTATAATTAACACTTTATGACAGAATGATTTAAGAGAATAATATTCATTGTAGCTAAGCAGCTGTGAAAACAAATAAAGTG
>VXBQ01012931.1:331527-349027 GCA_013400175.1 Phainopepla nitens | reverse complement strand
TAAAATAACACTGCATTCCCCATCTATGAGTGGGCTTGAGCTTGCACATTGCCTTCACTGATCCAACAATCCAAGTGAGTTATGTCTGATATTTGAAAAATTAAAATGTTGTAAGGGAGGGTTTGCCTCTCATTTCCAGCTCACTTTTTCTGTCTGTAAATGTTGAAGATGTAAAGCATCATACTGGGTAAAGCACAGGGATTATTTTGCTTCAAAATGCATTGCTACATGAAGACTTTATTCAGAGTATTTGCTTCATGTCTGCAGATGCTATTGCACTCTGCTTGTATTGACTGGGATAGAGTTAACTTTCTTCATAGTAGTTGGTATGGGACTGTGATTTGAATTTGTACTGGAAATAGTGTTGATAATACAGGGATATCTTAGTAAATGTGGAGCAGGGCTTACACAAAGTTAAAGCCTTTTCTGTTCCTCTTGCTACCCCTGCAGTGACGAGACTGGGGGTGCACAAGGAGCAG
This sequence comes from Phainopepla nitens, assembly GCA_013400175.1. Taxonomy (NCBI): domain Eukaryota; kingdom Metazoa; phylum Chordata; class Aves; order Passeriformes; family Bombycillidae; genus Phainopepla; species Phainopepla nitens. The sequence goes on along the minus strand of VXBQ01012931.1, from coordinate 348,548 downwards.
TGAGGGGACAGAGTTGGGACAGCTGACCCCAGCTGACCACAGGGATATCCCAGATTATATGGCCTCATTCTCAGTGAATAAAGCTGGGGGAAGAAGAAGGAACTGGGGATGTTAGGGATGATGGCACTTGTCTTCTCAAGTCACTGTTCTGCATGATGGAGCCCTGATGCCCTGGGGATAGCTGAATACCTGCCTGTTGAAGCAGTGAGTTAATGCCTTGGTTTGCTTTCGTTAGAATCATAGAATCTGCTGAGTTGGAAGGGACACATCAGGATTAGGGAGTCCAACTCCTGGCCCAAGAGTCACACCGTGTGCCTGAGAGCATTGTTCAAAAACTTCTTGAGTTCTGTCAGGCTTGATGCTGTGACCACTTCCCTGGGGAGCCTGTTCCAGTACTCACCCATCCTCTGGGGGAAAAACCTTTTCCTGATATCCAACCTAAACCTCCCCTGACTCAGCTTCATACTGTTTCCTCAAGTCTTGTCTCTGGTTAAAAGAGTGAAAAGACCCATACAGATCTTTCAGTTTCCCCACATGAGGAAGTTTCTACAGTTTTTCGATTTTAGTTTGAAACACTTGAGGACAAATGGACCAAGTTTGGGTGTCACACCACTGGTTTTATGGGCATGCCCATATTTATATTCTATTTTAAAGGAGGGGAAAATTATATTCCCAACATAACTATAATATTTGACAGGTTGGCTTTTAAAAGCGACCAAATTTACTTTTTCATTTAGGAATTACATTTTAAATCCTATTTTTGGCATTATGTCTATAAATGATTTAGGGTTTAAAAGATTAAAGGGAATTAAGGGCGTTGCCCAGTGACCAGCAACAAAAGTCATACACTAATCAGCACTTTAAATCAATAATCTACCTATATAACCTTTCTCAGACACGGGAAGGGAGGGAGATTGTTCCTTAAATTTATAGCTAAATAATATGTGGTCAAATTAAGAGTCTGAGTTGGAGGGTAAAGCTTCTCCTCCAATAAATTAAAAAAGCTTGTTTTTTTTTTCTCATTTTTATCAAAAGTTGTTCAGTAACTTAAAAAAAAGTTTCATTTTACAAATGGCTTTCTATGACAATATGTTCCATCAGCCACTATGTGCAAAAGTCCTAACTTTCTCAATTTTCTAGTTTTCTGCTGGGATTCTTATTTTAGGTCACAATGCTGAGGAAAAAAAAAAGTTCTGGAGCAAATTTAAGCATCTATGAGTAATAGTCTATTAAAAACTCTGGAATTTGAGCAACTATTACTATTGTGCTTTGATATGACTCCACTGTAACAAAATCACAGTGGTTTTACACGGGTCACAAGCCAATTTCCAACATCCAGAGCATTTTCTTTGACAGATCTAGTAGCAGATTATCTCCACACTGTGCTCACACACCCTTTTCATTTTTTTTCCTGTCTTCATTATGTCAATTTTCCTCATCTTCTGGTGGTTTATAGCTTAACTCTAGCACTGGCACCAGTGCTCATGGTGCTTAGAAAGAACCTCAGCAAGTCAAAGAAAGTCTGTTAAGGGATAACTGGATAGTCAGCTAGCTGGGACAGAACCAGAAATCTTGATGTTTTGAACTCTTTCTTGGATGATGAGTCTGCTTCTGTTCTCAACAAGAAACATTCATTTATCCCAGGCATTCACATCTCTCCTTCCCCTGCCATTTGTGGCAAGGTGGAAGCAAATGTCTAGCATACACATTCTTTCCCCAGCTGGATTCAGGTATAAAACTTTCTGACAAGAAATAGTAGTAAAGGGACCAAACCTAACTCTGAAGATGAACTTAAGGCCCTTGAAATCTGTAGCATGCCAAGATAGCTTTATAATTTTTTTTTGTTTTAATTTAAACTAGAAAAAAAACATAGAAGGATGGGCTGCTGAGATCATCTGTCACACCATCTGTGGTTGCCTAGCAGAATTACTCCAGCCTTGAGCTGGAGGAGCTCCCATTTGCAGCTGAACTGCAGTTGGGGATTTTATTAATACATCTCTCATTTATATAGCACCTTTCACTCTCAAGGATCCCAAAGTACTTGTTAAAGGATAAAGTTGAGGACTGAAGACTGCTAAAGGAGGAGAAGTTAGAAAATTTCCTCCCTCCTGACCAGAGGCTTCAAAACTTTTTACTAAGGAAAGCATTTATTGCTGAATTTGTTATTCTCTTTCATTCCTCTGAGCGTGGCTCAATGGGAGGTTGTGACCTTTGGGACATTATGCGGCCTTGGGCTGATTTGTCCCTGCAGAGACAATTGCAGATATGCCTGGGGTTTTCTATTGTGCTTATGACTGACATGATTTGTAAAAAAACATTGGTTATAAAGCTACATATATGTATAAATATATATAAAACCACATATGTTTATATATATTTAGAGTACAGAAAATAACAAGTGGAAGAAAAAGACTGTGATCAGCTGGCATTCAGGAAAATTAAAAACAAAACATGTGGTGTAATCAGTAGTTTTCACTCAAATGGCATTTAAATCCTGCACTGATGCATAACCTGCCCTACTGCTCTGCGAGGTGGGAGGACAGGTGATATGTCAGCTGTGCTGTGCCATGTAACTACAGTAGAAGGGCTGCATTAATGACAGACACAAGAGTTTGGATGAATGTTAACATGCTGCTATTTCCATGCTGAGATGAAGTAGCAGGGCCTGGATTTATCATTAAAAGAGACCCAAGAGGCTCTCACTGAGCCAGCTGCTAAGGCCCTAAAACATATGTCGCACCCTTCAGCTGTTCATCAGTACAAAAGGCTTCCATCTCAAAGCACTTGACCTTGTTAGCCTCAGCGGTGTCAGTGATATTTTCAACAGGGAGACAACAGATCAAGTATGAAGAAGAGATTCTCTTAAGCGAAGTGTGTGCAGTCCCTGGCAAAATGAATGCAGAACGGTAGTCTGTGGATAATGGCTCCTATTTCGGATGTTTGAGATTTGTAAAGGAGGTGAACTGCTACTCTTTTTCAAAACAGCGGTAGACAACTGAGAAAAGAATATCAATAAAATAAAAATATGTCCATGTCAAATAAATTAGCTCTCCAGAATCTGAAATTTCCTAGACTTCATCCTCACCCCCACACTGGTCTTTGTGTTCTTACTAACTTCAAAGGAAATGCAGCTTGAATAAGGGCTGAGTGGGGAGTTCTGAAACCAGAGAGAATAACTGTAAGAATTACAGCAGCAGTATCACCCTGACATTTGCAGGTAGCATTAAACGATGGTGCTAGTGTGAGAGTGCCTTAGCAGATGTGATACTGGTGCACAGCTCTTAGGAAGGATACTGCATCCTCTCAGGTGCACAGGGGTTAGTTCTAGTACTCCCTTCACTCTCTGCCTTTCCCAAAAGCACACTAAAGCAGAGATAATAAGATTTTTCCACAATGGAAAGAGTCACCATTTTCCTCCAACTCTATCCATTAGGGGCCTCCCCCCACTATGATTTTGTGAGGGTAGTTTGTATGTGTGTAATTTGTGTGTAAACATATATATTTCTATTTTTGTCTATAACATGGAGAAAAGCTATATAACATAGTTTTTATTACATATTCAAACACACAGCTGCTTAACACTAACCTTTAAAAATATCCCAAATGAACCATTCCATATTTTAAATATCTGCCTTGGAAGGAGGGAGGTAGACAAAGGATACAAAGCATGAGAAGAAGAAAAAAAACAAAAAGCCATGACAGATGTTAGGTTGCTTAATGCTGTGCCAGAAGGCACTTGGATACTGTGATGCTGAGCAGAGTCTGAAACTTCCACATGATATAACTGAGCTGGACTCAAAATGATGGCTTTGTATCAAAATTAAAAAATTGTAAGAATTGTTTTGTGGGTTTTTTTTTGGTGTTTGTTTGTTTGTTTGTTTGTTTGTTTGTTTGTTTCTTGTTTTTTTTGGGGGGGGCTGGTGGAGTGTTGTTTTAACTTGTTTTCTTGTTGTGGTCTTTTGGGATTGTCTTCTTTTCCAGTGAAATGATGTTTTTCCCAGTGCCTGAAAAGAAAATGTGTGCCCTTTAAGGACTATGGGGCACACACAGCTGCCCTCTTCAGCTCTGAAGTAGGGCCTGATTATGGAAAAATATTTTTTTCACCTGTCACCATTATGTAGCAAATTCATCCAGGAGAATTCCAGAAGTGTGGAGCATCCCATCACTTTGACAGCTTCTGGGATGATGCTGTGGCTGGGAACGTGGAAGGGGGTGGCGGGAAATGCTCTTCTCTCCCTGGTTCCTGAAGTTCCAGTGTGGAGCTGCTGGGAAGAGGAAGGTTTGACCAGGGCATCTCTGAGTCACAAGAAAACAAGCTGGTTGTTGTGCTGAGCTACATCTTTAAAGGCTGTGGGGAGACCAGTGATGAATTGTCACCAGGACCTGCAGAGTTTCCAGGCTGGATTTTTTTAGGGCTGGGAGGATCTAGGATGGGACTCTCAAAAGAAGCATTACCAATGCCCTTTGCCCTTGCCTGCTCTGGCATGTATGCAGTAAACACTCTTGGTCTGGATGCAGGCCAGGGTCAGGTAGAGCAGCATACCCCAAACAGCATGAGGAGAGGGATTGCTGCAGTGATGTGTCAAACTGCCTGAGTGGCAGGATGACACTGACTCAGCCTCTTTTTCCTGGCTCTTATACCGTGCATTTCTTGTACATATCTCCCTTCTGATGAACAAAAAGGGAAAGCTACAGGCCTACTCACTTACAAGGCATCCAATGTGAGAAAGTTCATCTGATCAGGAACAAAAGAACTGGAGATGCAGACAGCTGTTTCTAACCAGGCACAGCAGATTAGGTATGTAATCCCCCGGCTGCCAAAACTTCTTTCAATTTCTTGAGCAGAGCTGTAGTTCAGCAGCTTTAAGGATGGGAGTGTAGTTATTTGAGAAGCAGTGTTGCAGTTTTCATTGTTTCCTAATGCAAAATCATGCTATAATGATACTTGAAAAGAATGTGAACATTACTTTGATATTTAATGCAGGAAGCAGATACAACAGTTTTTGGCGGGACAATTTAATGTATCTTCTACTTTTTTTTCTTTCATAGAGAAGTGATTTAATGATGTGTAAAGTCTGACAAGTAAATCTCTTTAATAGTTCTCACCACAATGAACATTGAAAATAGCTCTTTTTTCATACAGTACAATTATGTATTAGATAACAGCTGGGAACTGATAATGTGAGAGATCAATTCTGCAAGCTGCAGAGCACCTGCCTTTCTCATTCAAGCTGATAGAAGTTGGAAGTACTCAGTGCTTCAGAAGATGTTTCCAGTACCCTCCAGGACCGATTTTACAAAAGATTTTGTTTCTTGAGCTGCAATTTAGTTATTGTTATGTTAACGCCTCAATCTTTTGATGCAAAGTAGCTGCAAAAGGAGGAAAAGTATCTTGAGTGAAGATCACTCTGCCAGTGATTAAAATACTTTATGGTATTTATGTGAGTATTGTTCAAGAAATAATATATTGTGGAAAAATATAGATTAATAAATAATAATAAATTAAAATAGTACATCAGGTATACATGTTGCAGCGGTAGTGTTCTTAAATATAATATGAGGGGTTTTTTTGAAAAATATTTATAGTATTAGAAAATTCAGGCCACTAAAGCCTAATGTAATTATTGCTTCTGATGTCTAAAGAGGTTCACCTGGAACAGAGGCTAGACAGAGTTAAAGGAATAAAGTAGGTATTTATTAAAAGGCCTTCAAAGAATATACCTTGGGCAGCACAAGAGCCTGGCTGTGGCTTCACCCAAGATGGATGCAAGACGGATGACTGGTCACACTTTTATAAGTTTGAGCCTATTTACATATTGGGGTTAATTGTCCAATTACAGCTTCAGGTTATGAAGTCCCATCATCCTAGATTGCTTCACCATTGTTTGCACTTTTTGGGCCCGAAGCTGCAATGATATCCTCGGTTCTCAGGCTGGAAAAGGATTGTTTTGTCTAACTACCCTATAAAGAGAACTTGCTAACACTTTATATGAAATTCAGAGTCACACAATGTTAACATGCTATGAGTTTAAAAACTAAATGCATAATTAGATTTTTTTTTCCTCTTTAAGAAATGTTCCACAGTAGGTAAACAGTCTGAGAGAATACTTTGCAATGCTTGAAAGTGATTGATGCTCTATATTCATTGCTTCTTGCTACTACAGATCCCTCTATGTCCGTACTTTCCATTGCAGGAATAATTTCCTTACTCCTACCATCTGCCTGACATCATATGCACATTTGAGATGTTTTAATTTTGAATCAATTTCACTACTTGCTTGTATTCCTTTTTGTCTTTACTTTCAGTAAATGGGACAGCAGAGCCACTGCAATTCCTCCCCAGTGGCAGACAACCTGCCAGGACAGTACTTACACTTGTGAGTCCTCTAGGACCACTGGCCTTCAGCTTTGGCCTCATTTCTAATACAAAAAAAAGGGAGTTTTTCTGGCATGTTTGCCAGCTCTGGTGTGTCTGTGTGTTGAGGCAGCATTGCTGCCTCTTTGCTGCAGCAAATCTGCTGCAGTACGTATAGGTTCTGCTGAACTGAGACACTTATACCTATAAAGTTGTACAAACATGCATGCTATTTCTTCATCTGTATAGCATGTTATGGAAGAAATAAGTAAATTAATGTCTTTTACAGTGGTCTTTAAATTACTTTCTGACAGACACTTGCTTTGCTAATGGAACAAAACCGGAAGACTTAAAACTTTCCTTCATTTTCTGACTTCTTAATTCTTGTGTGCATTTTGTCATGCACCCTATTTTTTTCTTGGCTCCTACATGCTGACACAGCACCAGTTTTCTTGTCTAATTTTAAAAACTGTTCAGCCGTGCCATTATTCACTGTTTTCTTTTAATTATGTATTCTTGTTAACCTCTTTATCCTTTCAAAGTTGCAGATTGTGATTGACATGCAGTATTAATTAAGGCATATAATTTATGACATTGGAGCTTGAAATTAATAAGTGACAATACAATTACATGGTTTGCCTAATTGTCCTTCAGTAATATAAAGATTGACACTTACCACAGCATTCAAAGTTAAAAGCTCTCAAACAGATAGTACAGCTGACTGTAATCACCATCAAATCTAAAGTAAAAAGATCCATTGTAAGGGACAGGCTGTTGGGAAAAAAATTCAGCTGTGGCCTTGTTTTATTAAATAAATGAATCTATGTGTATGGGTCAATCTCAGAATTAAATTCAAAGTACATTTTTTTCCATGATGTTTAATTGCAAATAACTTTCTTCTTAAAATTTTTAATTTTTTATAAATTGCAAATAAACTTTTCATGTTCATTGAGATTTCCCTTTCAAATCTCAACTCCTGTCTGGCAAAGTCCCTGTATGTCCAACAGTAATGCTTGTTATTGTTGGTCCTATCCACATCACTGCAGTTTTCTTTACACTTCTGTACAGTCATCTAAATGTTGGCAGCTTACTGCTTATAAGTACACCACTCTTTTTTAATGGCATACATGATGGTCCTGTAACTGCTGAAGAATATAAGACGTACTATTTGGGTGAGCATTCTTAGTAGAATTGGGACTTTGAAACAAAATTTCCAATGGCATCCTTTTCTTTAACAGCAAGCACTTCCTTAAGATCAAAATCTTTGTCATCTGGTCCCCTGACACTGTGATAATGCCCATAAAATTTTGACTAATTTTGTGAAATGTATAAACACATGCCATGTGTAGATGAGACTTTCAGGTTATTCTACTTGAAATCCCTGCAGTTTGGTTTCAAGGAAATCCCTAGCTTTGTGTTATGTCAAAGAAACTGGTGACCTGCAGTACGTACTTCCATTTTAGACTTTTCAATGTTAACTTCTAGAGATAAGAATATTAAGAATTTAAGAACTATTTTAGTCAGAATGCTTTTAGACAGAATTATTAATATTAAACAAAACATTGTAATTTTTATTTTGTTGCCAAATATCAGAAAAAGTACCTCAAATAAGAAAAGAGCCAAAGTGATTTCCTAAATATTTTTTTTATGTAGATGAGCTATTAACACACCTTGAAATAGAGTGCTTAGAGCAAGATCCATCAAGATCCATTACCTTGATGAATTTGGACATAAAAATCATGAAAAGAGAAAAGCAGATTGAAAAATCTTACACTGTAGATCTGCCTATTTTGCTATAATCTTTTACTCTGAAGTGGTAGAGCACAAATTAGAGATATCTCACATATAAATCTGTGCAAGCCCTGGAGAAGCAAGCTGGTGAGTGAAAGAAAGTAGTGACAATGGGCTGAGCTGTGCTCCCCACAATTTTAGAACAGGTGGATAACAAGGGACAAAGTTGATAGGTGATTCCATGACCTTGTAAAATGCTGGACTGTAACACCATGAACACAGGAACATGCATGGCTCTGCTTTCCTGGAGGAAGGTCCATGCTCCACATCACTGCTGGGCTAGCAGTCTTCTTGCGAAGCAGTATATTGGCTCAATATGCTCCAGCCCCTCAAAAATGATGCTATTCCCCTGGAACTGTGATTCTCTGAAATGAGTTGAAAGTGTGGAAAGGCTTGTTGTCCACTAGTTTTGCATCTTTGAAATTACCTTTTAGCTGTATTTTTTGAAGATATGTAAAGGAAAAGAACCTCCTTAATAAAAGCTAGTCTTCCTTGATGACATTCTTAATATCTAGGGAAAACAGTAAACATTATATTTGATTTGAAAGCAAGTAACATTTGTGGGATGTAGTGAAACAGGAATATGAAACAGAAGAATACCATTCCCTGTGATGGTATTCTTATTTCCTAAAATACTTCGGAATGAATTTTAAGAACTTGATTTTCAGTAGTCCGTTTTATTCATTACTGGTTTGAAACAGCACTCAATGAGGGGTTTAGCTAATGGTCATTTGGAAAATCAAAGTCTAAATTATCAGGTAAAACTGGTGTAGTGATAGCAGTTGTTTTATTAAATTACTGACATCTTTCTTTATACAGCATATTTCTAACCATGCTGGTATTTGTTTCTGAAATCCGTCAGGAGCGGCCGAAGGTAAAATGGGAGGTAAAACTGCTAAACAAGGAATCTCAGAGCAACTATTCTAAAAACTTAGAAGTCCTAGGAATAAAAGCCAACACAGAGTTATAGAATTATAGAATATTCTAGGTTGGGAGGGACCCAAAGGAATATCAAAGTCCAACTCCAGGACCTGCATAGCACCTCCCCTGGAGTCACACCATGCACCTGAGTACATTGTTCAAAGGCTTCTTGAGCCCTGGCAAGCTTGATGTTTGATGCTCTGAGGAGCCTGTTGCAGTGTCCTCTGTGTAAACAACCTTTTCTTATAATCCAACCTAAACCTCACCTGACACAGCTTCCTGCCATAAAGACACAGCTTGAACAAAATCTCTTAATGATTTCTGTTCTTTCTTGGGGGGTAGTGTGTGGAATGTCGGAAAAGTGAGCCAAATTTAAGGTGCAGAAGAATTTTTGAAGAATTCAGCATGCCCATATCTTTACTCACTGTATCATTCTGCTCCAGACTGACAGCGCAGCTGAAGGTAATTGCGGGGCTCGGAGTTTGGACTGGAGACAAGACACAGTTGAGCTGCCTGTGAAGAGGACTATGTATCTCAATAAATAATTCTTGATCTCATTGTCATTTCATTGCAGTAGTTAAGGAAGGGTGACTTGGTTAAAACAAATGCAGATTGATTTGTCAAGCAGCGTGCTTCAACCTTGGGTGCCTATGCATTATGATCAATAATGTTTTGCTTTATCTGTCCCCTCAAAGGGAATGTGCATCCAGTTGAAGGGAATACGATTCTCTTCTGCCAGTGACATTTTATAACTGTGGAAGCCCATTTCTGGGAAGCCTTTTTGTTTGATGTTGGCACAGAAATAAAATTCATCAGACATGCAAGATGTGAATGGTCATGTGCATAGACCCTTTCTTTTATAATAGAAAGAGCAGAGATCGATAATGCTCAGAAGAGGGAAACAGCTGTAAGCAGCCTTGTACCGGGGGTGTAATCCTGATGAATAATGTTGCTGTCATAACAGCAGGGATAATTTAATGCTGACACTTAGCAGCATGATAAATAGCTTGTCAGACATAGGCAGTGACAGAGTCAAGTGAAACTGCCCATGACAAGTTCTGAAATATTAATCTTCTACTAGACTGTGACTGTGCTGAAGGGGCAGCAGTGTACGGAAGACTTGGAGGGGAGACACTTTGTAATATAAACAAATGTACTTTGGGGCAAAATGCTTTTATTGTGCAGAGAAATTTTCCTTTACAAGGACTATTATTTATACTATTTTTGTACAAGTCTCTGAACATTTATGCTTTACAACAGTATGTTTTATTTTTCCAGCACATACTCTGATAGAATTTCTCTAAAATATTTTGCTTCTTATTGGTAAGAGGAATTTATATATAAAGGATTTTTTGGGGATAAACATTAAATGAAAATGTATTCTTTTTTTTCAATTTTTTTTTACACTAGCCCATACACCCTTTTTCCAAGGATTTTTCCAATTTACCTAGGATCTTTAGTGTGAATGTCACATAAGCAACATGGCAGGGTTCCCTATGCCAAACACCAATTGATTTATGAACTTCTTCTCCATTAGAGATGACCGAGAGTGATGGTGGATGTAACAGGCACTTGATATTCAAACCAGACTATTTATTTAGGTGTAATTTGCTTAATAAAGTACTATGCTATTTTGATCTTCAGGGAGATGGAATTGCCAGCACACTGCTCTGAAAATAATGTATCAGAGACTCTTGCCTCCCTATTTTGATTAACAAGACTCCTCATGACAGACAAATGTTCTGCCTTCATTCAAGATCAGGGCTGAAATCAATAAAATTTGAGATGCTATGATGGACATGCACTTGGTGAAGACAATGGCAGGATATAGCACGCCAAGTAAGAATGTTCGAGATATCGTGCATCATCTTAGAGGGGTGCAAGAGGTGCCACTTCAATGCTGGCAAAGATGCAATGGTAACAGTAGTCACAAATATTTTCTGAAGTCACCAGTTCGCCATAATAATTATCATATGTCTACACTTACAATCTAAAAGGTGATTTACCCCATTATAAAGATAATTGTTGCAAATGTGTATTGTTGTCTTTAAGTTAGTAATACTCTAATTTATGTCTGGAAGAGCCTGTAAATTGAGCTGCCAGTGGAACATTGGCTCAAGGTCCTATTTATTCATTGATACAGTGTGGATGGAGTGAGAATGCTGCCTGTTTGGCTCCACAGCCAGCATAGTACCTGAAAGTCTCTGTGTGTACCCTGGCAACTTATTCCCTTATCAGCATTGAAGAAACGTGTCTGAACAAGGTCTGAAGTGTCTGAAGAAATGCCAGTGTTTTCAGTGGTTTCATTCTCCAACATGCGTATTGGTCAAAGTGCCAAGTCGTGCTGTGCTGAAATCCCAAAGGGAATGAATAGAGTTATGTGAAAGACCGTGGGTAGTTGTTTGTCAAAGGCAAGGTGAAGTCAGCAAAGAGTTGAATTACACTTCTTAGTGTAAGAACCATTTCTTTCAGTTCAAGGAAGTATGATGAATACAGATTACAGCAGAGCAGATTTCAGGGCAAGTCAAACGAAATGGGATTCTACCTCGGACCAGAGGGGCCCAGGCTACTTTGACGCTCTTTGGGAAAAGAGGAGATTGTGTACTGGTTCTGAAAGCACCACAGTATGTTTGAGAAATACAGCTCTCCTGGTACCTATATTTTTTGAACTTGGTTTATATATTAGGAACATATAATATCCTAATAATTCTATGCTTTAGGGTCTAACTCAGCCTGTTGGTATTGATAGGTAATTGACGTATACAGGCAAAACATGTTTTGAAACTATCATAGCAAGATACGTGTGCTTGCCTTTTATGCAGCTGTTTTTGTCTCCAGTGGTGGAAAGGTGATCTGTTTTGGGTCAGCTCCAGTATTAAGAGGAAGTTATTTATACTCAGCAGTCACTGTTATAAGCACAGTATGATGTGACTTACTTCCTGTTCTTGACTTTGAAATAATGTTTTTTCTGTAAACACCCACAAACTTACAAAAGAGGTTCAGTAGAAAAATTCATCTAATGATTCCAAGAGAAGCTTAAAATTTTGTTAAAAAGAATGATAAATATAGCTTTTTACCCTTCTGAGGTATCAGGTTTTCTATATGTAAAACAAATGTACCATATTAATTCAATTAACATTTTCTATCATCTTTTTATATAATACTTTAATCTAAATCTTGCTGTATTGAGTTTGAGGATTTTTTACTCATTTTCCATGAGTTTTGTTTTGGTTATAGTTTTGGTGTTAGTGTTTCATTAATACTTTTAAAGAGCACACCAAAAAGAGGTGTTTGGTAAACAAGTTTTCAGCAGATAGTTCCAGGAATCTTATTTTTTGTCAAGGAGTAGAAGCCAATATCAGCTGAATTTTCATGGAATTTTTAGTGTTGTCTATTAGACAGTCATGAAAAAAATATTTGCCAAAGCTTAGGACTAATGAGAATTAATTGTGCTGGTCTGTAATTTGATAGTTTCTCTGTACGTAGGAATTATTCCTTTTGTGGTAATAAAAATTTAGCTTAATTGGTGATTAGACTGATATTCAGTTTGGTTTAAATATAAAATCCATTTAAAGTAAAAAAAAAAAAAAAATTCAAATTAGTTAATTTCTTCTGAAGGAAGAATCCAGCTATTATCAAACACCCCTCTTTAGTTTCTTGCAACATAGCAGTAACACTGGAAATCTGGTGTAACAGAAACAACTTGGGATTATTTTGGGCTTTTTTTTCTGAAAGGAAAAGAGGGAAAAATTTGTGAGTAAGATTCTGAGTGAGATGAACCTGATAAATCTTCATATGCCCAACCTAGGACAATTTTTGTGTTGTGTTACCAGCTTAGAGGGATTTACTTGTCATCTAAGACTCAATCAACCATTGAAGTCCCTCTGCTCTCCGGCTCCAAGTAGTAAGAGATACAAAACCGTGGAAAAACGAATGGAACTTTTGGTATTTTGGGAAGCACATTTCCCATTCACTTTAGATGGTATAACAGGTAGAGATAAAAAGAATTGTTTTGCCAGAAACATGGAAATGTGGAGTTCAAAAGGCCACATTAACATATTCATGTAGCATGCGAGTCAATTAAATCTGAATTTCTTCCTTGCTTTAATTAGCAGAATATAAGGAATAGTTATCTCTTTTTGACCAATAATGAACAAATAATTTGTGTTTCCTTTTCATCAATAATTCCATCTTTTACACAAGAAACCTCTCAAACTGAAGTTTTTCAAAGTAAGTGCCTTTCTGTGAAATGATGTGACTTTGAGGAAGTGATCCTCACCAGTTCAGTCAAGTAGGAAATAAGTAATTACACGTAATGCATATTTAATAAAGCAATTTTTCAGCTTCTTTTTATCTACCAAGCTCTTCCTCTCATGAAGTTAAAAACTGAGTTGTTGAAACTAACTGGAACTAAAGGGAAGAGAAATGGATATAATAAAATTATAATTTTAATGATGCACAACAAGCATAGCAGGGAGGATTTTTCAAAAGGTACAAAAATTGAACTTTCTTCAAACTTAGAGAATAAAAACAATTAGGTCCATATTAGGGGTGAATACTGTTTCATCTGAAGTCTATTTAGATCGATAGAACTGCCTGTAGGACAAAAATTGTGCACAATTTGTGCACAAATTGTGACAAAAATCTCTGTGAGATTACAGCTGCACAATATTTCTCTCTTGATTTCTTACAGACTTCCTAAATTCACAAAAGAAATGATGTTCTTCAGTGCTAACTCTTACTGGGAAATCTGCCCGATCCTTGAGGGGTTCTAACATCCTGGGGCTCTTGTTAAAGGAATTCTCACTACTAATATGGAACTATATTTTTGCATTGTTTTACCAAACTCTGATTCACCTACTGTGTAATGGCTCCATAGTTAATCTAACAGTTGTCACATAAAGACTAGCAAAAGTAGCAGTAGAATGTCTTTAAACAAAGCGAAAAAAAAAGTTATTTTTACATCAATTCTTTGTTGCATTGATTCTTTGGAAAGTTTAAAAAAGATCAAACTCATTTATCTTATCAGAAATATTACAGCCCTCCAAAACTTTTGAATTATAAAAACTACTTGAAGAAGTTATGTATTAATTCAGAAGAATTGTCATGTTTTACATTTGAATATCATGAAAATCCTGTTCCATGAATGCTGGGATAAATTCCATCTGGTCTCTTGGATCATCCCAGCTGAAAATAATGTGTAATTCTTGCCATCAGTCAAAACTTCACATTCATTAACTAATTAAAAAAAAAGGAAACAAACTGCATTTTGCCAACATCATGGTTTTTTCCAGTGAATGAAAGCCAGCAGTGTATCCCTTTTAGCATTAGTTTATGGCTATTCTAATGATAGTGGTAGTTTTGCTTAGTGGTGCTCATTTATCTTTCTGTTCTGTGCCACGTTATGGGGAAGAGATGTGTAATATTCTGGAACTATACAGCTGTCAACTTTCTGGGCTTTTCTTTGTAAACAACTTGCTTAAATGAAATGTCATTAGGAACATTTTTGCTGGGCTTTTGCTTTCCTGTAAGACTTGATATGTTTGTTGGCAATTTCTCATCTGGGCCTCCCCCCCAAATGATAGCTTTGGAAAAATATGTACTATGGCATTTTGTATAACAGTAAATAAATAATAAATTTGAGAAGAGCTATTTAATTAGGGTGAGCCACACCTGTTACCTATCCACATCTCCTCAGATTTGCATTAAAATGTTAATTGAGCACAGCTGCAGGATGGGCCCTATCCTTCTGGTTTAGAGCGTCCTTGACACTAATGTCAATTAGTACAGTTCAGCTAGGAGGCAGAACTGATGTTCCCACACACGCTCCCTTCTTTTTCCACCACTGATGGGGTAGCAGGACTTTTATCATAGCGTCAGTTGTACAAGTTTTAGACATTTAATATTTTAATTTGTGTGTAGATTTTTATTTTGTGACATTACATGAGAATGATAAAACTGTAAACAGCAGATTTCAGAGTTAAAAAAATTAGCATAAATATACTAAGGTACCTCCCACATATTCCATACCTATCAGTTCCCTATTTCCCTTTCTCCACACTGCTCTTTGTCGGAGACTCTTGGGAACGAGTCAGCACACTCAGCCAGCCACTGGGGAAAGGAAAGAGCCCCTCAGCAATGATTGCTCAGGTGGCCAGGCCGTTTCACACTGCCTGGAGCCTCCTGTTCATCTCAGCCACAGTCACCTGCTTCTCTGACAAGAAGTCCCTTGTGTCCCTCACTGCTTGTCCCCCTCCAGCCCCTTGCCCCAAGTGCTGAACAATCTGCTCTCCCAGCAGGGGGGAGTCACACAGCAGCAGAATAGTCAATATTTATGTTGACAGAACTGTACTTTTATAAAGCATCCTGAAAAAAAAGCAATGATAAGGATGTTAAGACACAGCACATAAAGTACACAAATCTAACTTAATTTCATTTTTACAGGTATAACTTTGCTGTTTAAATATAAGAACAACTAACATTTGTGACAGACCTACTTATAAAAGACTAGCTATGTATGCATCTGTTTCTCCCTCCCATTCCCCTGTCTCTGAATAAAATTGCAGCTGGTGTGGACATCATCTCAGTGCAGTCTTTAAGGAATACTGGGAAAAGGCATAGATGATCTTTTTAAGATAATAAATTTTCAGTTGGTTCACATTGAAATGATTTGACAAGGACAGCTTGTTTTGTCTCTTCTTAGAAAGATTGGGACCTGAGTACAGAAACCTAAATTGATTTGATTTTGAACTTCCTTATCTGAAAATGTTTAGAAATAGGAAATTTTTTATGATTTATTACTTGAAAGCCATCAACCCTCCTGCTGGCAAAAATGAAATAGCTGTACATAGCTGTTAACCCCATGTTCTGTCAACTTGTAAATACAATCATTATGGAATTTTACATGTGGGAAATTTATTTTATCCATGTATACTGTGACATTTATGCAAAAAGATTAGATTTAAACAAAAGGCCAATTTATTGTCTGATGATCCTCAGTACATGGTTTTATAGTGGCAACAGATTTACAGGTTCACAAGGCCTTTCACAGAAAGTCCTCACAACAGGTTTCCAGAGATACTGACTTTCTCAGAGCTGTCTTTCAAGAGTACCACAGAAGTTTATCCAAAGTACAGCAGGTCCTCTACAAGGTGAGGACAATCAATAAAAGCCTCGAAAGCCACAGGTGAGATCCAAGGAAAACTAGCAGAGATGATGGTCATCAGTTGGTGCAAGGGCTGTTTGAAAATGAGGGCTGGCCTATGAACAGCCTCAACTGTTGTTGAGTCTGATGAAGTCTCTGCGAAGAGAGGAGTGACTTGATTTGTCTCTCTCAGCTCTTTACCACAGAAGAAGAAGGTCTGCAATTCAAGAATAGTGCCTGTCCTTTCATGTCTTCTGTGTAAAAGCACTGTATGGCGTTCACCACATCAGGAAAATGAGGAAGATCTATGTTACACTATCGCTGTCTTGGAAAAAAATGACTTCTTACAGGAGGCTGATTGCATCCTGGGGCTGCCCTGACCAGTAGTAACCTACTAAAACCAGAAAGCTGTCATCAGCAGGGCACAGTATAGAGAGGTTTTGTGACTGTTTTTACTTTGTGACGGTCACTTACAAGTGTAGTGGGGGGAAGGTCTTTCTGCAGCAAGATATGTGGATGAGTTTGTTTTTCTGTAATGGGTTGTTAATGTGTGCTTATCAAATGTGTGACCAGTTGCCTTCATTGAAGCCAATGAACAGAGGAAGGACATATTAAGGCAGTTATTTAGAATCCTGGGATAAAGTATTTGTGGTTTGCTGCTACATCAGTTATGCTTTCTAATTGCTAGAGAGCAGGTTACAATTTACACTGGTCTGGTTTGTGGTGTTTGAATTTCTTTTTATTTTGGGGCATGTTACCTTTATTTTTTTTCTGTTGTTCTTACCTTCCTTAACTGCAGAACTAGCGTGG
>VXBQ01012931.1:296527-326527 GCA_013400175.1 Phainopepla nitens | reverse complement strand
GAATATGGATGGCTTGCAACTAGTAAACTTTATGGTGTGTCAAAAGGCAATTTTTGTTTTTTCAGTTGAGGGATCTGGAACAAAAGGAAAGTTCTTCCATTTTTAGACTTTTTTTGAAAAAGTTTTCTGTGTCTTTTTCTAAAAAATGTTACCAAGATAAAAACATTAATATTGGGCTTGATGACTAAATTGGAAGCTAGAGATCCACCTCTTTCAAACAAGCTGTAATGACTTTTCTTGAAAGAAAATCTTATATTAAGATATTTAAAATGTGGAGCATTACCTGCTCTTAACTGTTTTGAAGTATATTAATAAAAAATAGAAGTTTTTTTATATTCTTCAACTTCATGTGTTTATTTCCATGGTTTTGTCAAGACTGAAGGAGTATCTTTCTTCTATGAGAAGAAAGAAAAATGCTTATTAATACAAAGCTTAGAGTCAAGTGTTCAGAATGATTTCATTTTTTAAGAGAAACATCCTTTGTGCTTACAATAATTCCAGAAAGGACTCTATGAGATACTGCTGCAATTATATCTGCTGTTCTTTGGCCTATTTACCTTCCTTAAAATAATTTTACATAACTTACTGACATCATAACTGGAGAAAAATCTGTTGAAAATCTTTAACTTTTGCAATTTTTCCTGCCCCATGTCTCTGTTCTTATAATGCATCCTCTCTGATATTATGCACACATACAAAATGTGGAAGAGCTGTGGGTCTTAACACTTATGTGCCAAAAATGCCATAAACTAAGCCATACTTTATTATGAATGAAATTATGAAAAAATAAACAGAAGTATTTAGTTTTGGGGTCTTTCTTTGTTTAGTTTGGAGGGATTTTTTGTGTGTGTGTTTTTGTTTGCCTAGGGTTTTTATTTTATTTTTTATCCATCGATTTTGTAATCTCTAGTGAGCTGTTCTGTGAACTGTAATGTTTATTGTTGTTTTTTAATGCAAACTCTTTGCAAATATTCATGTCTCCTAGTTATGATTTGTAATAACTATATAAAAATCTTGAGTTTTACAGCTACATTCTTTGTATACGTCTGGGAGAAAGACATCTTCTCTTGGGTTGATATAAAGATCTCAGTACTGTGGGGTCAAGAATATGATTTTTATTCTCAAATCTGTCCCTTGAGTGGAGGTTTGTGAAAATGTCTGGCTGAAATGGCTTTATGGTGCAAGATGGTGATGTCTATTTAACAGGGACTTCTTCCAAAAAGCTACCTTCACCTCTAAGCCAGGTAACCACAATTTAGTGTAAGCTTCATATAGAAACCTGCAATATATTGGTCTAGGGGCCTAAATGCAACTATTAACATTGCTGCTGTGAAATAGGCTAAAAATTCTGAGAAGAAGGTAATGTTTTTCATTACATCCATTTGCTTGCTTTTCACTCTTATACCCTGCATTTGTTATGGAGTTTCTTGGGCTGGCTCCAGGGTGGGAGGTGGGGGGGGGTCTGTCTAGCTCAAGTAAAATTCTGCTGAAAGCACAGAGTGATTAGGATGATTGGGAATGCTCTTGATGACCTAGCTCTACCTTGCACTCATGCCAAACTCTTTTATCCAGTTGCTCCTGCACATGATGAGAGGACCATAAAGAGTCACAATAAGGAGTTTCTCTGAAGAGCCTTGGGCTTGCTGTGTGCAAGGGGAATGCTTTGTCTAGTACTGAAACAGGATTATTGCTTTTGAGGGTCTCTGGGAATACCTACTTAATGGTAGTGAAGTGATCTCGAAACCTTGCCAGTCAGTACCGTGTCAGGTTAATATGCAGGCCCGTAGGAGGTACGATTCTTCAAGATTTCAGGAGAGACATCTGTCTGACATTCTTTGATCTCTGATCTCTTATATCCTCTCTTTATAGCTATCTGGGTCAGTCATTACTTTCTCAAAGCCACACACTGAGATGACGACATTTCCAAGCACTCAAACTTCTAGATATGAGGAAGAGAATTTGCACTATCCTGAGCTACAGTCTGCCTGAGTTTTCTTGGGGGCCACCATGGATTGTAGTGATGATAAAATGGAAGGTTGATTTCTGGAAAAAAAAAAGTAATAATTTCCTTTATAACATCTGCTGTATATGGCGCGATATAGAATCAAGTTCTTCTGACTGTCAGCTATTTTGAACTATTTCTTCTGTAATAATCCTCATGGATTCTCTTGGGGACTTCAGAATTGATGGCATGGTATAGTGTGTGCATGGTGATAGAAAGGTGGCAAATATGTACAGGATATCCTTTCTTATTTTAAAGACTTGGACTTCACAAAAATGGAGACTTTTTTCCTGCCAGTTTATGCAGTTTCTCATGATCAAAGACCTATATAAAGAAAATGCACATATGCTTTATGCTACTCATCCAATTACTCTGGGTGGAGTTCTCTGTGCATGTCCTGAAGAGTCCTAAAACAAATTACCCTATGATATTGTTTCAGATGCAATAGTTTTGTACCATTGAAGCAAAGCAAACTGTAAATTGCAAAACAAAGAATAAAACCATAATTACTGCTTTCATTTATTCATACCATATTAATGCAATATAATTATCTGGCAGGCAGGATTTTATGAATACTCAACAGAAAACCACCAAATGGTTGTTCTAATGAACACATAAAAACTAACACTTTAAAGCTGTAAATCACATTCTGTTACTTTTACAGTGACAAATGCCTTTGAACTTTGTAATTGGAAATAATGTATTTTGGCACCCTGTAAAAGGGTCTTCAGAGTACTATTGTGTTTGGATGTATTTCAAAAGGGACAGAAGTGCCAATGGGATACCTAAGGAATTGTTACGGAGATTTTTGCAATGCGCCTGTACAGGGCAATATATTTTTTCATGTGCATTCTGGCCTCCTAAAGATTTCTTAAGGAATTGGGATCCAAAATAAGGCTTTAGGCTTAGATTATAGACAAATCATAGTAAATGGAGCTGCTTGAAAGCCCAGTGAAACCAAGAAACCAACATTTTTGAAAGTTATTCAGGATTAAAATTTTTCATAGGGACTTAAAGAGCATAGTTACCCATCTCAAACGTTGTTAAGGCCACAGAAGGACTTTGCCATGATATAAGCACAGGATGGAATGACAGGATGGTGCTAACTGCAGGCCTGGTGGAGGTGAGACCTGGGTAGCACATCCTGAGTAATGCATCTGGACAAAAATCCTCACTGTGGCAAACTGTGAAGCAGTGACTGCTTGTACACATATCACTGGTCAAACAAAGATCCCTGCAGGTTCTAGGACAGGTAGCATCTGTGCCCACCAACAACCTCCCCCTGAATAAGGCCTCTGTGGATACCTGGAATCTGGACTGTAAGTTAAGCCTCTGTGACAGGAACTTGTGATAAGGTTAGGTGCTATTTTTGTCTAGGTGTTATCTCAGACATAGAGACATGCTAACAAAACTGGTGGAGAAGAATGTATCACTAAATACGGGCACAAAGAATGCAGAAGAAGGAAAGCCAAGTCAGCAACTGTACTGAAATCAGTTTGGACTGGGCAAAACTTAAATTTGATAGGGGAGATTGAGGCTGTCAGGTCATGGCCCACAGACCCAAGAAACCCAGCAACTCAAAAGAGAGAGCATGGGACTAATCAGAGAGGGACTCTAACCAATATAATAAGAGAACTGTGTAGTCAATGATCATTAATTCCTTTGTTTGCTAAAATGTATAAATAGTGAAAATTTCTGAATGACCTCAGAAGCCCCACCTTTGAGAAGCCCAGGATGAAGAAGGACCAATGGGATATTGCTGGATCTGTGGTGTTCTGCTTGATTTCTGTCTCTCTGTCTCTCTCTCTCTCTGAGGGGCCTGACCACCCCCATGAAAAAAAAGGGAAAAAAATATTATCTTGACCTTCCTGAGAAAATGTATTTTTTACAATAAATTATACTTTAAAGCTAATTTTATTATTTACAGAAACATTTTACTAATTGTTGCCACCTTTATATATCCCTAAAAGCCTTTTAAAGTATACAATATGAAGTAAAGCCACAATCCTAACTGGCAGAGTTGATTTTAAAGAGCACGCATAGTGAGGAAGAAATCAATCAAAACAAATTTGTGAAGTTCAAGGCATAACTTATCTTCCTTCTCTGGAAGTTCCTTTTTTGGCCAATCAAAATGATGAGCAAACTATTGGTACAGGGTATACTAGAGCAGTGGCCTGATCTAAGAGAAGGAATCTATAGTGTACTTAACCTATTTCTTCCTCTGAATTGATGGTTAGAAGACATTTTATTAATCTAAAGATTTTTGTATTTTGTTCTAAATGTCCTTTATTCTCCATCTCTAGGGAAATTCTGTATTCAAAACCACCTTGATTCTGAATTATAAATGTATTACACAAGGGCTTTCTGTGATAAAAAAATGACTTAAAAACATGCAATGCTTGTGCACTGGGTTGCTGGTGACTAAACTGTGACATCCTGTACTGTGGCTCTATATGTATGTTATATCAAAGATGGAGGGGAATCTCTTATGCTAAAGAAATAATGTTCTAAAATTGCCTTCAAGGTTTTCAATCTAAACTATAGGGGAAAAAGATATTGACACTCAAACTTTCATTGACAAAAAAGACCTTATTTTTTTCTGTAGTCAAATATGCTAACCAATCTTTTAGCCCCTTAGGAAAAAAACTCAAATCCCTGTGTGTATAGTGGAATCTATTATTTAAATAAAGATCATATGTCAGAAGTGCACAACTAGATGCAAAACAATGTGGTTAGGTGTCTCTCTAAAAGAACAGAAATTATCTTCTCTAAAACAGCTTTAATATAAGCCAAAGCCATTTTCTGTTAGAGTGCTGCCATGCACTTGAAGGGTCAGGAAGCTCATTTTCCTCAAGTCTCAGCCTATAACACTGGTGCAGGTGTAACATACCTAAATAAACATCCACAATAATTTTTGCATAAATGTAGAGCGACACAAGAATTGAGATGCAATTATTTAGCATTTGTGGGGAATGGAGATGGTTTATTTGGTATGTCAAGTACTGACTCCCATGAGAGAGAGAAAGCACTCACTGAAATGTCTAAACTTTTACAATGTGTTGGTACGGTGGCAGCATTAAATAGATAGCTTTTATAGCTATCATGTGTGCAATTTTTGCAAAATCTTATGCTATTTCTCATCAATGCTTTTAGGAGGCTTTGGATTAAGCCAATGGCAAACAGATTCATAATTAGCAAAAATAAAAACAACAAAAAACCAAAAAACAACAAGCCCCAAAGCATTTCATTAAGGGAATAGGTTAGGCAGTGCTGTATCTCTAGTATGCTTAGACTTAAGGAACTCACTGAACATGAAAATGTATTTTTAAAAGGCTTAGGGTGTTAACCTTTATAAGTAGAGCACTTTATTTACATTATACTATACTTGTATACTATATACTTAGAGAATCAAAAAAAAAAGTTTGTTTTTTCTTAATATTAGCCTCTCTTGAGTCCTCCCTGTGTTAAGTTAAATGGTCTCTTCAAATGCTAGAAACTGCTGAAAACCATTTAGCAATATGCAGTGACTGTTTGAACCATATCTTTGGAAAGAGCAAAGATTTGCAAGACTGTTCTTGATTCCCCTGGCCAATGGGGAAGACATTTGGATAAAGTTATTATGCTTCAGGCTGAGGTCAAAATAGATTTTTACTCTATTACCAATAGGTTTCTTTGAAAGTATGTTTATATCTGTACTCCAAATCTATCTATTTATCATTAATCAGAACCGCTGCAGCGTCAGTCTGGTTGGAAGGTGGCACAATCCCAAGTCTGGTTGTGAGGCTGTGGAAGGCAGGAGTGAGGATATTGAACCAATAGTTGGTACTTTTAACAGAGCACAAGGGACCTGTGTGTGCTCCAGCGGTGCTGTAATGCGTGTGCCACACCCTGCCCTGTTTCAAGAGCCAGTGGGAAGGATCCTGCTGTTTTGTTTAAAAATTGGGAGTTTGAAGCCTTTGGCCAACAGACAGTGGGAAGGATAGAGCACACCATGGCTATGGTTTGTCTATTCTGCTTTTCTTGCTACCTCTTGGCTGGAGACTTGTTAAATTGTGCACATCAGTATAAGAGAGTTCCTTCTTCCCAGATGTGCTGATTACACTTGGCTATCTTGATCCTGGAGGCGAGGTTAAAAAAGGCATTAGAATGAGACCAAGCTCTTGTGCCAGCTTTTGGTTGGAATAAAGACCTATCACTATTAAAACTGCCTAGCCCTTCTTAGGCTAGTCCTCAGACTAGTGGAGTAAGGCTGCATGATTATATTAGCAGATACTTCAGAAGGATGAGACCCCAACCCTGGACTCCTTATCTATCAACTAGGAAATATGTATTAAAATCTAGAATAGAAATTGTAATAAAGTAATAAATACAACTGGTCTCTCTGAACCAGTAACAGTGCTCTTAGTTATTTTTGTCTGTGCAAATACATCTTGCTGGAGAACAAGGTGGCAACAAGGGGAGTATGTTTGTTGGCTTTGGTATCTTACTGCAGCTTCTTTCGTTCCATCTTGAATTTGACCCCTTTCATAGAAGTTCATGTTTCTCTACATGCAGTGTTAATTAACAACAACAATCTACAAAATTTATGTATATTTTGAAGTTCTTATGCACTTATGTCAAGTTCCTATCTCATATGAAATTTTGGGAAATATTGTGCTTGCCGGTGAGCCACTAAACACTGTGCTATAGCTTTGCAGTTGGAAAGTTTTGAGAACATAAGTGTCTTCTGAAAGACATGGTGCATAAAATCACTTAAAAAAGCTTCCTAAGCTTAGACCTGCTGCTTGCTTTCACTTGGGCCAATGTCTTTACAGTTTGAAACAGTTTCTCCTTGGGACAGCTGCTTTCATTCATAGTCAATTTAATTAATCTGGGCACAATTTTTTTATGCTATAACTACTTTGAACTCTGCTGCAGCATCTCTTTGATATTGTCTTTATCTTCCTATGGTTTATGTCAAAAACTAATCTGCCTTACAATCTGGCATATTTACTAAGTAACCCAAGAAAAGATATTTGTTTCTCAGATTTTTTTTTCATCTTCTGTATTTCTTGACAATGTTTGCAGTATAACTTCTGATTCTCTCACCTCTCAATTGGTAAAAGAAAAGATATTTTCCTAAATTATATTTTCCTGTGGATTGCACTGTTCACTATTCAAAATTAATTTGTTTAATAGTTTGAGATCTTTATTTTATTCTTTCTGTAATATATTATTTCTATATAGACCTAGGACATTCTTTCCTTGCTTCCAGGAGAAATTTCAGTAATTTGAAGTGTATTAATTTTTTTTCTCCCGTCCATGCTCTTTTTATTTCTTGAACTTTCTCAGAACTTTCTTTCTCTCCTCTATGATTTTAGAGATTACACCATGCTGAAATATTACTGTACTGTCTCAATGCACTTCCTTCCTAACCTTTCTGCTTTATCCAAGATTTGAAAGTTTATGATTTCTTCCACCTTCATCTGCTGAAACCAGAAGTTTCTCCCTTAACGATAGCTAAGATACAATCCACACTGCACTGATTAATGGTATAATAACTGTATCAGTCTTGTGTTTTTTAATTTAAATAATTTACTGTTTGGTTTTTAATACTGAATTAGTTGACACAGTTGAAACTGAATTAGTTTCTCACAGGCTTCACGTTGTCACAAGCACTTGCAGAACAGAACTTGATTTTAATTGGCTCAAGAGCTTAGGCATGGTTAGGAAGGAATAAAACTTTATTTCTAACACTAAAAAGTTAATGTTCTTAAAAATCTCTTTACTACAAAATTTAAAGTTCTCCTACTGACAGATTATTATATTGAGTGGTAAAAAAAAGAATCAAATAATATTTGACTTTTTTAAAAAAATAAAGGTTGTACTGGCAGCAGCTCCTTGGCTGTCTCATTTAAATACCACCCACACCACTCCCATTATATTATCTTTTTAATTCTCTGTGGAACAATATCTGTAACCACAGATGAAGTGTGAAAACTAAACTTTGGTTAATGCCTTTTTCTTCTTGGAAATAGCTTATCAGATTTCAGCAACTTGTAAGCTATGATAATATACATATGGCATTCCTAGTTCTTTTGGTGTATTTCTCGTTCACAGATTGTCACCATCACTCTGTACACAAATATGATTCTGAATCTTTTTCTGCAACTTTAGGAATCCTGTCACTTGAGATATCATGGAAGCTGGTTTCTAACCATCTGAATAAATCTTTCACCTGCAGCTAAGCTCATCTTCTGCTCTCACCCTTCTTTTTCAACAATTTTAGAACTTGTATCTCAAAATTTTCTCTAAACTGTTTTGCAAGTTTGACTGTGGAGATCAATTGAAGTCATATTCCAGAGGACCAAATATTATGTTTAAAAAGATAAACAAACACCAAGTTGTAGTTTGCAGCTGTTTCAAGGCCACAGTGCAAATTCTTATAGTTTATTGACCTGTGAAAGCTGCTTCAGCCATTTAGCTTAAGTACCTCCAATAGAATGTTATGTGTTTGCCTTGTCCAGTTATTCAAGTAGCTGTGCTATGGAAACATCTTGTTCTGAGTATCATTCTTCTGTATGTTATCGTCTCCCTCCAGGGAAGGGGTACCAGTAGAAATGACTACCTTCACTCTTACTGAAGAATGTTTCTGCCCTAATCTGTCATTCCCTTTCCCATGTTGTTTATGGTACAGGAAAGCTGGTAATACAGGGAATATCAGGTTCCTGATGCCTCCTGCTGTACAGGTGGGGGGAATAGGGATGATGTACCATCATGTCTTAGAATGTTTTCTCATGTACTAATTGCTTACACAAACACTTGTGCAATTTTTTCCTTGACTATTCATGTGCTTTTAATTATGAGTTCCTTGGTTTTTTCTTTATTTTTTTTTCAGTAGTTTTGATGATTTTGTGGCCTGAAGATTTGAATGGGTTTAAACTGGAAGTTACCAGTGTCTTATTTACTGCCCAGTACTGTGTATTCCAGTGTGTGCATGCAGCTAGAAGACAGTAATCTGCATACTAAAGGAAGGCACCATTAATTATGCAGCTATTGCACTGTGAGGAGTGGATAATTCTAGGTTTCAATGGCCTTGAATCATTATAAGGATTATGTTTTCCAATGTATTAACTTTTTTTCGCTGGTCTTGAGAGACGCAAGCAAGCACCTGAAGGTGACAGAATTAACCACAAGAATCCTATTGCTTTGCCGAGGATTCCTTTAATTCTTATGCACATGCTTACCATCCTCTTTGCCTGGAGTTTGCTGTTGCCTAAGCTTTTGTCTCTTCCTGCCTCCCATCATGACTTAGTAAATAATACCATTCAAGATTCTGTTCGGTGACAGGTTTAAGTGGTGAAAACGTCCCTATGTTAGAAGTGGTAACATCAGAAAAAATAAAACAGACCAAGGCAGTTCTGCAGTGCAGTATAGAATATGTTCTCTCGTCTTTTCTAGGAAAATGTCTTGCACTCTTTTTTTTTTCTGACAAAGCCATTTCTTCTGTGAATAATTTTTAAATTATTATTAATCAAGAAGGAATGTGCCGTGTCCTTATTTGAAATCTACTTCTGAAGTCGGCTGTAGGCAACAGTCCCACCTCTCTGCAGTGAATCTGGAAGACTTGCAGCAGAGGCAGCGCTCCCACCGTGGCCGAGAGCGCAGGCAGGATCGGGGTGCGAAGCGGCTCGCGGCTGTCCCTGGGCGCGGATCCATCCCTGCCGGAGAGCGTCCCCGCGGTCACTAGATGGCAGTCTGTCCTCCGGGATGCACCGGGCCGGCGGACCCGCCGCCCGAGCCCAAGATTCATGTGCTTTGGATCGCTGCAGTCAGTATTCAAGCACTAAGATTGTTGATGAAACAAAAATTTACATCCCAGACGGAACCCGTTGTTCACACTGAAGTGTGATTTCTGCTGCCATGGTCCACTTGGGTTTGGGCCGTGCTGCTGCTTTCTCTCTTCTGCCCCATCCCCATCCTAAATTTTCAGTTCATGTTAGGTGTTTTTCTTCTTTTTTTTTTTTTTGGTGAGGGAGTCTAAACAGAGTGGGAAAGGAAGTTGAAGGAAAAGTTGTGAATATGTCTGAAATTTTATTTGTGTCTTCATAGCTTATTAAACCAAAAAGGGTGTAGGGAATATGCATCTTGATGCCAAAAGTGTTGTACTTCTCTTGTGATGATAATTTCCAGGGACATTTATAAGTGTTCCACTGCAATACTTAGGTATCACTTAAACTATTTTTAATAGGAAAACAATAATTTAAAAATGCTAAATATCTTTGCAAAAAGATCACATTTGCAGTTCTGCATTTACCGTTTTATTAATAGCCTTCAAATTTCCGTGCCTACTCTATTTTTCTATTTAATAAAAGGAATTTTTTTAAAAAGACATGTCTTAGTTTTGAATTTCTTTCTCTTCTGAAAAAAACGGTTTCAAAAGCTATTAAAATACTCATTTAATACTACTCTTTTAACACCATGCTACCAAAAAGAGCTTGAAATATGTTTAATTATATAAATAATGCTTTCAGAACAAACACAAAATTGTACATATATTGCTTGAAGAGTATTAATCTGTATAATATTTAGAATAGCATGTGTTGCGTGCTTTACTTTTTATTATTTCCCTGAAAAATGCTCAAGAGTAATTTTTAGAATTTTAACAACCAAACAGATATCTGGTGTATTCTACCTCATTTAACCATTCGCTGCATTGTGCACTTTTTTCCCTCAACAGCCTGTCAATATTGCATCAATATCATCATTAGGAATTTTAACAATCAAATGGATTTGCAGTGCATGCTTATCACGATTAGCAGGCACATGCTGCATATTTCTATTAACAGCACGTCAATATCATCATTAGAAAATCAGCAATCAAATGCATCTGTAGAGCAAGCATATGCTGAGCATCATAATATTTAGAATCCAAAAAGGCTTTGCTTAGCATAAGTCTATTTCTGCTAGTTTATTTTTTTCTTCTTATAGAATGGCTATCTAGATGCCATCTTTTAATTTAAAACCTTTAAAATGAT
Organism: Phainopepla nitens; assembly: GCA_013400175.1. NCBI lineage: Eukaryota > Metazoa > Chordata > Aves > Passeriformes > Bombycillidae > Phainopepla > Phainopepla nitens. The sequence continues at coordinate 315,508 of VXBQ01012931.1, read as the reverse complement.
GTTTCTGTAAATATAGTATGATATAAGCCTCAACCACAAACTCCAGTAATAGGGCATTAGGATTCACAAAGGTGTCATAAAAGTGTTTATGAAAGATTTACAGCATATTATGCCTTTCACTTTGCAACAAAAGCTTTGATTTTCAAGGGTAACTTTAGTATTGCATACATGCAGCTATTTATCACTTTTTCCTGCTTGCCTTTAACTGTGTAAATGACTTTAAAATGCTTTCTCTCTACATATTATTAACTTGTGGTTTAAAGTCTACTATTTAGCAAAAAACCTGAATAAAAAACAACCCAGAGTTTACCAAGACCCAAAACTTATTTCTCATGTATTTTATTAGATTTATATAAAGAATACAACCTAGTATTAGCATTCTAACATGATGAAAATGTAGTAGCAATAGACTCTAATTTTGTGCCATATGCTGCAGAATTAATGGCATGCCCCTATCGCTGTAAGATAGGAAACAATTAACTGTTCTCCCACATGCATGTATGTACTCCCTCTTTTGATGCTGATCAAGTGCAGTGAGACACTGATAAAGAAGAAAAATTGTAACGGATAAATTTACTTTTGGATGTCCAAGGAGTGTACAAGTTTTTTCTGAAGGACCAGGTGAACCAGTTACCTCCAGAAAGAAGTTTTTTCTATTAGTCTCTAAAGGTATAATGGAGACATGTGATGCAAGTTGCTTTTGTGACTTTTGTAAACAATAGTTGTTGCTGAGCAGAGTTTTGACCTTCTATCTTTATTATCTTTGAAACACTCATTTATTTTTAGGCTTGCTTTAAATACAGTAATATAATAAGGAATGGCAGAGTCCTACTTTAAAGAACCATTTGTTTGTGCAGTAAAAATATAGCCTCTCAACATCCTTAACCAATTACCCGTCTTTGTTTATGCTGTTTATGGCTTGCAGGGTAATGGCTCCAGCAGAGCTAATAGCCAGCTCTAGTTTGGACATCATTGCAGGAGAAAGATTCACTTCTCCTGGAGATGAGTACTGCAGTGTCCCCAGCCTGCGTGAGGTCTTTGCCAGGGTCACTCTCCTGACATCCTGCAGTAGGTGAGGACAAGGACACAGCACGCATGGCTTAAAGACGGATAGTTTAACCTTGCCTAACATTTCACCTTAGCTACTGCTTTTCTTCATAGCTCCCTTTTCAGAGCTGATATAGTAGCATTATGGGTGTGGACGCATGATTTTTATCTTGGAGTTGGTTTAAGGATAATCGGGTCATCTGTAGAAAAAAGCCTGAACTCTGACTCTCCTCATTTAGAACCGATGATCTCCCCAGCCTGTCTGCCTTGACTGTGTACTTCAGCAATTTGATGACGTCTATTAATATGAAAATGAGTATTATACTTTTTCTTTATTTCATATCCACTGTTTTAAATAAGTTACTGCTTTAAATAAGTTACTCTGCTGTAGTCATGGTAATTGTACGTTTTGGACTTGCTTCAGATACATCTGTCCCTCATGGGAGGCTATCACATGGCAGCTTTACAGAGATTTAATATTTTTATATGTTTTATGTCATCAAATTGTGTCCCTTCTGCCTCTATCCCATGCAGGGGTCATGAACTTTAGGTTCACTAAGAGCATAAACCAGGGCTAGATAAGGAAAAGCTCTCTGGAAGCTTACATGGATAGTACAAGCACAAACAGAAACTGCTGACAACTAAGCTTTCCTGTCAGGTAGTTATGCTCAGCTAATGCAATAATAATTTGCACAGAACAATAAGCTGTATTGCTGTATATAATATTCTTTTTTTAATGACTCATTATCCTAGGATGATGAGGAGATGAGTAGAATGTAAGTGTATTAAAACATAATTGCTTTTCTATTCAAACAAAAGCATGCAGCATACACATTGTGACAAATGCCTAATGAATAGGAGTGGAGCTTTTTTGTTCTGTGTCAGTTTATGGCAATGCCTGCCATAACTGCCTGTTTAAGATCTTAATTGCTTTTAATTTTAACAGTTACCTGATAGTTGCTTTTGGATGAGGAATCATGCAAAAGACTATGCTGCTTCACTGCAAATGGGGGGTTGTTTGCAAACCAAGAGTGTCAACTTCTATGATTCAAGTTGAACAATTGTAAGATTAATTATGTATAGCTCCTGCTACTGTACCATAAATAAGTCTATAAATATTGCCCCAAAGTGGTTTCTTTCAATCCATGATAGACAAAATACACTAAAAAATCTTTGAAAATATTTGAGAGAAAAAATCTTAAACATATAAGTGTTAAACACATAAACAATTTGCCTCCCATAAATATATTAGCAACAGACTTGAATAAGAAACTGTGAGTGCTAAAGTCAACCTTATGCAAGCACTTATGTTCAGTTCCCATAATCATTGGTAAAATCCTAAACTTATGTGGCATTGGCTAATTTTTCTCTTCGGGTGACACTAGTCCTGGATAGTCACTTCCATAGATACATTTGAATTGGAAGATGCCAAGACAAAATTTCCTTCCAGTTACAGAATCATAATGTCCCTTTTCTGTTGATTACCAATGCCTGGGCTGTTATTTTGGAGTCTTCATTTATCATCATCTCAGCCAGAACCACCATTGTATGTGGTATCTTTACATAATTAAACTTTTTATCTATCCTTACTCAAAGCCCTGGAGTCCTTCCCAAGTGGGTAAATGTGTATCGAAAGAGTGCCTGTGCATTACAGCAGTAAGTGAACCAAAACTAAAACTAAATGTAATGACATACAACTTTTGTAGAGCAGTCAAAAACTGGCATTTTATTTTTTCATGTTGCTTTAAATGTTTGCAAAACTTGTATTTTTTTTGCTGCTGAATTAAAGCTTACCTTTATGAAGGCCCTGATATACTTCTTGAGGACAGTGACATACTCTTTCGAAATGGTACCTCTACTAATTTCCCTGCAAGCAGATGAGTGAGCCAATAGTCAGTGTATGTGATGGCCAGATATGCTGCTTGGCATCTTGTGGTACTAGAGGACAGAAGTACCAGACGCTCATGCATATTGTCCTTCAGTCTGGCTTCTCTGAGACTGTGCTTAGACTTTTGCTTTCTTCTTTTTGCTTGCCATCTTGATATCAAGTCAAGATCTGGAAAAAAGCATTGTTCAGACGCAGTTTACATATCACTCTGGTCCTCTTTGCCTGCTAGATGATGTGCTCCTGGGATGCAATTCTAGCTCTGCAGGCTTTCTACTTTCACAGGATCTCCAGCCAAGAGCTACAGGGCAGTCTCCAAGCATCTCTTTTTGTGGTTATGGGAGCGCTCCTACTCGACATAGACGGCCTTTCATGTTGGGATGTCACTGGCTCCCCTTGAGCATCCCTGCCACGATGGTAAGGGAGAGGTTACATGAATGCAGGGAACCTCACCTGCCAAACACTGGAGAGATCTCTGCTGCCCAGTCCCGCACCTAGGCCCAAGCTGGCAGAGTGGCCGGAAAGCAACACCAGAAAGGTACTATTGGGTCTAAAATGGAGCCATGATGAGAAAATAAGATTATCTGTTGGAACAAAAGGGCATGTTCAAGCTTGGATCAAAGGTCATGCAACTGCTGGAAACTCTTACAGAGATATCTCAGTGCTTAGAGTGGCAAAACAAAGTGAGACTTGAAAAATTCGTTTCCGCTATTAAACAACAAGTTTTCCTCTAAATGCTCAGTGATCTGAAATCTGTTCTTGGGACTTCTGCATCTTCACAACTGAGATGAATTCTTCTCAAAGTGTTGCAATTTCAGCTTAGCTTTTGAGTTTTGTTATTTGGTGGGTTTTTATTTCTTATTTTATTGGGGGAAGTTTTTTTGTATTATTGATGTGGGGGCTTTGGGTGGGGTTCTTTGTTTGTTTGGTTTGTTTTTTTTTTTTTTCCTTTCTTTTCTTTTTCTCTAGCCATTGACTTTTTTTCCTTCAGGGAATTTGTTCTTTAAAGTTTTGCACTTGTACAAAATGTCAGAATGTCTACATTATAGACACAACCCTGATGGATATTAGCTTTTTGAGGTATAAAGAAGTTTGTCAGATGGTTCCTGGTTGTGACACAGAAAAACACATAGGTCTCTCTGCAATCCAAGACCTCCTATTGTCCTCTTGTTAGGGCAGGTCCTGCCAGTTGCACAGTATTTTTTGGTAGCAAGTTAACTCTACTAGAATTCTCTGGTTCTGTGACAATAAAGCTGCCTCTATCCTGCTTCACTTTGTGTTTGTTTTTTTTTGGAAACATACTGCTGTTGCTGGAATATGAACCACTTTTAATGAGTGACTTGGAACTGTGTTATGTTATTTGTTTTCCTCAAACATGAAGAAATTTTTCATTCTGTGTGAGATTGGACAGTAATAATGTGTAGTTGTTTTTAAAAAGTGAGGTAAATGATAACACACATGATGCTTTTATAGATGTCGAAATTTCAAGAGGTCAACTTTTTTTTAACTGTTTATTATATGTAGAAAAATATTTTTGATCCTGTTTACATTGCCAAAGTTTTGGTAAAATTTGACCCAGGTAATTTTTGGAGATTGTTTTGTGATATGTTTGCTCTGGCTGATTCTTATATAGATCTCTGTTTCGCAAAGGTCTCATATGTCATAGAACACAGTATTAGTTAATTTTGTTTGAATAACATCTACCTAAATAAAAGAAATTAAAGTACATTTTAATTTATATCTATATTTATATGTAGTGTTCAGGGATGAAATTCCCCAAAACTGATATATTTTACTTCCCACTGCTTCTAAAAAAAAGTGCCACTTTTCCTTTTAATTAATATATTTAAGTAGATATCTAGTTTATTACCAAAGTGCTAGAAAATGTATTGCAGTCTGAGATTACAGACTACTCCAACTGAAGGAAAAGTTTTCTGTAAAATCTTAATGTAACTGCATTAATTTTTCTCATTGCTATATTCTATGTCCATATTGGTAGCCATTGGAGAAGTATTCTCCAAGTGTAGACAGAGCGTGTAAAGAAGGAAAACAAGCACTCTAAATAATTTAAACTCATACATAGCTTGTAGTCTTCTATTCTCCTTTCTCCTTTTATAAAGGCTTTGCTTAGGTCACTTGTTCACGTACTGAGGAGAAATGAGGAAGTGAACAGATATTATCGAAAGATAATACCTGGGTCAACTGGCAGCAAAGAATGGGTTGTGATTAGGTAGAGAAGTATTTTTCCTATTTTTTATGCATAGTTCTGTTTGTAACCTTTGTTTTCACATCTGGCTCTATATTTGGAGAAGATTTTGTTCTTTTAGTACTTCTATTTATTCTGTGGGGTTTTTTTTAGAGTTTTTTTTCTTTCTGTTCCATCATTGCAAACTTTTCCTTTTAGCTATTGGTGTAAGTCAGTCAATGGGAAGACTGAACTTCATATTCTGCAGTAGGTCTTTGGATTTGTATTTGGGACCTTTTAAACTCAATATTTCAGTCTACAAAGCCCTCTTTTCAGTGTTTCTGGGTGCATTTAATTTGGAGCTTACATCTTAGGTTTCTGTTCTGTTGAAGCATTGCCCAAAAAAGAGGTTTTTTCCTACTTTTCAGATTAATTTTCTCACTTGGGTGTTACATTCCTCAAAGGCAAAGCAAGTTTTCTGCTTATTTTGTTTGTGGGTTTTCCACAGACCAACAAATTTCGCATATTATAGGATTTTCACGTCACCTCTCCTCCACATAAATGGCTAAGTATTACTTATATCTGGAGAGTGAATTCAGTGAGAGCATTGTAAATAGCAGTCCAATCTATGCAAAGTATATCCTGAATCCACAGCTGCTGAGTTATTTGTGTCCTGTCTAGTTTCCCCATGGATGCATGTTCAGCTGGGATTCGCAAGCACTGGTTCTGCTTTCTTGTTAGGTGGCATCACTTCATAAATATTTCTGTGTCTTGCCTATGGTACCAGAACCCTGGATTTCCAGTGTTTGGAAAGCACTTGCTGAGAAGTCATTTGGCATTTTATCAAATGGCCACAGCCCAGCAATAAGGTATAGGTGGAATTTTTAATATGAAGTTGGCAGGTCTCATGTCTCAACCCAGGCATTTATTTTTTTTTCCTAGTTAATTCATTTCTTTTAAAGAAGAAAAAAGAAAAACAAGAAAGTATTTGCAGAATTGAATTAGTGATTTCATATGGAAGAGCAATAATTGGTCCTTTTGAAATTCTCTAAGAGACAGTTCTCTACAGGGTTTTTCCCAGTTTAGTTTTCAGGTTTACCTTAGTGGGAAATTAGATGCTGTTCTCTACATGGCTGATTTAAAGAAGCTGCCACTATCCTTTTAACCTAGAAGTTAAATTTCTGTGAGGCAGACTACACTGAAAAAAGGTCTTGGGCCAAAGAATACTCTGAGCTTTTCCAGGAGTAGACTCCACCCCACCTCGCCAAGAATTAATCTGGTTCTACTCATCCCGGTACCTTAAAGATGCCTCAAACTAATAACCTCTTAGTTCTTCTATCTGAAGCTCTTATTCTCACATAAATGCTCCTGTAACCTTTGGTAATGGATTGGTAGACAAACTGAGTGAAGGTGCCTGTGAAGCCTGGTGGTAAGGGTGCTCACTTGCCAGGAAGGTCACCCTGTTTCCAGTTCTGTTTCTGGACAGGACTTACTTTATTGTGACTAGCAAAATGTTAGCACTGCCTAGTTGCATTGTTGTGAGATATCAGGCCAAACACTTTTCAAAATAAATGCTGCCTAAAACATGTATACCTTCTGTAGTTGGGGACTGTGTTAGCAGCATTTGTTTCTTTCTGTCTGGAAGGCCATCTTCTATAAAAGCACAAATATGGTTTTGCGACATACACAACTAATTTATGACAGACATTAAGAACTTGCTAAGGCAAGACAGAAATACAGAAGGAGGCAAAGTAGAAAACGTAGTCATCTTTGTTGCTAAATAGCACACTATTAAGAAAGACAGTAGTATGCTGTACATAAGTAAATGTTTGTCTTCCAAGAGATGTGAAGCATAGTCTTGTGTTGTATGCTTAACAGGCTGTGCACCCAAGTCGACTGTAGCTGATTCCCAAGCATATTCACATAAAATGGGTGTTTTTAAAATGTTCTATTCTTTTCTGAAGGTGAATATATAACCTCTGCTCTACTGCAAATTTCACTGAACTGTCATATTTGCATGGGGAGGTATTTTTTAGCTATTTGTGTCTATAAAAATGTTTATGATTTCAGCTGTAATAATAGCTAGGGAAAAAAGCCTGCAAACACCCCACATCCCCCCCTCCCCACCCAAAAAGAATAAAACCAAAACCAGTCTTCTAAACTTTTCTCATCCTCTTTAGCACTTTGGAGTGTACACAGATAAGTGCAGAAAACAAGTTTAAAATAAAATGTCATATAATTATTTTGTTTTGGATTCAAAACAAAGAAATAAGCTATGCTTTTCTTCTTTCTTTCTACCCACATATGGACACAGAGATCATGCAATACTGTTGAGTCCATTGTTCCAGAATAAGGCCACAAATACTCCTAATGTAATGACAGTAATTAGGAAATACTGGCCTTCCCTTTGGTCCTGCCTAGTGTTGGGATTGCATTTGAATGCATTTCGTTTCCTTATGCCAATTCACCTTCTCTTTGTTTATAACTGTAAAGAAGGAAGGGTACCTACCTTACAGACCACCACCATGGCTTCTTTTTCCTGGACACATCAAAATGCATGTGAGCATTTCGATGGGGCAACCATGTGTTACTAAAATCAACATTTTTTCTTTATGGTATCTTGTTACCTTGACCACCTGTGCTTCTGCTTTTGAAGAATTTTGGATCTGAATTGGTTTTACTGTGTGAAACTCATGAAGTTTCTTTTGAGAAGAGCAGTTAGAGCAGCTCTATTGTAGTTTTTAGGCTTGGAAGTAAAAAGTATCTTATCTGTTAGTTTGAAGGTAGGATGGAAAGGCCCCTGCATGAGGGAAAGAAGGAATTTTGGTGAATCACAGAATAGCTGAGGTGGGAAGTGACCTCTTCTGGTCACTCTCCTCTGGAGACCATTTAATGCAACATTTCCTGCTGATAGTAGACCCAACTACAGCAGATTGCTCAAGGCTGCGTTCAACTGACTGTTGAATATATCCAAGGATGGACAGTCCACAGCTTCTCTGGGAGATGTGTTCTAATGCTTGATAACTATCTGTAAGGTTACTTCAGGGCTTTTTCCCTTTGTCTGTTCACTGGGTATCACTGAGGACAGTTTGTTTCTGTCTTTCTCCAGCTAGACATGGGGTTTAGTCAAGCCTAAGATATTTCATATGTATATCTGCTGAAAAAAATTGGTAGGCAGAAGATACTTTGGACTGAGTTTAGTAGGGAATCTAGAAAACTTGAGTTTAGTCAGCTCAAGAGTGGTCATTAGAACTGAGATGTTTTCTGTCTCTACGTTGCTCTGCTAATGGTGATCTTCCAGGTGCAATGATATTGCTTTAAAGCCATGATGGGGTTAATGAGATCTGATCATTACTGATTTCTGAATGTATTGATGCTGTTGAGAAGATTTGCCAAACAGTGAGATGGCAGCTTTTTCCTTAGTGAACATGGTTGAAAAGTAAAACTCCCAGCAGGGCTGGCAGTGAGGGATTTCTTACAGAAATCGCCATAAGGAATTGTAAAAAAAAATCAAGCTGTGATTGCTTTTTATAGAAAAAAAATAGAATTACTTGCAGTACTGCACATTCCAGTTTTGTTCAGTATTAAAAAACCCTAATTGTCACCTTAGGATTTACACAGTTTCTTAATTGTCTTAATGGTCTGAAACTTTCTGGTTTATTCCCAGTAACAGCAGCTATTGGGTGTATAAAGAACAGATCAGACTATATCCTGCTCTCAGAAATATACTTTCTTCCTTTTTTTTTCCACTGCAGTGCCTGACAACAGGGTTTTCTTAGGATTAGACTGTTTAGCAATACATCTGATTTTATGATATTCATGTGATTTATAAACTTTTGATACCTGATATGAAGAGAAATCTTAATCAGCTGAAAAAGGGTTCTTGATAGATAGATAGATAGATAGATAGATAGATAGATAGATAGATAGATAGATAGATAGATAGATAATTTTAATGTTTTATTGGTGTAGTAAATATCAACCTGCTTCCATTTAGGCAAAAGAAAATAACTGAGTTTGATGTTGAAACTGCTGTATGTGACATGGTGAGGGCTCATATCCTACCCCTGTGTGGATTACTGTGTAGTCATAAAAGGATGAAAACATTGCATTGCAAGTAAGAAAATATATTTCAAGGAAGTTGTCAAACAGGTGGGGTTGTCAGGCAGGATCCTCAATTGCTGTACATAGTTTTGGATACTAATGTGTTATATAGATAAGCCTGAAAACTAGACTAAGAATTGATTATTTTGTATCTGTCCATCTATCTATCCACCTATCTATCTATCTATCTATCTATCTATCTATCTATCTATCTATCTATCTATCTATCTATCTATCTAACTATCCATCTATCTCTCTATCCATCTATCTCTCTATCTGTCTATCTATCTGACAATACTATAAGTAAAAGAAGTAAACTTGTGCAACTTATATTGCTTTCAAATGTTTATCATCTTGTGTTTTGCATGGAGAAGATTGAGACCATCCTCTCTTACACAGGTTTAGAATTCATTTTAGGTAACTCGTGTTTAAGTGAGGCTGTCTCTATATGTATATTTTTTTTCATTTCCAAGTCAGAGTTTCTATTTGACTTCTGTTGATACTTGAAGGCATGCTTGATCTCTTCATTTGGAGCCTCTAAATATTTGTTTAATAAAAACAGCATGCCAGCAACCACTGGCATATGGTATGGTCACTGTGGTGAAATGACAGAAATCAGTGTTGAACTCCACTCTCCTTGTCTTTCCTTCATGAAAGCATGATGCCCAGAGCTGAAGTAGGGTGCTTTGCACTATTTGTGTGCTGGTGTTACACGATGCAGACAGACATAGGAGCGTATAGACAGTATTAGACATTGTCACAAAAGTCTCCAAAATATTTAGCATCTATACAAGATGAAACACTATTTTTACCTCTTGCTAGGCCAAGCAAAGCAAGTGAGAACTAGAGCTCAAAAAGCGGGAAGAAACAGGGAAGTGACAGAAATGGGGCAATGAGAGGATGAAAGAATGTGCATAGGAAGGAATTTTCTTCTCCAGTTAAGAGAAAACAGATACTTCCATAGAAACCTGTGTTTTCCAGAAGCTCCTTCATGTGTGCCTGCGTGAATAAGTTGCTGTTGTCCTGTGTGCTTTCCTCTTCCCCCTGCTATTCCCTTTTCCCACCCTCTAACAAAGAGATGTAGAGAATGCAAATAAATTGCCTGTCTGAAATGGAGGGAGCTGCGGGCTTTAGTTGACATTAGTGTATTGTGGAGGGATCCAGATGCACGATACCCATCAAATTTCTATCAATACTAATTTACTAATATCAATAATAATCTGTTTCCCAGTGGATCAGCTTTCTCAAGCAGGGTTTGTGCACTACTTACAGCTCTCTGAGCCCTTCAACTAAGGTGTCAATAAAGCTGACCGCTGTTCTGGGGCTATTGACAGTTATTAAAAATGACCTTGATGTAATTTCATGCCTATCAAAACAAAGGCCATATGTTAAGGATTATGAAAAGCTACAGTGAATGAAAGCAATGACAGGCTTCTGCTGGGTGAGGGTAGAGGGAGGTCAGCATATGTGATGATTACTGGCTCCTCTCCTCTCCTTCTTTTCCTAAGGCACTGAGCGGAGGTGCCCCTTGGTAGGCAACTGTTATGCTAAAGGCATAATTGGAACAATTTAGAGCTCAGGGGTACACTTTTTTAAAGATCTGTCATAGCATATCATCTCAACAGTTAATGTGGCGTAAAATATCATAAACACTGCTGAGGACCCTGGAGCCCCCGTGACAGGGACCGATCGATAAGACCCAGTGGATGATCTGTCTTCCCTCACAAATATAGGGCATGAGAGGAGCACTCTCACTTGCTTTCTCATTCTGCCTCTTTATAGGCACAGTGGGCTGTTATCTGGGTGTCTCTCATGCGAAGGCAAGAAACAATCCTTTGGGTGTTCCTCAGGCACGGTGATCAAAAAGATTTTGCAAAACTGTGTGGGTACGAAGTCCAAAACCCAAAATAAATTGGTTGCCATTAACAATCCAGACGTGCCATATTTACGTGCACAAATGATTTCACAGGTAGAAATCCAGAAATATTAGAGGCATCATAGCATATTATGCCCTCCTCTCTTTGCTCCTAAAAATCAGTTTGCAAGAATTTTCTTATCAACTTATTAAAAAAAAATTTTTTTTTCTTCTATTTGGATTAAGAAAATGCCCTCCTAATTTGGTAAGCATGCCTGCAGCCCTCAGGCTAGGAAGATCTGTGCATGAAGCTGGCTCTATCACCCTAATTTACCCCCAGTGACACCAAAGCCACTTAATGCAGTGACAAAAGCAGGCAATATGGTTTCCTCATGCTCTCACCAGTCCCACCCCCACTGACTCTAGACTGCTTTTAGAAGTGGTAAATATTACCTCTAGATCCCCTTCTGTGAAATCATCCCCCTTGTGATGCTAGAGAACCAAGCATGGAGTGGCACTGGGTATCCCTGGTCACAACCTGTGCCCTGGGGACAGGAGCAGAGTGATTCTTCTCTTATACCCAGACACTAAGTCAATGGCAAGACCTCCATGGAAGCCTCCTCAGTGTGAGAGGATAGGCTTTAAATTAAAAATCTCTAGGCAGGAAAGAAATTGTAAATTTAATTGGCCTGAAATAGATCATTTTAGACCACATCAAACTAAAAGAACTTTTTTCCTGTCAAGAAAATGAAATAAAAATAACTTTAGAAAATCTGCAGTTTTATACAGGAAATTAGCACACGGGTTTTTCTACAAAACCCAGAACCTTCTCTTAGCCACTTCAGTCAGGATTTTATTCTGGGTTTCTTTTGTTTATGGCACAAGGCAAGCAGCTTAATGTCTCCATCGCTGTGGATACAGTGTGGGTCTTTCAAGACTGTTGTTAATGAAAACATTAATATTCATTCTTTTTATATTTATGAAGTCTGCAGACCATGTTGAGTTATATGTAAAAGTCTATAAACATAATTTAAAAGAAAGCTAGTGAAAATACTAGTGATTTGGCTTGAATGTAAAATATAGCCTGTTAAAACTTTTTTGGTTTGGTTTGGTTTCTTTCAGTTTTTTTTTTTCTTTTTTTGAGGCTCCTTATAGCATGATTCTGTGACAACCCAAAATCTAAAGCCACAATTTGGAGTTCTCTCTCTGTCTTCTCTGTTGATCCAATGATTCAGCAGGTTGGGCAGTGGACAAACATACTTGAAAACTGATTTAGGAGAAAAAGAGTGCAGAAAATGGAAATGTTTCTTAATCACATCTGGTTCATCTTAATCACAAACTGGATGGAGTCTCTCCATCCAGTTTGCCATGAGATCACATGCCTTTTTTCCTGAATCAGTACTGTGAGCAATGTGTAAAGGTGGAAAGAAGCCACTAGATAAGTGAACGTCATGGTGGTTGTATTTTTAATTTACTTAAATACGTCATGTAGAACTTGACAGTGTTGGATTGAGTTATTGGCATAATGGGGTGATTAACATTAATGGCCATTACTCTCCTTCCAAGGTTTTCCTTGATGTCAAAGCAAGATGCACGTGAAAACTTAGGTGTGCAAGCCTGTCCAGGGACCATCTTATTTTCTTTCCAAGACTGTATTTTGTGGAAACAGAAAACATGACACACAGTTTAGTTTATTGAGAAAACAATTTCTTCTGCTGCTCTGAATGACTGCTTAGAGTACGCACGTTAATGGTAACTAAAACCTGTAATCAAGCATTACCTAGGAATTGCTACGGTTGTACAAACATGCTTTTTTAGCAAGTTTGAACTTGAAAGCCTTGAAAATTTAAATAAAAGAATCTTAAGATGCTATGAATATGCTTAGCGTTCTCATGGAATTCTGGCTCTTTCAGTTTTTATTTTTCTGATAACTTGAATCAGCATGAGCATTCCCTATACCATAATACTTGTATATCCTATAATCCGTAATGTGCCTATTTGTCTAACATCTCTGTGAGGGATGGGTGTTGTCATAATCAAATTTACAAATAAACTAGGAAATATAGGTAATAAAAATATTCATATAAGCAACTGTTGAAATTTTAGGGGTCATTAAAAAATGTTTGTGCAAAGAAGGGAATTTCTCCATTTTTTGTTGGGGAGATAGATAGAACATTCCTCTTTACTAAGAAATCTTTGAAAATGTTTTTTTAAAAAAAGAAAAAATTGTTGCTTGAAGGGATGAACTATCACCCCCTAAGTCACTTCTCTGCACTAGGATTTATTTGTACTGTCTTTAGGAGGAGAAGTAGCATTTTTTTATTTCCTGATTTTTTTGGTGTCTTTTGGCAAATTAATTTTCTTTTGTGCTTTTTCTTTGGGAGTATTCACTAGGATATATTTTAATGTGTTTACACAAAAGAAATCTCTCTGAGTGTTGGCAAGGTCTCAAGTTTCATGCTGTGAGTTACTTTTTCATTAACACCACTACCTACAACTATAATTGTGCGTAAAAAAGAAAGGGAGGGGAAAAAAAGCCTCACCTATGACTAAAGTGTAAAGTTGCTTATTCAGGGCCTCAGTTATGTATTTGGTAATTATAATGCAGTTGACTTCTATAAATAATAAAGATCATTATATTAAAGCAAATTATAAAATAAACAACCAGAAATGCAAATAAGAGAGAAATATGATAAAAAATAATCACATAGAAACATAATATTTAGAAGATCAGGTTGATGATGTGATACCAAGGACTAATATAAGATGGCAAAGACTGTGAGACTTCTTCCACAGTCTCTTTTTCTTTTTTTTTTAACCTAACTTTTTTAAAATTAATAAATTACAGAAATATAAAGTCTTTGTATGTGAAATTATCTTTAGCTGGCATGGTAAAGTTTGCTCCCTTTTCCACAGAAAAAGGCAGTGTCATTCAAGATTATATTCTGGCATTTTATTACGTGTCAAATGTGTCATTGTTATATTACCAGATCAAAGAATTCTAAGTGACACTTTCTAATCAAGACTGTCAAGCGGTTTCATTAGTAAACAAAAGCAGGAAACACTTGGGATAATGGTTCAATACATATTTTACAGTTCTGAAGGAAGGATAAATCAGACTTTTTTTTAAGTAGCAAGTCACTTTAAAGCTGTGAAAATGAATATTTAGTGAGATCCTAAGACAATGTTTAAAACTAAAAATGTAATCGTTTATCTGAATGGTGTATTTCGTCAGACCTCTGTCCTGTTGCTAAATGTGTTTAGGCTGAATCTCTACACAAAAATGACTTAAAAGTAATCATTTGCACCCAGCACTTCAGTTAATAGAAGAATCCTCCCATCCAGAGCTGGCTGCCAGAAAAGTAATTTTAACATAGCATTTAATCTTCATCAAAGTTTTAGTGCTTGTGAGAGATCCCTTGCTGAGAGAACTGAAGCTATGAATGAGGAGGAGGAGTAAAATCTGGGCCTGTGGCTTACAAATGTCTCCTAACAGCCTGCGGAGTTTTTCCTATGCTACTCTTGAGAAGTGTCTCAGGGTGCCAAAAGATGTGCATAGGTCTATGTGTTATCAGCTGCACTGTTTTCTGACACTGCCATCTGGCTTTTGGGACATGCTGCAAAGCCTCTTACAACCTCTTTTGGGAGGCAGAGGGTAGGCCTTGGAAGAACCTGTGGTAGCATACCATGGCATGTGATATTTATTATCTCTTTGGGACAAGTTGGATCTGCTGTGTTAGGATTCTTCAAATAGATGGTTTTGAGATGAGTTTAAGAGAGGTCTGTGCTTGCCAAGCATGGATGGTATGTAAAACAGGCTTTTTTTCTGCTCAGACTTCGGCCATCTGTCTAACGTTTCTGGATGTTTGACAACCCAGAGAGAGTGTGAGTTCCACGTGGGCTTGTAGATGTCTGACAGAGCCACTGTTAGGTTACTTTATGCAGTTCATGGAAGCTATGAATGAGCAATAGGCATGTCAAAACTGAAGACTGAATGTGGCCTCTTGGTCTTCCATTTTGAGGCTATAACCTATTAGGTAAATTTTCCTTTTAAAAAATAATTTAAGGACAGATACAGAGGTCTTGAAAAAGCCTTCCACCAAATTAGTCTTCAATATAAACTTCCCTTAATCTTTATATGCCGTCATGAAACTCTTACAACTGTGAAGATTAGCATTAGTACAAAAATTAAAATAAGTATTCTAAAAGGGAAGAGTGTAATAAGTTGGGCTGACTGAGAATAATCCTTATATGGGAAGGAAAATTATTTTATATTAATGAGATAAACTATCCTGCAGTTACTAGAGAGGTTTCTCAAGGTTCAGTCATTGGACAAAGATTAGTTCATGTTTTTCCTAATATTCATGATAAAAGTTAAGGATGCTCTAAAATGATGTCTTGACTGCACAAATCTGGAAGGCATCATAATGTAAAGGTTTGGAAAAATCCATAGGAAAAATTGGAATATTTCAAAACTATATTAGCAGGGAAATCAAGTCCTTCTCTGGCTTAGCTTTGTCTCCTTATTCAGGCATATCTATTATAGGATTAAGTCAGATATATTTTATATTGGCTTCCTTGTATTTAAGTATTTCTGCAAATTAATTAGGATTCTGAACAAGGAGTGGCCCAGCATGGATGTTGATAGGAAGCACATCTGGAATATATTATAAATCTTTTTCTCTCCCGTAAGTCTTTCATTTTGTGCATATTAAGTGTTTGTATAGAAATTTGTTAGTAATATCTCTTTTTTTTTTTTTTTTGAGTTTTGTCCTAAAACCTGTATCTTCACTAATATGTTTTTTTTAAAAAATATGCAGGGATTGGTACTGGACAGCTTCAGTGTTTTTAACCTCTGTTGTCTTCTTTTTCCAAAACTGAGTATTTAATTTCCCTTTAATTGCCTTTAATAGACAAGGAAAAGAACAGGCTCCTTTCTTTAGAACCATGCATGTTCTCTTACTTTTAGATTTGTTGTTATACAAATCAGTCTCTTAAATGATTGAAATACTTTATGATTCAGAGCTCTGTCTCCCTCTCTGGCCTCTTTCATCTGAAACATGTATTTTCAGATCTGTTTGCTCCTATGGAAGCACATTTTGACATCCTTAGATCATCTGACCCATTTCACTGCTCACAGTTTGATCATAGAGCTTGAGCCTACTGAATCATATGAAATATGATTCTAGCCCAGTGACTGTGTTCTTCTGTATTAATTTTCTGTGCAAATGTTCTATCTGGTCAATGTACCACAGTCTTTTGCTACTAGTCTAAAGCCACCACACCAGGTGTAGATTAACACAAGGGCCTGCACGCTTTAATGATCTCTGCAATGGAAAAGTTCCTTTACAAGTGTTGTACCCTATATTATTTGCAATGTTAATTTTCCAAATGTTGGCTAACAATATTGGGAACATGGCAATCAGATTTTGGCCCTCTGTTATTATAAATATCTTACAAAGGGGCCTAAAGATTGATTTGATGTCAGCAAATATGATGATAATACGAAGAGATTCTTAGCTGTAAACACTCTTACTTATAGTTTCCATACAATACATTGCCTTGAGTTCCAGGAAAGCCAGTTGTATGGTGTGTATAAAGGCAGAAAAAACAACTTGCTTTGAGAAACACTAAATCTGTCAATTTTGTATTAAGGAAAAATAAGCTTAAGGCCATGATCTCTGACAGCAGGGAACAAGAATTACTCCTACATACCCCTGGCTACTGTGTTTACCAGTTCACTGCTTCCAGAAGAAATAATGCACCAATTATAACAGCACCAGTTCAACCACATCATCACAAACCAAACTCTTCCTAATTTTAGCCCCTAGGTGCCTGCTCTTAATATTATAATGATGAGATGATAATACAATGGTTTAGAAAGTATAATGGGTATCAAAGCGTAACATTTACCCCCCTTAGGTGCAGTCAGATCTTGTCCATAACCTTACCTTTTTCTTCCACTGGTCTTTGTTTCTGTGTGTACATTTGTGTGTACCCTTGCCAGTTTTTCAGTTCTGTGGAATGGAGTTCTTAGCACAGAGCTGAGTACTAGTTGATCTGCCAGTCATGAGATGTGGATATTTATACCTAATCTTCATGAAATTTCCAAATTTTGAGCTAATTTTATCATGCATGACATTGTCAAACTTATTCTGTTGTAGTCCCTGCAAGACTTATGTTTCAGTGGTGCAAGAAATGACTGCTTTGGGAATGGAGCTGCACTTATGACTTGGAAATCACAGTATTTGCTGGTATCTTATAGATGTTCTCTGAAAGATAAAAGGTGTTATTTAGCCCTGTGACTTTTGGCTGTGAAAAACCTAAGTGACCCTACAGCATGTTTCCTGGTAATATGAAAGACCTACAGAAAGACATTTTAGATATGATTTCTCTATTAATGGTCTTACTGACTAAAGTAAAGCTGGCAGCAAAATCTGACTTGATTCTGATGTTGAGGTAAATGATCCCTTCCCATTCTGTTCAGGAATCTCTAAAACATGAATTATATCCATCCATTTTTTCCTCCCACCCATACTCCCATTGAAGCTGCCATAAAACCTGCAACAACTCCCTTGGTTTGGCTGCCTGTGTTCTGGGAAATACATATCTTCACATCATATGTGGTTTCTGTAAATGTACTGTACACATTGTAGAAGTGCAGTTATCCTGTATGGCTCCTCCTTCAGAAAACTCTCCAGGACAGTTCAAGGTTATTCACTCTACTGTGAGGATTTTTTGTTGCATGATGTCTACATACAGTACAAGAAAAAGAATTTGTTTTATTAGGTTTGGAAGATCTCTCACAATTTTTAATGCTTGTGAGTTTGAGATCAGTGATTTCTGTTGGTGATGACTGCTGAGAGAAGAACTTTGCTGCTGGTCCTGGACTTGCCTAATAGCATGTTAGCAAAAGGTAGAAAAAAAAATAATGTTAGCAGAATCAAAAACTCATGCAAACTCTCCCTCTCCAAAACCCATAATACCCAAACCAAATTAAAAATACCCTGAAACAAACCCCAAAAGTCCAACTGACCACCACCACTCACACACCAGAAAAAATTCTAAAGAATGATTTCCTAGGAATGAGACTTTTAAAGTCTTGGCCTACATCCAGCTGGATGTTGGTGCACAGGAGGTGGCCTGACTGCTCAGTTTTTAACAAGGGGGTTCTGCCTATTCCCTCGTGCAAAAGCACACCATTCCAATTCACCTGGAATTGGACTGCATGTGCCAGAACGTGCATGTGAATTCTTGTCAGAAAGCAAATTGGAGTGCAAGGAAAATGGGTCTGCTACCATTTTTGCTACCATTTTACTCCTCATTGCTCATGTGGCCGCTATTGTTTCTGATAATAGTTCACCTGTGGTATGCACACGGAGTGCCTGGAAACTTATGGGCACATGCACTAGATAGCTTTCCTAGTTGTACATTCATCTGGATATGTCTTCAGGATTTTTTTTTAAACAGATGAAGTGCATTACACTCCAATTCTCTGGTAAAATCACAGATAAATTCTGCCTAATGCTAGCATTAGTCATTTCTGTATTAATAGATCCTTCAGTGTAATATTTGTGCTCCCCTAGATATTCAGGATTTGGCATCGCTTCAGTTTTCATGCTGAGGACCTTTCTGGACTACAGCCAAGCTACTGAGTATGAAGGATTAAATTTGCCCTTGTTTCATAGCAAGGTTGTATGGGAACATTCCAAGACTGATTTTCATAATTTGACAGTCAGGAAGAGAGTTGATGTATTTATTTCCTTTCTTTGTGCTGTCCTGGAAAGGACAGCCTGCCTCTGCTGCATCTTGAACACTAATCACCACAAAGCTTCTCTTCTGTCTTGCTGCAGGTGCGTGACAGCTTAGATTAGTTGTATATGGTTAGAATAGCACTAGTGTAAT
>VXBQ01012931.1:239027-291527 GCA_013400175.1 Phainopepla nitens | reverse complement strand
TTGGTGAACTGTTAAGAACTTTCATGAATGTAATGAAAAATACTATGAATTGCATACATGCTTAATGGTTTTTCTAAACAGGCATTTACTGTTCACACCGTTACAAGACACTTAAATAGCCATAATGAGAAGATTCACAGGGTTGAAGTTAACTTCTAAGATGTCATTCATGTGCTTATAGTTATTACCTCCTTGAGCAATTTTGTATTTGATCAATTTTAGTATCCTCACCAAAATTTCAGAAGAGTTAATCATATGTAACACAGATAGATTACAAATACACTTAAATACACTTATAATAGCTTTGTTTTCTTATGCAAATGTTGGCTAATGCACTTGACTAGCAAAGCAACCTAAATTCAGGGGCATTTTTTTAAGGTATAAACTGCCATGTGAAGTTCATACAGTGCAGATACACAGTTAAATACAGTTTTGTAATTGCTTTACATTGACATTAGGTGGGACTCAAAGATCTCACTGTTTGTACTGAAGATGTGTTACTGAGTTGTTATGAAGGGACATGAACATTTGAAAAACCTTCTCTTGAGGATGCAACTATGAGAACATCTTTGAAGACTTTGAGCAAAGCTTGTTAGTCTAACATTGATTTGCCTGAGATTTGCTGTGACTGAGTAAGAAAATGCTGAAGCATTCTCTGATACGTCATCAACAATAGCAAAAATGAGATTGGTAGTATGATAAAGCTTTGTAATTCTACCCAGCTTGCTTAAAAATTATTGATCATTTCCAGATGGAGGCCTCTGGCTTAAGAGTCTTATTTTTGGAAAGTAAAATTCAAGATGGACTGTTAATTTTGCAGCCCTGTCTCTATTTCACATGGGAAGGTGCTTGACTTGGTGACTGATACAACTGTCCCTGGGCAGGAGAGAAGACTTCTCCTACAATTAGAACATGTCTTATTGATGGAGTGGGGTAGCATGTGCCATTTCCATTTATATGTGCTTGCATGCACATTTTCCCTAAGGTAACATTTCCTATTATTTTTGGGGATCATAAAACTTCTTCACGTAAGTAAGTATATTTATTTCAATCTATAAATAAAGCTAAGATTGCTGGCCAAAACACCAATTGCTCTTTAGAGTATATAACCATCACAAAAGTAAAATAATAATAAAGTAAATTAAATTGTTTCATGATTTATTTCCATCATATATAATTTCTATAAATCCACATTTATGACTATAAATTTGAACTGACAGATTCTTTGTAGATTAAATAAGGCTCAAGAGTGGCAGGAAACTACTCCTATTCATTTGCCACCTTTCATCCCCTGAAGTTGCCTTGAGTTTTTCCACCCTGTCTTCTTGAAAGTTTACGTTATTGCCCTGCCTTCTACATCCTCACCCAACATTTTTCATTTGACTTTCCTTGCTGTTCTGTCTCCAGGCTTCAAACTTCCTATGCTCTTTTCAAACCAAATTATTTCATTCTTTTGATGTATATCTTTAATCTGAGGCTCTGAAAGTTTAGGGAAGCTCAGGACAGGAAGAAGGGAAAGAATTCAGTCAATTTATTTGGTGGCAAGAACAGGACAAGAAGGAACCAGCCCAGTCTGTGAGAAATTTGTCCTTTTAAGCCTGAAGGTAACCACAAAAGAATAGGCATCCCAGGACATCAGAGGTACAGATCTACAGCAATGTGGCTTTAAATAAGTTGGATATTATGGATATTTTTAATATAATATATACAAGAAAGGTGCAGTTTAGGAGCATTTAAGTTCAGGAAGACTGCATTTTGTGTACATTGACCAGAAAGAGGTGGTGGCCTTGAGGAAAGGATAGAGGAAGTATGTGATTTCAAGGAAATTATTGTTCTAGATTTCTTAGTTTTCAATTCTTCCAAAGATGACGTCTTCATAAATCCTAAAAATGCACTACCGAATGAGTAGCGTTATCCGATGAGTGTTATCTCACGGAAATAGTAAAGCAATTCTTGTCAATTCTAGGAAGCTTTTTCTTCCTCGTCCTTTTTTTTTTCATATGAACAGTGATGTAGGAACCTGTCTCTCACCAATTTAATATGCATGAGATTCTAAGGTTGCTATCAAAATAATTTTCTCCAATGAGTGTTGTGATCTTTCAGTTATTAGCATCATGTATTGTACTACTAGTAGAACCATCCTAAATCTAATTTGTCCAATCTAAACTGTCCAGCGCTGTAATTTTGATCAATTGTTATCATTTGGCAAGAGTGTGAACATACATTTTCTTTAGCATTGTCTTATATGTGCACAAAGCTGAGTGATTATTAGAGCTATTAATAGGCCTTAAACATGCAGACATAGGAAGGTTATGAACCCTGAATTCTTGCTATTACCACCTTAACTCTCTGCAGAGAATATAAGTTTAGAACTACCTGAATTTCTTGGTATTAAAGCAGAATATTTTCCCCACCAAATTAAACCTCTTCTGATAGACTGGATTATTTTGCCTTACACTATGGCCAAGTGCTCACATAGCTTGTGAGCATCCATCCAACGCACTTTATTCAAATGGGAGATTTTTCAGAAACTGTCATGTTCTCAGTGTACACTGGACCTGCTGATCTTCGCCAACTGAAAGTAAAATCACTGAATAGTCTGACACGGAAGGGACCCATAAGAATCATCAAGTACAACTCTTAACTGAATGGCCCATACAGGGGTTGAACCCATGACTTTGATGTTATTAGCACCATGCTCTGACCAACTGAGCTGAGCTAAGGGTCACTGGATCAATTTAAAACACTTCCAAGTAAAAGAGGACTCACTGCTGGAGTCACCACACCACAACTCTGCAGTTTCCAGTCTTGATGTACCTCTTACACTTCAAACTGGCAAGACGTGGTGTTTTTGCTGCTTTCTGCTTGCCATACTCATAACCCAAAGTGTAAACCCCGTCATTAGTCCCTGGAAGACTATCCATATACCTATATATAGATATTTATCCCCTATATACCTATCCATACACCATGTTGAAAGCTTATTAAATTGAATCTTATATCTGCCTTAAGGAAAATTTTATATTTGTGCCATATCTCAAATAGGACAGTGTGTCCAGGACTTGAAAGGAAAACTGGACTCTCTTCCTCACACTTGGCTTTGAGTAGCACTCTAAAAGGTCATTCATACCTCTGTCAGTTGTAATGATGAAATTTGCAATGATCTTTTGGGACCTATCTGTGAGAAGAAATAAAAATGAAGATGTATTATTATTACTTACAATCACATAGAACAAAGGTATCTCCTTTTTGTTTCTTTGCTTCCTGCTCTCTTCCTCCCATGTCTTAACAACCCCTATAGTGCCTAATTCCTTTATTTTCTTTCACCCTCTTCTTATGTACACACATTTACTCCCTGGTTGAGTTTCTGTATGCCAGTGTGCAAACTAGAATGAACCTTCTCTGCCTAAATTTAACTAACCTGAAAACAGGAGTTCTTAATGGGAGTGCTGACACAACCTTAACTAAAGCAGTGTGAACACATTGCTATAATTTATAGTGTCAGTCTATATTCCAAACAGTTTCTCTATATACTGTGTGCTCCACTCAAACAGGAAAGGAAGTCACTGCAGTGAATTATTGTGTAATTAATCATTCGACCATGAGGGACTCATTTACTAATTAAAAACGTAAAAAGAGTAAATTGAAATAACCAGTGACTACTAAATCATGTCTTTTGACATGTCAGCATCATTGTAATATATCATAATGTATCAGTCAGAGACATCCAGATCCTACATATTCTGTTACCTTTTACTTCAGAGCTGCCAAAATCATTCATTATACTTCCAATGCAGTTCCTAGTGTCATTCATACAACCACCACAGCGTGGTAAATTGAGATACGAGATACCACTCAGGCTGATGTATGTGCATAGTAATAGTCAGAAGTGTAGGATTCTCTGTTCTGCTGACTGTGCTGACTGTCTCTGAGCATGTCATAGCAGTAGAACTCTTCTGTGATCTCTGGGAAATGTAACTGTGGCTTAGAAGTCTAGATTTTGGGTCTGTCTACATATTGCTGTCTCTGGAGCTTTTATAGCAAATGGAAAAGACCCATGCCTTAGCTACAGCTGTGTTCATGCTTTGGTATGCTGACACAGACATGCCTTCACTGGTAGATTAAGGAGCCTTAGGTGTCTGTGGAACTGTGGATTGAAGGATTTGACACATTGCAGTGCTAGTGCTAAGGACCATTGTCTGTAGAGTTGTGTAGAAGAACTGGTGGGACACCTGAGCCAGAGACACCTTAAACTATCACATATCACTCTGCACTCCTGAGTATGGTTATTAATACCCAGATCTGCACAGACATTATATGTTGTGACTTTATTCTACCACAATATTTGGCAAGAATTCAATTTAGAGGTTTTTAAGTAGTGGTGGAAATGTCTGTGCTGTTTTGTTTTACAATGGGGTAAGGAAGGGGGAATAGAATTTCCTATTATTGGTCTTAACTTAAAAACTTCTGCATTATTAATTTTGTACTCTGAAGCTATGTTTACTTTGTGTGGGTAAAAGATGGAGATGCAACTATAGCTCCAAAAAGTGTGGTAGATATATTAGAAGTACAGTTCTCATTTGGAAAACAGCTTAAGAAAGTTGCTGATATAGTTTGTGTTCAGCAGGAAACTAATCTACAGCCCATGCTGGTGGAAAGATTTTTAGTATGATTTTATGTAAAATAATCTGAGGGAATAGAGCTGGAGTTTCTTTTCTTTAAAATAATATGGAATTTATTTGCTTAGCTTTAGTTTGAGTGGATCAATTCCTGCATTTGCATACTGATCCATTGAAGAAATAGATAGGGCTTATAAGTAGTGTGGTTTGTGAGTTCTCTATTGACATTGGAATACAAATGAAAAAGATAATATGCCAGTTTAGCTTTCATGTTCCAAGCTGAGCTTCCAGACTTGTAGCAGGGATTTTTTTATTTTCTTAACTGGAGAGACAGATTGAGGTCTGTAAGCTGTTGTGTGACAATAAATGTGAAGCCTTATTATGATGTTCCCTCAAAACAGTTTGCTTCAGAAAATGCTCTGTAGTCTGGGCATTTAGTGATATTAAAGACTGCAGGTATTAAAGTTTTTGTGCAAAACCTGCTGATTCATTCCCAAACTGGGGTCTTTTGAGTACTAGAATTATAAAAATTACTTTCTTCTTGAACCTTTAATTCATCAATTTATACTGATCTTGAAAGCAGAAGGCAAAGAAACTATAATTTTGCCACTGAACATTAGGTAACAAGTAATGGTTTTTCATTGAGTGGGTAACTGTATTAGACTTTGCTCTGAAAAAAACCAGAAATGCAAAAAAAGCATCAGTTATTTGCTAGTCCTTAAAATTATGAGGGGGAAAAATATGTTATGGGGGGAGAAGTTTTATCTGTTTCACCACTATAACATGATAAATAGTTCTCTTTAGAAGAATCTATGACTACACAAAAATACTGACTGATCATGCATATTTTTTATATTTTTCAAAGACAAGCTTGACATTACTAGGGAAAATACTGTGATGTTTAACTTTTAATTCCCAAGGTTTCATGCTTAGAGTCTGGAATAGTGGTTTATGTTAGCAAACATGTTGTTTAATAGTTATCTGCTCTCTCCACTTGTCTTCAAATATTGTGATTTAGATAGAACCATAATGCACAAGAGCAACTTGTCCCCAGAGCATTATTCAGAATATAAATTAAGTGATATTATAACAGAGCCCTCACTTAGCTCAGCATAATGAATATGAAACATCATGTACTAGTGACCAAGGTCATGGTATGAGAATGAATTACTCTATTAACTTCTCTTTTAAGTAGCATTAGAGATAATAAATGAAGAGATTTAATGGGATTCTGATAATATTATTCATGTAAAAGTAGCGTACTTTATCTTGCTAAAACAATTAAGATCTGTTTTGAAGATATTTTACACTTTGGAAATATGATGCTTAGAAGTGTTTACTGCATGTTGCAGAATGCATCAGCATTAGCCAGTAATGCAGATAATCTGATAAAAATCAAAAAGCTGATTTGTATACCATGCTAATTCAGGATCATCTCCTTGGCCCTAGGTACAGTCCAAATGCTCCATAAGATTATGGCAAGCTTTAGTGATATTAGATTAAATTCAGTTCTTTTGCTTATAACTTTTTTTTTTTCTGCAAAAGAAAATTACATCCATCATTCTTCTCTATAAACCCTCTTTAGCTGCTGGCTAAGTAGTATAGAATATAGTATTTTAAGCCTGGTATATTACTTTACTTTTTTTTTTTTTTTAAATCCAGACATATTTAAGCCTCCTCTGTCAGTTTTACAGTATATTATTTCAGGGATAGAAAGTTTTGTTATTATTGTGATACCACTGTATCTGAATCATAAGGAGACTTAGTAATTTGCCATGTGTTCCATAGCATACTCACATGTGTTTGTGGAAAATGTAAGAGCAGCTGATAAGAGATTACTCTTCAGTTTGCAAATGATCCCAGTGCGTGGAAACTTAATGCTATATTTGGTTTTCTAGGGTTTCTTTTTCTTTTTGTGGGTTTTTGTTTGTGGGTGTTGTTTTTGTTTGTGGGGTTTGGGGGGCATGTTGGTATTTGAGTTTTTGTTTGCTTTGGGTTTATTTCTCTCATTTCCCAAATATTTTTCATTAGTTATATATATTGCTTTTTTAAAAATAACTATATGAGAATAAAATAAAAATGGAAAATTCTGAATTTTTATGGTGAAATCTCCTCTTAAAATATAGCAAAAATCATTAAGAAATCTTACCACAACATGCGTGTGGACAATGGCAGTATATCATTGACTGTTTGACTCTGCTACCAATCCAAAGCACTCAGAATTTTTACAGGAATTTTTTTTTTTTTTAAGAAAAGCATAGTGCAGTTTGGTGTACCAGGGGCTTATTAATCTGCTTCTGAGCATACACATTTGGAGAGTGCAGAAACCAGTACAAAACCTGATCCTGCTTCGAGAGAAATTCAGAACATTAAATTGAGACCACCCTTTCTTGTTTGTGGGAGAAATGGATGTTGAAATTTTCTGCTCTGCTTGTTTCTTTCAATAATATCTCCATATGTACAATGACAGAATTCTCATTGAACTTCCTGTAAACTTCTTCCAAAGTCAGGAGAAATACTATAATTAAGCTTTTTTCAATGAGAGAAGTAAGAACAAAATTCTTGCCCATCATGATTTAGTGTGTAGGCAATCTGAACTTAGAAAACTCTTAAGGGTATTCCATGTGCTTGCTAATTTGCACTTTTGGAAAGACTGTAAGGTGTATGTTCCTCTGAGAGCTCAAAACAATGATTAAATGCCCTGACCTTTTAAATTTACCCACTATGCACCTTTTTTTCTTGGGTGAGGACTTTTTGTGTGTCTTTACATTTAAGACCTTACTCAGATTATATGACGTGCTTGGGAATGTTTCCGCTGTGTATTTTGGTGAGGTGAAGCAAGAACAGGTTCACCCATGTGCGCTCTTGGGAATACCTGCTGTCCAGTCAGCTGTTTCCCTCCACACAACACTTTCCCTGGTGAACGGTATCAGGATAGCCATTTCAACTCAAGTAAGTTTCAAGAGATATTTTGGTGCATTTATTGCATTTCAAGGTGCAGAAAAATTCTGTCCTCTCAGACTCTTGTTGAAAGCAGAGTGCCCTGGGGAAAATGAGCCATTGTAATTAAGACTGTAACATATCTCTTCAAAGCACAAGGCAGAGCCAGGTAAATGAGCATCCTTGTGCTATTTATACCAGCTTCTTAATTATGCTTAACGTGACCAAATCAACTTGATCCGGCATCACTTTTGCAAGTGTAAATAGACCTAAAGTTTCAAGGGTACGATCATGTTACACCTCAACTTATAAAATGTGTATGCATGTGACTGAAGCAGATTTAAATATATTTAATAAGCCAAGGGACATGTGTCCATAGGATTGGTGGAAAAGGAATTAAAGTATTAGTTTCTCATATTTTATGATTAATGTTGTCCTTCGCGTAAGACCCGAAAGTCTAGCTAAGATCATGAAAGGCATGTTGGGTTAAATCTTGCTTTGCTATAAAATATCGTCATTATATCTTAGCTAACTCTGACAAAATCCCTAATATCTATGAATGCCTGGAGCCAAAATAGGTCAGCTCATGGGCTTTTGCATTATATTTTATTATTTAAACTTTAAGTGATTAGTTTAGCACTTAAAAGCTTTGGAAAGAATTAGGTTACTGTTCTTCTCTTTATCCATAAGCAAACTGACATGCAGATGGACACCGAGAAGACTTACTCCATGTTTTCTCTCAAGGTTTTTCCCTAAAAGTTAAGGGCTGTCATTTTTTTCCATCTGTTAATATCAGCACATTGTGAAAAATAAACCTGTGATGAGGTTATTTTCCTGATTTTGAAGAGAAGGCCATATTTTGCCTGAAGTCTCAGAAAAAAACTTAAAAAACATGCACTAAGTAAAGGAGAGGGGAAAAAAAGCGCCTAATTTTGTCTAGATCTGGATTTAGGTAACAGAAAGCAAATGGTAAATAACCTGATTGCAGCAAAGTCAGAAGGATTTTATTCATCAGGGAGGTTTTGTTGTTGTTGTTGTATATACAAGGAACACTTAAGAAATAAGTGGATATGATTTAATTAATTACAAGCTCTGTTACTTTCTGAGATCTTTTAGTCGTGCTCATAAAACACAGAAAATGTTGGAATTGAATAATATGCTATGTTATATAGTTAGTTTACTGTTAGGGAGGCCTATTCTGCAAGATAATTTTCTAGAGGCTCCACTGACATTCACAGTTCTTTAATTTGTTAGATTTTCTTTCAGGGCTTTATTTTACTATGTGCATCAAAATGGACCATGAGACTGTTGTCTGATAGAGGTGTACAGGATTTTAAAGACACATCTTTTGACTTAACTTCATAGCTAATCTTTATGCCCACCTTTGCGCTGATGGCAGAGCTGAACGTGATCAGAACCCTTAATCACCACAGTAGGGGCCAGGAACCTGAAGTGGGCTCATAGCATAAGTGAGAAAAATGCAGAAGTACAGAGCTTTTTCTTTTAGGAATTATCAAAATATCTATAGTCTTTGAAAAGTAACACATTGCTAGTTTAATTTGTTTTTCCTCAAACTTTGTCCTTGGCATTCATTAATCAACCTATGGCTTATGTTTTCAAGAAATAGGTTGTGGAAGTAGGTGGAAAAGCTGCTGGAGTTTTGAAAACCATTTGGACTGAAACTGGTATGTTCAAGGCACTTTAAAGAAAATAGCCACAAAATTAAATTTTTGGGAAGAACAGAGAAGGTGTGCCTCACACCAGCCCTTTTAATTTAATAGGAAGCAAGGACCTCTTTTGTCTTAGTCTCTGTTGGGACTTAATCAGTGATTAAACCCATTTGAGGACCTTGACTTGGACAGAGATGTGAAGAAAAACAGTCATTAGGAGCTTTCAGTTCAGCATAAGGGAACTACCCAAAGTCATCTCAGAAGCAGGATTCAATACTTCATGTTTTCATGCTCTTACAGCGCTTAATTTTAATAGTGGAAATGTTCAACTTTTTTAAAGGATCAACTCAGGCAATAGGAGAATGTTGCCTCTATTTTTTGTTTACTTATGCATAGAGAATGTAGAGAGCATATAAAAGTGGGAGTTTCTATTCCTGTTATTTTGTTGTATGTACATTAGGAAGACAAATATTTTCTTAAATTCTTACTGTTCTCATTTCTTCTGTTTTCATGCCACTGGTTATCAGAACAGTAATTTTTTCCTGGTCATATATCTCAATATCCTCCTTGCACCTTCCTCAGATGCAAACTGAATACTACTTAATAAATAATAAGGTTCTATTTATTTATGCATCATGAGGGAATTATCAAGGAGTTGATGACTTCTATCTTTACTAATATATACATTTCTATAACCCATTTCCTATTTTCTGTAAAAGACTGTCTCATCTGAACACTTGTTTCTTGACAAACGTGTAAAATGACTGTTTTAAAATACTTTTTGAATCATGAGGGAATGTGGAAATATTTTCTTTTTATATCCTAGTCAGAAACATTCTGGTGGATAAGTAAACCCAGATAATGCTAGTAACTTCTAGCTAGACTTGATCTATAGCTCTCATTGAGTCAAGTCTGAAGAAAAATGGTTCAATACCTTAAAAGTAATTAAGACCTTTATCTGAAAACCAGTTATATATGTGCTTAATTTAATGAATGTAAATAATCCAATTGACTCAAATGGGAATATTCATAAGCATTAAGTTAGGAACAATTTGCAGGATCAGGAAGTAAAATCATCCATTTTGTGCCAAGCATTGTGTAAATTTTCTGTGGGTTTCCCATGTGTTTTGGGGACGTAGAATAAGTTTTTCTATATACTAGGAACATCTTAAATCCAGGCTATTAAATTTGGCATCTGCCATTTTCTCTGATTATGGAGAACTGAAGCATGTAAAATAAGGGTTGCAGTATCAAGAGTCTCTCATTTCTAGACCATTCTAAATCCTTGCTTTCATATGTGAAAATGTAAGCTTAGGCCATGTCAAACCCCGACTGTTTCCAAGACAAGCTTTTGGACTCTGTCAAATCTATAGAAGTTTTGCTATTGACTGTATGGTCTAATTTTCTCTCCAGGTTTCCTGCTTCAATACACTATCAGCTGTGTAGCTTTCCTTCCTTTTTATATAGAAAGAATGGGAAAAGATGCTTAGGGCTGTAATCCTTAGTTCTTACACATGTATCACATCTGAATTCTGTGTTTCAAACTCTTAACTCTATGTTCATTTTATATTTTTTTCTTTTCCTGAAAACAGCCTTAAATTTAATAGTTTGTATGTATTTATATAATAGAAAAAGATTAAAAAATACAAGCCTTCAATTCAATGATAGGGAGGATTTCTTACACCTTTTCTAAATTGCTATAAACTTGCAAATTGAATTAAATTGTTTTGTTTGTTTCATGCATAATTGACAAGGTGACAATTAACTACATGGTACATTGTCCTTTGCCTCAGGTACTTAACACTAAATTTGTGTGCTGGGGAAATAAAAGAAATGAAATGGTGTTCCAGAATTCAAAAAATCAAAGCCAACAAAAAATTTATTTCTTTTAACAGCTTCAGCTGTTTCATTTGTATCTGCTCCTACCTGTTAGCCTAGGCATCTTCATTTAGTACCAGTTAGGCTACTTGATTTATCTGCAGTATTTTGTAAAGGAGTCTTCGTATCAGACAGTAAATAAATAGCAAACCTGTGTAGGTATTAGAAATCTAATCTCAGAAATATCTAAAAATTACAAAACTTAGTTGGAATGCAAGCTATTTTCTTCCTTTTGTTTATTTTAGGTCCTTCATTTGGATGACCTTATTGGCAATCCACAGCAGTAACATATCTCTTTCTACACCTAAATTGCAAACTATCTTGCTTTCTATAAATGAGTGCATTGACACAAATGGAATCTTGGGGAAAAAGTGTTGAAAATGAAATTAAAAATTTTGTCATTAGAGTCTGCATCAAAATTTTGTACAAGTATGGCTGATAAAGAGGCAGATATACATGTATCACAGGTGACCAAAATATGAAAACTAAGAAATATAAAAACTAATACCCTTAATTTTTTTAATATAAGATTCAGCTGTACTTAGATAATCAAAAATATTACATAAAATGTGTGATCCCGGGAGAATTCACAAGACCCTGATGTCTATCATCATTGATTTGAATGTTGAGATGTGTCAAGGAGAGACAAGGTCGTGAAGCCAAAGCAATAAGGCAACATGCACAGATATAGATTTGGAGCAGGTTTGACTGTTATGTTCTTGATATTTCTATTAAGAATGGCAAGCAAATCACAGTATTGCTACCGTTTTGCTGTCAGAGTCACAGCATTCTTTGCATTCCATCCTTATTCATAATACATTTCTTTTTCTTGCATGAAACAAAACCAGAAATGTTTTCTTTAGAAAAGCAAAATAAGGCACCTCAAAGATTACTCCTTTATCCAATGACATTTTTTGATCTCTAAATTTTGCACTATGCTTACTTGATCTGATGTTAGCTTTATCTTTTCTTTTAATTTACATGATCAAAATGTGCCCCTTGCAGTAGAGTTGATGGGAAAATTGTGGTATACACCTTTTTTCCCAAGGAAAGCTAAAGAGATTAGAATGTTTGGCTACACAAATATACATCTGGAAGTAAAAAAAATAGTACTCCTCTTTCTTTAGAGGGTAAACAACATGTGTGTGAAAAGTAAATTGATTGTGTAGCTAGTACAAACATTTTGTCTCTCCCGCAGAAATTCCAGATCTGGAGATGTAATTGAAATTTGTAAGGGGGAAGGTTTTTTCAAAACATTGTCCTTGTGGCCTCATTTGTGGCTCTGGCTGTCTGTAGAGTACAGATTTAAGCAAAGCCCTTTCCGTGGTGTAACTTCCTGTTGGCAAAGGCAGGCACAAAGGAGAAGAAAGGCACTTCTGCTGTTGCCTCCAGCTTCTTCAGCAGAATATGAACACAGCCATGGGCCCTGCATGTCACAGCTGTATTTCTGCAGGAGAATAAATTCTCTAAACTCTGTCTTTCAGCCCTTCCTGGATTAATACAGTGGCAACTATAATTTGACCCATGATATTTTATCTTGAAATAAATGAAGCATTTTTTGTTATCTTGGAAGAATAAATCAAGCTTTTGATTTTTTTTTTTAATGCAACTCTTTCCTGCTACAGTTGTACCATTACAATTGGCCAAACCTGTAAATTATAATAATTCCCTGTCCTAGTACGTTGATGGAGACAGAGCACTATATAAAAGGATGTATCTATTTCAGGTAGTGTGTACATACTTGCACTTAAAGGCACATTCAAGGAATACTTCAGGCAAAACCTAGAACATTTCTAAAGACTGCCATCATTTTTTAAATGAATAGTCAGTTTCCCTCTTTTCCCTCTTTATATCAAAACTTTATTCCACAGTGATGAGAATAAAAGAGAATAAATTTTCCATGTCCTTTGCTAAGTAGAAAACTAATATACTTTAATTTAGATGAATAAAACTGGTTGTTCTCCAAGCATTCAGACAGTAGAACATCAATGAAATTGCTTGTGTTTGTGGGAGATCACTCACAACTCTCTCAGATTTAAAAGTCTAATAAACTGTGGAAGAAGATATAATTTTTCTACTAATATTTGGAAAAATAGTAATTTTCTTAAATGCTTCTGTTGTGCTGTTGTTTTTCTGAAATAACAACACTGCAGTAAAATACACTGACTCAGCTGTAACTAGAAATTATATTTACTTCGTTTGTGTTGAATTATTTCCTTTTGATTTTTTTAATGTTGAATTTAAATATAAAAACCTTCATGATACCTTCTGATTTCATGCATCTGAAAAATTTCAGATTTTGAATTCCTATCACCATTTTAACTACAAATAGAATTTTGAAATCTTTCTCCTTTTAAAAGGAGAAAGAGATTTTAATCTATCTTAATATTTTACATATTTTATTTATATTACATATTTAAATAAAGCTCATATTATTCTAATTCTTTTTGCAAATAGCTCTAAAGTTAATTCACATAAAGAAGAAGAAAGGTCTAGTGAAAAATAAAATAATAATTCTGATGAAAAGTTAGTCATTCCCACATTATTCCAAAACCTGCAGCCTGGTTTGCATTATTTAAAATAAAATAAATTAAAAAAAAAAAAGCCTTCATAATCTTCATCTAATAACATTCTTAAAGACAGACTAATAGAGGATTCAAGTCATTTGCAGCTTGTCAATAACAGCACTTCTGTTTTGGAAATATATTTTTAGTACTCTTTATTTTCAGTTAATGACAACAAGATGAAATGACTGACCTTTTCTGACTCTTCTTCTGACTCTTGATTATTTTTGCCCCTTCCTTTCTTGATGACATAAAGGTTCAGTTTTCAGAATATAAAAACTAAACTTGTATTGTAGTCCTTCATTAACTATTAGCTTACTGGGAATGGCAATTGAAAGTGCTTTTTTTCTGCTTGCTTGATTTTGAAATTATCAGCCGAGTAATACAGAGTGATAACTTAAAAATGCTTTTATGGGTTATCCTCTTTTGTTATGTATGCTCCTCCACATTTTCCTGATGTTTATTTATTTTCAAATGAAACTGATATAATATTTTCATCAACAGCCTTGTAAAAGATAAGATAGCATGTTCTGGAAAGCAGGGAACATAAAGACACTCTTGCCTGAAGTAGGAGAAAAAACAGTTAATTTCAATCCTGATGACAGTTTCTCGGTGAACAATAGTCTCCCAGAATTGACATGAAGAAGTAATGAATGAATGAAAGGAGAACTGAGTCACAGATGCACTTTGCAATCACTTTAGAACATCTACACTCTTCCAGCCAAAATACTATTAATACGTGTGTCAGCACAGTGAGTGAATCTCATAGTGTGAACGCATTGGAACAGTTCAGGAAAGAAAATGAAGAATATCCTCAGGGACAGACTTTTCTTTTTCTCTGAGAGACTCTTCATTATTCAGGCATTGTGATACTTTTCCTTTATTTGTGTAAAGATTAAATTGCACATGATTTCTAATGTTTCTGCTACTCCAACTGTCATAGGTCGATGACCTTCATGGAAGTGAGATAATAGATACATCGTCTGTTGTTCAGGCAAGTGCTGTTCTTCCACAGCCCAGTACTTTTCTATTGTTACAAGTTGAAAGCAATTAAATAAAAATACAAGAGAAAGTTTCTAGAGTATCTTTAGTATTTCATATATGTCCTTATGTGACTGTCATTTAACATTTATATGTGATATTATCTAATGTTATAATGACCTAGAAGCATGCACTGAGCTTCTTCTACATGGCTGAGACAACAAATTAGTGAGGAATGTCTGTGTGTACTCAGTAATGCAGTTTCTGGGAAAGAGCCCTCTATTGTTTGAAATCTGTAATCAAAAGAGTTAAAATGGATGTGATTGTCCTCATTTGTGTTTCTATGACTGCTAAAATCCTGTCCAAATAATTTTTCTTCATATTGCTTTACATCCTAATCGGCAAAGAAAAAGGTCCTTATCTCTTCATTGTAGTCATATTGCATAAAAACTCTGCATTGTACACACTATAAAAGAATTTTCATTTAGAATAAAGACTACTATTTCACTTAAGAAGGATAACCTTTACTTATTAGTAATTTTCAGTTTGTGTTTTCATCTCTTAGCAGTTTGATCAATGTTTATTTTTGGTTGGCATCTTTGAAGTGGTCTAAGTAGACAAATCAACATTGTAGATGTATTTACATGAGTGTGAAGGATGGCTGACATGACAATGGTGCTGCACAGAATACTATTGAAGGTTGCCAAGGGCAAAGGTCCTACACCAGAAAGTTCATTCTATAGTTTGTGTATCTCTATACTGACTTTTTTTTTTTAATTTCACATTAGTCATGGATAAAGTTATGGATACACCAACAAACTGGATACAATTTTAAGATTTTCCATAATCAACTTATTATATAAAATTCTGCACGTAATTTATGACTTTTGTTACAGATATCAAAGAAAGGTCAGATTAAAGTAATGTTGGGCAATGAATGTATTGATACCCTAGAAATGGCTTTTAAAAGGATGGGTAGGGAAAGTAATCACATTTTTGACCCTAGAAAGAGCTTTCTACAGGCACTTTACAAGATCATTTCTCTAGTACTTCCTAGCCAAACATCCTATCCACACAGCCCTCATTTATTCCAAATATTTTTAACTTAGGCATGTTACATAAGGACAAGGCACAACTATTTTCCTTCTGATACTGGCTATATGTAAACCATTCTTTGTAACAATTACCCATAATTTACATAATGTTAAACAGAAGACACTGGTGTTACTAAACTGCACTGGTTTGTATTACCTTTTTACAAAACCTACTTTTGTTTCAATTAGTCTTTAACTACAAAAAAAATAATAGCTCTTCAGATGCTGAAGAAAATTAATTTCAGTTTGGATAACTGCAGGAAAGTTGTTAAACTATGAAGTACTTGGGAGTTTTATGTAGTTTCTTCCTACTTAGTATAGATGATAAACTTCTACAAGCAATCCCTGGGACAAAATTCTTCAGTGTTGCAGGGAGGTTTTTGGATGTGGCCTTCAGGTGATTGCTAGTTTTTAGGTTGCTCTTCTAAAGAGTCTTTCAGAGGCAAACGTATTTTAGACGAAGACCCTAATTCAAAGGTAGATGTACATATTCAGTTTAACTAAACCATATTCACATCTGCAGCCCTTCCTGGAAAACTTTTCAATTTCTCACCTTGGAAGCTCAACAATCTCATTCTTGAAACCTCAATCACCACCAGATCACTCACCAGTTACTATCAGATCTGAAACAGACCCATCTGCAGGAATTAACCAATATTCAGAGATACTTAAATTTTTTCCCAAATTTTTCTATGTATATATAAATATATTTCATGAGTACTAGGTAAATAATACCCTTAAAGATCTGAAAATCCATACAATACATGCCAGTTGGGAGAAAAGACTGTATTTTTCTTAATATGTATACCAAGAAAATTTTGCCTAATGAGGACCTTCTATGTATATTTTTGCCTCTTATTATACATGCACAGAGTATGGGATTTAGTAATTGAATCAAAGATAACTAGATGAAAACACAGCCTGACACCTTTAAACTGGAGAAAAGCATATTCTAATTCTTCCACCTGCATTTCTACTTTTTTTCCTTCTAAACTAAAATATCTCATTGATTACTCCTCCTTGGATTGTGTCTGAATGAAACATAGATTTTGCCTTTATAACAGTCTTGCTGATCGCATATCTCCCTCCTGGTCTTCTTAATATGGGAAGGTCAATTTTTTCCTTACTCTGTCTTACAGAGTTACATCATTTTGTATTCACTTCTAGAGGAACCTGGATGAACTCTTGGTTTGCATGGTTTTACAGAATCACAGAATGAGTCAAGTTGGAAGGGACCACAGCAGATTATGTGGTCCAGCCTTCCTGCTCAGGCAGGATCTTCCTAGAGCACGGTAGAGAGAATTGCATCCAGACAGGTCTGGAATACCTCTAGTAAGGAAGACTCCGTAACCTCTCTGGGCAAACTGTCCCAGTGCATGGTCATCCAGGCAGTAAAGGAGTACTGTAACTTCAGGACAGGTTTCTGCAACCTATTTTCCTTTTTTATGCTTTGGATCACTCTAAAGTTACCATTTTGCTTGCCGAAGTAATGATTTTTAATTTTTTCCCCCCCTTCCTTAAACCTCCATATTATTTATTGCTAATTCATATCTGTTAGCCTTTTTTTTCTGAAGACCACAGTTTAACACCTGAACCTACCAGCCATCCCTTCCCTTTTGTTTCATTTTTCTGCCATCACTTTCTCCCTTCATCATGAAATCAGTGTTACAAGTGTGAACATATATTTCCTTTTCATGAGTGATTCTTATATTTTAATTTCTTGGTGGTCTGGTCTTATCTTTCAACTATTCATCAAACTTCTTTTCTCAGTGCAACATTCTCCTCTTTCTTGATTGCTAAGTAAAAACAAAATACAAGGCTAGTATTTGTCAGATTTATAAAATCATATTCCTAACCTCACCAGTTTCCTGCTCTTTTCTTAATTATTTGCTTGTAATGACGGAACTTTTTCTTGACCTTCCATAAGCAAATTACACTCTGCTACTAACTCTACTAACTTTCTTAAACTCTTTCTTAAACTCTTGTTGCAAACCATTTCAACATAGCTTTCACTTAACAGAAGGCAGAATATTCCCTTTACAAGAGCCATATGTGTTTATCTGCATTATGGAAGATCTAATTTATTTTTCTTGATCATTCTGCTATCTCTGACAGAATAATTCTTTCTCCCGTGCACATCTTTACTTTTCTCTCTTGTTGCTTTAATGTCAGGGCTTTGACAGTTTCCTCTTCTTTACACTAAAAAATTGCCTCTAGACTATTCTATTTTCCCTTGAACTTCCAGCTTCCTCATCCATCTACTATGATGGCTCTGTTAATGGTGAAATAATTTTCTGATTTTTCTTTTTTTCTCTAAATATAAAATGCAATTATTTGTTTTAGGAAATGGTATGGTAACAGAAGGGATTTACAATTTTGTATGGCAACGTGATTGCTGGCTATTTAGGATCTGTAATTTTAAAACATGCACAATGATTTTTTTATTTATCAATAGATTTATCCCTTAGGTCCTTTAAGGATATATTAGCGAATAACTTTTGTATATGCATCTATTTTAGAAATATTACCACAAAGTATGAGCTGTTATCCTATTTATTAAATGAAAGATAAATCTAATTTTTTTATTACTGTTAGGTTTGTTCATACAGATCAATATTACTCAGAAAATCTATTAAGATACGGATTTATCTCCCATTTGTCACAAAACAAATCATCTGAGGATGCTGATGGGGTTAAACCACAGATGCATCTGCTCCACTATATCTAGTTTGACTTAATTTTTTTTAGCTGACCCTTCTTTAAATGTCTCTTTCTTTCATAAACTTTGCATTGTTTCACACCGTGTTGGGATATAATAGTTCAAAATGTCAGCATAGTGCCATCATGCTAAATCCTCAAAGTGTCAAGATGCTTTGAGATTCTCAAATTTCATAAAAAATCCTTCTGTCTGAAGAAGATTTAACCAAAAGCAAAGTTTTTCTCTCATTTTAAATGTTGCTACTTTAGTTGATGCTTCAAGAATTTGTATTCATAAAGACCTATTTATATTAATCCTTTAAATGTATAAGAATACTTCAATTTTGTTTTGAGTGTCTGTTGCTAATATCAGATTCAAAAACCACTTTATGCATCTGTGTCAGTTCTACAGAGATTGCTTCATTATCATTACAATACTAGCTGTCGACAGTACACTGTATGAGACCGTCTTTATGTTGGCAAATTACTCCAGTCTTTTCACATAACTGGATGACAAATCCCAAATTATGGTGGGTTGATTTTATAATTTGTCCTTCTTTAGGCGTGTTATTACCTACATGCACTGTGGGAAAGAATCCTGCATTGGTAAGGATTGCTTAATGTAGGTCTTTAACTCCTGCATGCATGTTGAGCTGCTGGAGAAATGGGAAGAGGCTGTTAGGGAGAGGAAGTCCAATCCTGGAACCAAAGCTATGTATGACTTAGAATTAATTTATATTAGTGCAGTAGTGGTTTTCTGTATTTTCTTCATATGTTGTATGCTATTTTTTTTAAATGTGTGGGGCTTAAGGAAGGGATGTTTTTGTGTAGTTATAGAGAGTTTATTTTACGGTTTACGGCCCATCTGCAAAGCCCATGCAATCAATAAGGGGCAATGGGAATTCTATAACTGTCATTAACTGGAGTGTTTATTAATTCTCAATTAGATTGCCAATCAGTCTTACCTGTGCAAACTCATTGGAAGGAATAGGGTGATTCAGGTGTCATCCGAGGTGTATGACTAATGTGAGATCACAGACATTTCTTTGGGGGAGTAATTTGGCAAGCACAGGCAATCCTGTACAAGACTTAACCCATATTAACTTCAAGACCCAAGTGTTATTTGACAGTTAAGGCCATGGATATTGCTGTAGTCATTTGGGTACAATTACCTTGCTATTTTAGAGTCGTTATTCCATATGGGAACTACTTTTTTCTAAAGATACAAGATGCTTTGTGTTTATAAGAACAAGCTGATGCACTCCCTAAGATCAGATAGGAAAATACTATTTTCCTCTGCATGTCTAAAAGAACAGAGAGGAAAATAAGTAGCTGTCAATAGACCATCAAAGTCTGAGTAAAAGAAGGTTGTTTGAGAATCAGGGCAACACACTCGACCTCACAAAGGCCAGTGCACACTTTTTTACTGTGAAGAGATCTGTTTTTATTACACAACATTACTTTGGTTACTGTTGCATGTTGATGGGTGGCAGCTGTTCTATCTTTTACTGCTATCAGTGGAGAAAGACTTTTTGTACAATTTAAACACACACATATATTAGTGTTTGAAACAATTAGAAGAAAACGGTGACTTAAATTGTATTTTACACTAAGGAACAATAATTTCGATTGGTAGGGAGAAAAAATCCTTTTAACACTGGTCAAAAAAACCTCCCAAATCAAAACCAAAACCTAAAATGAAAGTGATAACTGTTCTAAGAAAGAATTTTTCTTTATCAAATAATTAATGGGAAAATTGTGGCCTAAATTAAAGAATTTAAAATTCTACTGTGTTCCTTCTGAAGTTTTACTTACCTTCATCTTTCCTCAGATTTATGCCTCTATTTTATTTACAGTAGAAGCCTTTAAGGTCTGCTCTAGAGTTTTGAAAGTCAAGTCGCAGGCAAAGTTTTCAGTTGGCAAATATTATTTGTCCCACTTAAACATTGGCGTTAAGTCAAATCATACCACAGTGAAATGTCTTCTGTATTGGCTGGAAACAAACAAAAAATATCCCAAATCAGAGAAGCAACCAGGAAATATTCTGTAGAAATCGTACCTCTTTCCTAAAGGAACTCCACATAATACTGTGAAACGTGAAAATTCAGTTTTCCTTTATTTCTGATTAAATATTAGAGATATAACATGGGACTGTGTTTGGGTTTTTTTTTAGTTTGTTGAGGGTTTTTTTGTTTGGGTTCATATTTTTTTTTAATAACATAATCTTGGATGGCAAAAAAATAAAGAGTGAGCTGTTCATCAGTATCCTTTTCAAATAAGGTATTTGAAAGATGAACTCGAAACGTAAATTGTGCCTGGTAATCCCAGTCAGGTTCTGTGCTTCTCGTGCACATCATAGTACTGTGAAGTTGACAATGGGATCAGTAAAGGAGGAGTGGTATAAATGATGTGGCAGACAATAATACAAGAAGCAGTGTTGACGTTATACATTATTAAGTATTCGAGCACTGTGCCAGTTCATGTTATTTGCACTCTCTCTTTTTCTTTGTTTATTTATTTGTTCCATATCTTCAATTTTCTTCTCTGCCTTCTTTTTTCCTTAAACTTTCTGCCTCAAAAGCGTGCTATCCTTTTTTTTTTTTTCCCTTTTCTTTTTAAATTCTAAAATTGGAAAGAATGCAGCTGGAATAAATCCTTACAGTTTCACCAAACCCTTTGCTTATTAAATAACTGCTCGCCTCTTTTTATACAGCTTCAATTGATATGCAAAATTTGAACTTCTGTAGCTCAACAAATAAATAAACTGATTTGTTTAGCCCCATCTGTGTGAAAATACAAATTCACATATACAAAAAAAGATAGCTTGGCGTCTTGGCTGAATGCTACAGTGTCATTCACAATCCACTTAATCCGGATATTCATTTGCCCCTGGATGGTACCTTCCTTTTATACTTAGGCTCTCAGTATTTTACTTTCAGACTTCTAGTAGTCTTGCTTTCCTGTGTGTAGAGAGCATAGCTATTCCTCTCTAAATTAGCCATATCTCAGACTAGTTCCATGGGCTTACTTCATTAGAGTCTACAACATGATCCAAAGTCACCTGCTGAAAAGAAGAGACTGAATTTGTGCGAGAATATACGTACCCATCTGGTCACTCACTCTTGGGTGAATTACAATAAAAATGCGCCTCTTTTTTGCTCTGATGAAAAGGGTGATGTGCTATAAGAGATATGTTTTTGTAATCGGTAATATGAATCTGGAGCTTTTGCTTGCTCGTGTTTGTTGCTATTCTCTCCTCTATAAGCATGTTTATCGAGGTTTGCCGAAAGCCCAGAAGCCCATAGGTCAGAGAACAGCATTTTGATGGATTATGGGATTGTAACTGTCCCTGCCAGCTGACAGCTTTTATTGGCTGGGAGGATGAGCCTGTAAACCTTTATATAATTATTGTATTAAAGCCACTGTGCCTCTGTGTTGCTGGCGCTTGTTCAGGGATCAATGTGAAGATAATTTCAAAAATGAATAGTAAGTATTGATCGTCCCTTGGTGGAGCCTTATCAGTGGCTGAAGCAGACTACTGTAGATTATAACTTCAATGTCATTTATGATGATATGATACGTATTGTAGAGGAGCAATTTAAACAAAGGGCTGATTTAATTCACAATGGATTTTTGTAGCGTGATGGGTAATAAATCACAATCTATGTAATTTTTAGAAATGAACACATGTTGGCAGTAGTTCAGGGCAGTTCCTGGGAGATCTGAAAATGACCAGGGAGGGCAAATATCAGCAGCGAACCCCTTCTGAATGATTGGCCCTTACTTGGTTCTGACATTCAGATGACCTTGGGGCCTCTGCTGGCAGCTGCTGGTTAATTTTCTTCACTGAGGACACAGTTTAACTTTCTATCTGTCTGCCAATTACCTGACATTTTCAACTTATCACCTTCTATTTTTTAAATTATTGGAGACACATCCACATTTTGACACTTTTTTAGGCAAGTATTCGGTTTTTTGCCTGCTGCTAAGATGTCTCTCTGCCAAGCATATGTAATATCCCTTTTACTCAAGAAATTAATAGCTTGCCTAAATGTGAGGTGAAAAAGCACAGACATTATATGCAAGATTACAAAGCTTCCTTCCAGTTTAGCAAAAAGTGGTGTGTCTCTACTATGATACTTTAAAAATCCCACAACACAAAGTCATTATATAAACAAAGGTGTTATATAAACACATATATTGCAACTGACAAAAGCTACTTTTAACCATATGATATATTTTTAATTCCTTTTCTTGCCAGAATGTTTGGTTTGTTTTTTTTTTTTTTTTTTTAGATCATCAAAAAATATCCCTTCTGTAATAACATGAAGAGGTTGCCTTCAGCTGTGAAAAAAAAGGGCATCAACTCTCAGGTTGAACTGACTCTAATAGACTAGATATTTTTTAAGTATTTTATGCAGACTCTCATAGTCTTGCAAATTACTCTGATCAGGATGTGTCTCCAATAATGAAAACCTAAACCAAGGTAGGTTAGTTTGTTCTGTCTGGCTTTCATGGCTTTTGTTTTAATTCAGAATGGAATACTATTTATATATAGTGAATTAAATGTTATCTGGTTTATTTTCATAACTTTAACTTCTGCTGAAATCCTGAAATAAGAGCATTTATGAGTCTAAGAGAACATAAACAATAAGCTTGTGTGAGTCAGTCATAACATATCAAAACACTCATGACTAATAAAAGATAATAATCAAGGGTAACTGCTTAAAAAACTTGAAAAAATTGAAGAACGCTGCCATGAAATTTTATGTATCAAGCACTTTGAGTTTTGCATGTTATGGGAAAAGTAAGGGACTAAAATGCCATCATTGTGAGATGGAGCCTTCTTTGAAAAAGCATTACAGCATGTATATTATGCATGTAATTAAGTCTCATTAATGTAAGTCAGCCATGAGAATCTGCTTAAGTGCTTTGCTGGAATAACACATTAAATCCAAGCCATAGTGGTGCAGTTCAGAATCAGATCTGCTCTGCACTAGGTCGTTTTGCAGAATTACTAGAAATATGTCTGACCAAGTGGTGTGTGGATGTTTTTTGGCACACCCAACTCTGTGACTATCAATATTGGAAATGTTTCCTGGGCTTGCTTTTGGCACATGCAATTTCAGTCTCAGCATCACAAGAGAGATGCTAGCCTGCCTTGAGCCAGACAAAGTATTACGTTTCATTAGCAGAGCAATTAAGGTGAGGTTATGGACAACCCACGGTAGGGAAGTGAACATTTCCTGTAGAAACTGGTAGCATTTTTTTTCTATTTCTTCCTTCACAAAGGCACCTTCTCTGTTCTCTAAAGGCTATTTACTGCCTTCAACAGGATAGAGTCCATGTTCAGAGCCTATTATTTAATTACCGTTCGCTGAATGTTCATCATTCAGATAAAAAAAATCGTAGGAACTCAAAAATCTGTGTAGAAACAGAAAAACAGCTAATACAGCTAGAGAAATCATATGAGGGCTCAGTTGTGATGCATTTGGACAAGGACGGTTTGGTCTATATACACATTCCAAAGCAGGATCGGGGGAGGAAACTTGCAGTAGTTTCCAAATCTTTAAAGTTGTGTTTACAGTAATCAGTGCAAAGAGAAGTGAATCTGTGGTAGGAAGAAGCAACTGTCAGTGAAGACCCAAAATTAATTCCTATTTTGATGATAATTTTGAATTATTTTTAATCTTATCACGTGGGCTGAATTCACAGCAGCAGCTGGAGAGCACTAAATATAGTTTACTTGAGTTTCATCAGAAAAAAAGCCAGTCACGCACTTAAACTACCCCACTATGCAAACCAAAGCACAATAACCAAGGCAGTCAAGAGATTATCTTCAAAAGTGCCCTGCCAAGTGAAAACATTACCACAGACCTACCCAATGTCTTCCTAATGTGTAGCCATCCCTCTTTACATTCCAACAGTCTCATGGGATATGCTTATTACAGAACGCAGTACTGAGTATTTAGGATACAAAAATATGAATATAAAATGTATATAACATATACATAAAAACCATAATACTACATGACAACATCAAATATATTACATTCCACATATTATTAAATCTGATGGTTATAATATTATTTCCCAGAAGTACTGATGCAATTAAATTTAAGCATAAACATTTGATTAGAATTAATAGACTTGTTATCAATTATTTTCAGAGGAATTTTTAAAAAATAGGTTGACTTTTGTTTTTCAAATGATTCTTCTCCTCATAAATAATAAAGAACTCAATTATTTTTTTTTTTCAGTTTAAGATCTCACAACTTTAAGATCTTCTTCTCTTCTTAATTTTAAAGAGGCCTATTCAGGATATCTAACAATAAATAAGAAATTATTTACTTGCTAAATCTTTCTTTTTCTTCATGCTTAGAAATTATTTGGTACGTAACTTCTGGAAATGTATAGATTCTTGAAAGTTTTTAATAATTCACTCTTTATTCCAGGCTAAAAATATTTGCACTAGAGATCTGGGGTGAATAGTGCCTTCTTTGTCCTAGTCAGAGTGAATGTACATTGCAATTATTATGCACCACTGTCTTTTATAAATTGGGGAACCCAGTCTGGACATGGCATTCTTGAAGT
This sequence comes from Phainopepla nitens, assembly GCA_013400175.1. Classification (NCBI taxonomy): domain Eukaryota; kingdom Metazoa; phylum Chordata; class Aves; order Passeriformes; family Bombycillidae; genus Phainopepla; species Phainopepla nitens. The sequence goes on along the minus strand of VXBQ01012931.1, from coordinate 266,490 downwards.
GGTTTCATAATTGACATTTGGGAGGAAATATTAATCTTGTTCCTTCATTAAGATAATTTATCTACAATAATGTTATTTTGAACATACAAAATGGTTGACATAGTTGCCTCAGTTACCACTGAGGTTCTGTCTGTCCTGTTCTTCTCTGGATTATCCTAAGAAACAAAGCATATCAGCCAGATAAATTGTTTTTACTTCTGTTTTATTGCCAGAGAGATGATAAAAAGCAGAGACAAATGAGAAACCAGGTTTCTTCACTCAGCCTGCCTTTCACGTATCCATAGCATCTTGTTCCTGTTTTCTTTTGCTATTTCTTTTCTCTGTAGAATTTCTTTTCCCCTACAAAGTTCCCCATGCCCATTTTCATTTCACCTAGAAAGTGTCTCAAAAGATGGGTAAAATGATCGGCAATTTGAAAATCCTTGGTATGCGTGACTGATAAGTCTGTACTGTTTAATGATTCTATCCTTCTGAAAGAAAGTGAACACTCTACACCTTGGAAAGATCCATTTTTAAGGTATTTTAACTTAAACTCATCAATTTACTTGTAAAATCCAAGACAATATTTTCTGAAATTCAAATGTAAATAATTTCAGATAGTAATTTCTGATATAAAAGTTAATTTGCATATCTACTTTGAGTGCAACACCCAAGTTAGCTCTAACTATGTAGTGGAGAGTGCTGCTTCTTATAGAATGTTTTTTAAACAATTGTGCTAAATGCCCGTTGACCTTTAACTACCGCATTGTGACTTCACCATGCAAGTTATTACGTAAGTTAATGAGGCCTTAAATTGGGAGATTTCAGAAGATTACACTGGTTTTGGTAATACAGTAGGAAGCTGTTAAACATATAGTTCTCTTTTACTATGAATGATTTTTTTTTAATTGGGCTTTTAAACAACAAACAAAGCTACTAAGTTGATTCCACTAGTTTGAAAATACTGTCCTTTATTAACTGACATCAAATTTTTATGTTGCAAGGATCAGTTCTGTGAAATACTATCTTTCATACATTTTATAACATTTGAACAGGAAGAATATTTTAAAAATTATGATATTTGGATTTTTATTTTTTTTAAATTGGAGAAGATGGGAACATGGAACACAGATTTAGAGATTTCAGGAAAAGGATAAGCTGGAAAGACAACATACTTCTGTTTTCATCTTCCTGCAGTCTCTGTAGACTTAGGCAAACTCATTAATGGTTTCCATTTTGATTTATGTTTGCTTTGTTCTCACTTTGTAAAGTAGGGAGTGGTTAGTTATTCAGTTTAGTCCTGCAGATCAAGGATAGAGATGCATGGACATTGAATAAATCAAACTGATTGGGTGTGCAGATATTTCCGTAATAAATGAGCAGAAACAGTGATAGGCAACTTATATATTTTTTTGAAAGGGGAAGGTGATAAGAAATTAGTGTATTCATAGAGAGCATATGAATGTACCATATAATTTTTATGGTGTTTTTCCATCAGCAGCAACTTTTTGCTCACTTTGGTCCTTCAAATTAACTGAATTAACTTCCAGATAGTGCCTCTAGCAAAACAAAGCTCTCATCAAATTGAAGACATGTGAATAGAGTAACTCTGCAACGCTCCCTTCAGTCTTCTTTCTTCTGCTCCTGTCTTTTTTTGAGAAATGAAACCTTTGCATCATTATCCAGGAAAATAAGCTGTGCATTCCAAAAGAACAGTGGTGCAAGCTTGGAAGCGCAAAGGGAGTTGTTTGCAACAATTTAAAATCTTGAGCAAAGACCTTAACATGATTCCTAGAAAAATATATTCTGCTGCCAAAGCATGAATAAACTAATTGTAGTTTAAGTAGTGCGCTTTATAAAGAACTAGACCTCTTTGTATAAATGGAGTTGTGATTTATTAATAATCTCAGTCATTATTTACTGTGGAATATGTTTAGTACTGCACTCATAAGTCACCATCTCTATTGATATCAACAGTGAAATTACAATCTAATCAGTGTAGGACGTGGATCTTATGTGACTAAGACAAGTGTACTTGAAATAATCAGTCAGGGCTCAGCTCCTGAAGCAATATAAGGTGCCCTTCTCTAGGCAATGCACTTTCTCACTTTCACAACTGGTCCAGCAGAAGAGGAACCATAGATAATTGTGCATGTGGTGGCACTCTTGAAACAATTAATTAAGTAGGATTTATTTCTCCACAACATCACTGCCTACAGGATGTAGGGCACAGGTATTTCAGAAGATACCAACCAGTTTGCTCTATCACATCATCAAACTTCCCATCATTGAACATGTAATGATTATTTTCCTTTATGCTGTTATTTTGGGACAGGTTTTACAACATAAATTCAAGGAGAATAGAATTTTCCTAGAAAAAGGACTAAATTGGGTTTGTCTATTTTTGAAAGAATTGACTTAATTAAGAATTACCCTTAAGTGCACTCTGGAAATCTGCCCAACACAGACAGACAACTCAAGTTTTGGATTTTGGCATCTACCAAAAAGCAGTACCGATTGCTTTCTTCTGCCACACAAATTGGATCCCTTCACAGATCTGGGAGTGAGCAGCCTCTACTCAGCAGAGAGGTGGCACCTCACTGCACTGCTGCACAAAATACCTTCTTCCACTCTACTGGTGGCAGAACTAAAAAGACTGGAGTAGCTGACAACAGAATTATAGAATGGCTGGTGTTGGGAGGGACCTTAAAGACCATCTAACTCCAACTCCCCTGCCATGGGTAGAGACACCTTCTACTAGACCAGGTTTCCCATGGTGCTTTCCAACCTAGCCTTGAATACTTCCAAATATATCTCTAATTGGAGCTCCTGGGCAATTTCTAAGTGCCTGTCTCCACAGGCTTTTCTCTGCAGCTCTTTCACCACAAGGATCTGTCTTGCCTAATCTGGTGCAACTGTAGGTTTTCCTCCACAACAAAACATCATCCATTGCTACTCTTTCCGTCTTCCGCAGAAGGGTTTTGGGATAGATTGGTTGGTAGGTTCCACTGAGGAAACAAAAAAAACCCACACCTGCATGAGGAAATTGGATGGACCAGGTCTCACTCAGTCCATGAAGAAACTCACACTGCTTCCCTTCTCTATTTAAAAGAGGTACCAATCAAACCAGAGAGAGATGGGTAGCTGTGTGGCTGTTCAGCAAGCTTTGCTCAGAGTGCTCATGACTATTGTTATACAACAATGAGCACAAACAGAGTAAATCTTGAGAGCAGCAGCTGCTTTTCTCTATTTCTTCAGTAAAGTTTATCTTCAAAGCACAGCACCCAAACAGTGACAGAAAAGGAGAGACAGGATCTGAAACAGCTTGCATTTGTGAGAAAAAGAGGTTATGTTATTTTCTGACAGGAGGTTAATGGAGAAATCTGTTCTCAACATGGTACCGAATGTTTGGTAACAAACAATGATATGTGCATGTATATGCAAATATTATATAACCACTGGTGACAAAAACCATCATACAGAAGACCCAAGCAATTTTTAAAGCATTGTTGACAGAACATAAAGTACCTTGTTTTGAAAGATACTAAATTTGTTAGCTTGGAAACATGGATGTGGAAGGTGGAAAAAAGATTTTCTGTCTGTGTTCCCTGGTAACAAGGTTCAGAGAGGGGAAAATGCATTATGGAAAAAGAAAGAAATAGCTTAAAGAAGAAAATATAGTAAATGTGGCCTTGATAAAAGTATTCAGCTAATAATATGAAAAAAACACATGTAAAAAGGATGGAAATTGTGATCAAGAAAAAGAATGTGGACTAAAGGAATGAAAATAAAGACGTCAAAAACTTCTCTCCAATACTTACTTGATATACTTTATAAAAGAAAAAAGGCAATATAAGCAATGAGAAAATAAGATTCCAAATTTTAAATTGTATCATATTTGCAAACCTGTGTTATAAATGTAAATTTAAGCTTTGCTGATCTTACAAATATCGTTTCTCACTAGGACTCAGAGAATTTTGGAAAGGCTCTTGTGCTATATGTTGGCTGATCAGAAACAAATTCTTTCTTATACTCGTGCTTTTAGTTACCAAGAGACTTTGCCCCAAGTTTCTTCATTGTAGCTCATTTGCTTCACAGTAAATTTATCATGAGTTGTTTTAGTAGAATTAAGTTATTAGACAGCACCTTTAAGCTTTTCCTATTTCTTTCAGATGAGTCACAACTGGAAAAAAATATTATTATTACGTATGTGGGGAATAAGGAAATTCATTTTACAATTGCAAGATGTCATGAATAGTTCTAGTTAGTATAGATTTTTTGATGCTTTTCATATCAATAAAGGACTGTATAAGGTGCAAAATATAAAGAGTGACTTGCTCCCTTTTGCCTATATTGCTCTTTCCAGTTATTTTAGTTTATTGCTTGTTTTGCTTTTTGTAGTGAAAAGCCTTAATCCTTTTGTTTCATTTCTTCAGGAAAGGAATACTGATAATTTCAATGATGGTATTTTTTAATCTCAGAGTGATGTGAATGAATGTTTATGACAGTCTATAGAGAATCATTTTGCCATGCTTTGTTCCTTGTTTAGCCTTCAAATGTAGTATTTATCAGTCTGCAGAGCAAAACTATGTGCATGCCATATCATTACTAGCTCAGGGGGAATCATTCGAACCAATGTAATTTACTCAATATTGGTCAGTTTGACTCCTGACCCTAGTCCCCTGACAGTGTATCCTTGGCAACCCCTGATGTGTGTTAAGTCAGGATGTGCTTATTGGTCTCATCTGTGACAGCTTGCTAAAGGCTGCTTAACATAGCTTGGTCTTTTCAAAAGAAAATTAAAAATCCAATAATATACTATATTCTGATTAGACTGGTATTTATACAAGCACAGAAGCAGTAATTTTTATTTTCAGTTCTGCAAATCTGATTTCCCATTTCAAATTGAAAGAGAGCTTTTGGAAGTAAGTTTTGGAGAAAAAACAATATTTTGAAGCAGTATTCAAAAGAAAAATAACATGGCGATTACGCAAACATCCATCATCTTTGTAAGGTATTTGGGAAATTTTTGTGTTCTATTGCTGCTTACACGTCTAAAAGGTGGAACATGAGACTTGCTCTCCAGATATAGACACCATTGCAAAGCAATTTAGAGTATTTTAGTGTAAGAGGATACTTTGCTCATTGATCTAGAAAGAAGTCCCCTGGATTATTTGACTGGTTTTATATAAATTGAAGTTCTGAAAAGAAGCCATTGTACTGAGTTTAACCAGGAATCTTATGATTTTTCCCTATCTCTGTGATGGAAAGCCAAAACCCCTGGTGTCTAGGGTTTCTGGAAGAAGGGTACTTTGACCATACACCTCACTATTTATCACTTCCCAGTGCCTGGTATGATCTAATTAACCATGGCTAGTGATGAAAAATTTAACTAAAACTGCTTTAATCTTTGGCCAGACTGAGCCAGATTTGAAATGGAAATGATACTTACAGACCAAGACTTATGGTCTCTGTGATCCTGCCTGAATTGAGCATGCTGCCACTGGGATAGAGGATCCATCTGCTAACACAGTATTCTCTTGTGCAGCTGTGTCCACCACCATGGATAGTCTATAGAGGAAATGCCATTCAATTAGTGATCAGCAACAACAAAAGTAGAGAATGCAAAAAAAACCCCTTAAAACAAAATATAAGCTCTGTTGGCTTGTCAGAACAAATAGGTAGGAATTCTTTTAGCTTCTGTTTAATTTTGTTGAAAATCCACCTCTTGAAAGCAACTTCTGCCAACATCTACATAATCTTTTAAAACCAGATACTTTCATTGGAAGGACCATGTAAGCAAATCCTTTTTTTTCTATGCACAATTTATGTCATAATAATTCAGCCATTGTTAAAAATCAGAAATCAAGGATTCCCTGGAAGATCACTAAAGGTTAGGAATCTGCTGCAAATTTTCTGTCATTAAACGTATTTAATGAGTTTCCAGAATACTTGAGTAAATCCTGTTATTAATTCTATGGGTTTATTTTACATTTTCATTCCAATTCAGCAAATGGGAATATCCTTCAGCAAAAAAAAGGTTTGCAGAAGAGGTGTAGCAAAGTGCTCCCAGGAAAGCATCATTTTAACCAGCACTCTGGAAAATAGCAGTAACTTTAGGGGCTTGCTTTTTATTTTCAGTGTTGTGCATTATGAGCAGAGGTTACTCTTTATTTTAAGTGCCTCTTGTCTCATTCAGTAAAGTATCACCCAGTACTTCAGAGAGGTAATGATTCTCCATCCTGCCTTCAATGAGGGTGTAAAGCAATCACATTCTCCTAGAATGTATCCTGGCTCCCCACTGCGGTAACAGTCTTGTGCAAATAGCCACATGAAGTTGTGTGTAAAAATTGGTGATATTCATGTAGAGGTGAATTTCATCTAGGTTCACCTGATTAGACAAGGGTCTGTGTGGACTGAGGTCTGAGATGGTGGGTGGTTTCTTTTTGGTATAGGGTAATTTTTTTTTTTTGGCTGTTGATTTGTTTTTTAGGGAGTTTTTTTTGATTGGTTGTTTTTTTTGCCTTGATTTGGTGTGGTTTGGTTGATTTATTTTTTTCACTCTATTTCTATGTTCACTTGATACTTTCAGTAAGCTTTCTCAGTCTCAGTAGCTGTGCTGTGAAATCTAGCATTTGGCCAAACACTAAAATGAGTTAGAATATGTTATTGCATTTCAGAGTAAAAGGTCTAGAAATAATCCCCATTTAAGTAGGCCCCAGGTACAGCAGGAAAAAAACCCCTCAGATTAACATAAAATTTGGAGGAAATGATCAGACTTCTGTAGGGACCAGACATGTCCTTAAATAGCAAGTAGTTGCAAGTTTGATGTACCTGTCCAGCAGAAGCAGATTTATGACCACGCTAAAAGCAATTGCTGAATCAGACCCGAAATGTGTACTGTATCACTGGCTGTGTTTTGGGAGCTGATACCAGCTAGAGTTCTGTATTCACTGCAGTGCTTCAGTAGCAAACCCATGGACTGCTCTGGTTAAAAACCACTAATTTTGTTCATCTCAAGAGTAATGGGACTTCATGGGTTTGGCTCCTGGCTGAAAACACTGTAGGGACTACAGTGTTAAAGATTTAAAAATATTTTGTTTTGCATATGACTTGAACCAGGTATCTAAGGTATCTTCTCCTCATAAGGCTTACCATTTAAATTCAGAGACATATGCTTGTAATAATTTTTTGAAATAATTTGCTAGCTATTTAAATAGCAGCGTAGTTATAAAAATGCAGATTGTATAATAAAGTACTATACAGCTTTAGAACTCTGATATGAAATCTTATTATTCTAACAGGCATACACCAAGATGTGTACTCTCTTAATAAGTTTTGATGTTCTATGTTTTAAGGCATCAAACAAGTTATTATTTAGTAATCAATTCCCATATGTGGGGAGAGAAATCCTGTTCAAATCTCAGTTTTACAATGCCAACCAAACATTATATAAAATGACTCAGATGCTTTTTTACTATCACTAGAGAAGAGAAAGGGAAATAGAAGACAGGTGAAATATAAGATTGACATGCCCATTATGACTTTATAATTGCAAGTAAAATTATAGAAACTAACAGGAACAAAAATAGCAATTGTCCAGAAATTTTAGTTTTCTGATACAGATTAGTTTTAATGCTGGGAAGTCTTAGCATTTCAGTGATTCTCCTCCTGCTATCAGTCTTATTCTTTGTGTTTAGTTTGGGGGTTTTTGAGATTATGTTTTTAATCTTGTTTTCGTTTGTTCTGGTGGGTTTTTTTCTAACACAGCATAAGCCATCATGGTTCGATAAAAATTGTCTCTTTGTTTATGAAAAAATATACTCTTCATGACGTTAGCAGGCTGATGTTTGTCTACTAATCACAAGTATAAGTATTTTGTGTCATAAAACAACAAAGGTAAATCTAGTCACTACGCCGTAGGAAAAAATGATACGCATGCTGTGATTCCAGCTGATAAAAATTTTCCCTGAATTCCATGAGAAAATCCACCTTTTGTGGATTTGTCTCATTGGCTTTAGCAAAATCAGGACCTTGACCAGGGATGCTTAGGATTGCTTCTTGGGGTGCTTATCAAATATCTTAAAATCTGAGCTTGATATAAACATGCCATTGTTCCAGTCACACCTATGCTCTTTTAATTTTGGTTGCACAAATAGTTAATTGTTTTACTCCAAACCCAAGGAATGATAACCACCCAAAAGAATAAAGAAGGAATTTAATAGTTATGTTTTAACTATACAAAAGCTTCTGAATTAATTTGCAGTGATGCTGTCCTTTATTATACGTAAAGGAAAAATGTAAAAACTGTTTCATTATAGAAGCAGCCAGCAATATATTGAATGACATTTTTGAGTTCTAGCCTTTTGAATACCAAATCCCTCAGTCTTCAATGGTTTCATGTCCTCAACCTCATGAGTATTGCTTTACTGACTTGAAGCTGTAATAAGTCTTTGAAAGACTACAAGTTCCTAGGAGATAATGTGTGTCCACTCAATTTACAGGTATTTCCTAATACATGCTTTTCTAATTTCTTTCAAGTTAAGGCCACAGCCTTACAGGTATACTAAACAAGCTGAATTCATGACAGTAGTGAAAAGTTTGCTTATTCTGCTTTCATTATTAGGCAGAGGATGAGAGCAGGTAAATGTCTTATTTTCAGAGGTTATCTAGAATGATACACAGAACAGACTTACGTGGTTCAGAAAACTGGGCATAAAACACAAATGTTTGACTACTTTATATAAAATATGTATGGCATTATAACTTTTTTCCCCATTTTTATAATATTTCATATGTGCTAAGGAAGGAAAAACACTTGGTCAATCAAAATTTGCATTTTAGAGAAAAAGAGATAATGTATGAGCAGGAATAAATGCTATGCACCTTTTAGCAAAAAGTAAATGTCAGCATGCAGGTATTATGTATGTGAAAGTGTGTCTTACTGAATTTACAAGAAAATAGAGTGCTTTTAGCAAGTCCAACTTGTCTGAGAAGATTGAACTAGTGAGATTACCCTTTCATCAACACACACACATTCTCTCTGTCTCACACACAGACACACGTACAAAAACAAACTTGTAATGAGCGGGTACTTTATCAAGGCCTCCCTCCATCCTTCATTAAATGACAGAAAATTGCTCTTTGCTGAGTTTGTCAATGCAGCTTTCCCTCCCAGAAGCCCATTTGTTTCACATGCTAGCACAGAATATTGCAGGAATTTGCAGATTTTAAATGACAAATGTGTCGAAGTTTACCCAGTTCTGAATCATTCTTTTCTTAGGCTGACTACAAGGTACTGTAACTCCCAAAGCTGGACTGGAATTTTTATTGTGAGTAGATCTTGCTAGTTCACTAGTAAAACAGCATTGGACTGTGATCTTCCCCTGTTTGACAATGTCCCTAAAGGATTCTTTGGCTCCAAAAGCCTTTTCTCTGTACCTTATGTGATAGATGTAGCCGTATTAAACTGAGAGCACGAACAAAACAACAGACACATTCCTTTACTACAACTCTTCTATTCTTTATTGAATTTGTCATTTTATTAATTGCGCTTGCATGTAATGGAGATGAAAGGGTGTTTTATGCGATGAAAACTTAACACTTTGGTGCCATGAAAGGAAACTGCTCTTTCTAGCACCTTTCAGGACAGCAGGCACTTACAAATAGCAGCTACTGTGTTGCTTTGTTAAAGTAACACTTTGATGTGTAGGATTATAATCAATGTAAATTATTGAGTTTTGCTACTGTGCTGTGTTGAAGGTATAATGTGTTACTCTGTGCAGCCATTATTTACTCATACCAAGAAATCAGCTCTATAACACTCTTTTCCTTCCCTTAAATTCCATTTAAAAGGAGAATTTGTAAACATAAATATAAGAACATATCTGTTGAAATTGTGTCCAGATTTCTAGCTTTCAGTAGTCACATACCAGGTCTCATTGCTGCATTTATATATGCTATGAATTTCAATCCAAACAAATGGAGAGGAATTTTAGGACAGAGCCTGCAGCATGGCGTGTCCTTTAATTGCCATTTACATAGCAGAGGAATCATTAATTTCTAATTCACCTATTATTCACTTTCCTTAGTATGCTGTGTCAATGTCAGTTTTGGGGGCAGTGGAATAGATGTGGCTCTGAATTGCTTTTGCAACCTACTTTTGTGTGTGTTTTTCTTTTTCTTCTCTTAATGCTTTTTTGACCTTAGCAGAATAGTTCTTCGACAGAGGCAGTTTCGGGACTCTTGTTTGGATATGATTTATGGTGCTACATTAACCCTTCATTGACCTAGAAATGCCCTAATATTAAAACAGTTTGACACACAGAAAATCAAAAGCCCTTTTATTGGAAGTGCTATTGTCCGCATCATAAGTTTCCCCAATGTGATGCCACTGTTACACCATCAATTTCCTACCGCTATTGAACACTGTATTGAAAAACTAATGGACAGAATCCTTTGTCATTTCTGTCCCAGTGACCAGCAAATAGCTCAGCGAATGTCTTCCCCTTCATATCACTTCAGGCATTTCAAAATGACACATCGAAGGTACTTGCTTAGCATTTCATTAAAGGCAGGGGTGGGCTAGACCTTCTGGGCTCCACGTAGCATCTGCCATCAGCCAGCTTCCATGGATTGTGGTGGAGGCTGGAAGCTTGCCGTGATTCTGTGGGGCTCGGGCTAGAGCCCCTGTTGTACAGCGCTATGATACCAAATTCAGATTTGTTAAAAGGAGAAATAAATCCTTTTAGAAGATTTTTTGGAGTTTAACAGTAAACAGTCAATGGAGCTCATGTATAAATCCAATCAGCTGTAGCTATTATAAGAGCTTATTAATTTGCAAATGAAACACTTTTCTGCAGATGGGATAGTAACTTATTGCTTTCTGTAGAAATTTTTAATGAATGTTTTCTATTTAAGCCTACAGCTTTTAGCATGATGTTGAAAATCCTTAATGCATTTTTTATAAAGCTGCTTGATTCTAGAGTGCTCTTCCCTAGTGAAAATGAATATATTTCTGTTTTCAATTTATATTGTAACTGCTACTTCCTAGTTTCATGTTTGGCATCTAGGACGTGCACTGTTAAAATAAATCTGCTGTATTTTCACAAAATATTTTTAATATTGTTAGTGATATTTAATTCCTCGGTTTTGACACTCACTGAAATCCAGTCACAAACAGAATACAAAAAAGTTGCTGAAGTTAGACATACAAATGTTATTTATTCAGCAATTACCCAAGCTGTGCAGTAGAACAATTACAGGTTTTTATTTATTTTTGAGTCAGATGGTCTTGCTTTCTGTTCTTAATTTCTTCATCACTGGTTAGTGATACAAACTCCTCTTCCATACAAAAAGCAATCTTCTGTTCAGCTGAACTAAAATTTGGCAGTTTTTGTTTGTTTGTTGTGGAGTTATTTTGTGGTTGTGGAGGTTGATTTTTTTCTGGTTTTTTTTTTTTTGGTTAGTTGGTTTGTTTTGTTTTGTTGTGGTTTTTGTTGTTGTTTGTTTGTTTGTTTGTTTGTTTGTTTTTGGTTCACTAAACTTCATGGCTACTGTTGCTTTCTGCAGGATTATCCTGACTTGTGCAGACCAAAGTTTCTGATGGGGAGCAGAGGTCTGTGTAAACCCATTAGATCTACCTACAGTTATGCTCCAAAAATCCAGAATAAGTGAAGTTAACAGGCTTATAACAGATACCCATTCAGCTATGAAAAAATAAGGAACCCACTTTCTCCCAGCCTTTTCTTATTTAATGAAAAAGGGATTTCAAAATTTCACCACTGCTCAAAACCATCTCTCTAGCTTCACAGGGGAATGAATGATGTATTTTCATATGGGATAAATGCAAGATGATTTCTAAAACTCCTTAAACAGAAAACAGAGTCTTGGTAGAGTCTTTGAGAATCTGAAAGTTTATCCTTTGTGATACTCACTTTTCTGCTTTACAGATATGCAAGATTCAATGCATCTTCAGCATTTGCAGAAGTTGCATAATGATGTAAGTACAAATAATGCTAAGAACGATAAAGAAAAGCTGAAGAGAGATATCTGAGAAATGGAGTTTATATGTGATAAAAAAGCATCACTGGTTTTTCTGTTAGAGAAAACAGACAAATCAGTCTTTCCGTGTTAGCTAAAACCAATTTCAAAATTATAGATAAGGTAAAGATTAAAAAGATTAAAAAATTTCCTTGCTTTCTCAAATATTGCTTTCACAGAGAATAATGTGTGACTATGTTTTTGGTTTGTTTTTTTTTTCTGGAAAGCAATGTATGTGCTGTCGGTGTAAACAGGAGAGGAAACAGACTAGAACCTCAGGCATAAATTTTAAAAGTGCTCCATGTGAGATTGTAAGAAGTCAAGTGTAATTCTTATTTTGTAAATGACAGCAAGGTAATTAGTAAAACTAGAGACTGTCACTAATGACCTTTAGGGTCACAAAGCAATGTACTTCGCCTTGTTTATTAGCCTAACGCAAAGGATCATTATGATAAACCACATTAAAAAAAAAAACCCAACAAATTTTCTTTAATATTTTGCTAATACAGTGTTTCAGAAGCAATATTTGTGATACATGATTGACTGTTACCATAACTTGGTTCCCTCAGAGTTATGTTTAAACACCCTGTTAAAAAATTATTCCTCCAGCTTTACATAGTGCAGTACATCAAACTTTACATATATGTGTTAATTTCTTCCAAAATGGTTGCTTTGAACCTAAAAAGGCCTCCTTTTCTTACTTATTTATTTGAAAAGTTAGTGTCTGTAACTTTAATTTCTACCCCATTTGTCTTTGGAACAGGTATATTTTGTTGTTTTACTGTACTAAACTGCTTTGGCTGTTTCATAAGGGCTGAGTATTTCACTAAGCTCTTGCAATATTGAAAGAATCTATATTCTGAGAATTTGAAAACATGTCAGCCCACCTAAATTACATATTGATCAGGTTTAATTGCATGCCACCCATCAGTATTAGGTTTGAAAATTCATAAAAAAGAAATAATGTACTCTTTGTGGATGATTACTTCTGGGGCATTTAAATGAATTCCATCACTTAACCCTGAGCCGAGACAGATTATTGAGCCTTGCAATCTAGCCAGTCAGAGTCCAAAGCAATAGAACAGCTGTTTTCTAACTATAAGAGAAAAGTAAAGAATAAACAATATAAATTTATATAGATTTTCTTTTAAGTAAAAAGCTAAATGTAAACATGTATTTTTTCAATTGTTTCTTGAATGTGCTTTCTTGTTTTGCTTAATAACAGTCTGTATTTTCTCTCATGTTCCATATGTAAATTCACACTGTAATTAAGATTCCAAAATTAGAGAAGTTCTCTAAAGAAAATTATTTTCTATACATTTGTACTGTGTGTTTCTTATATGTCTGCCACCACTTATCGTTACTTAAAACACTAGGAACAATGGGATTTACACATATTCAGTATACTTCCTGGGAAACACAGGTTTCAAGGCTATGTTCCTCAGAAAGTCAAACTGGTGGAGGAGGAGTATTTATTATTAGTTTTCTGGACATTCTTTGCATTTAAAAATTATGCTTGTTGGTATTGGGTGTTTTTTAAGAAATTGTGCTTATGTGTGTTTTTCTGTACAGAATATCAATACTGAGTAAAAAGAACCAGTTAAAATCATTAGTTTTGCTTGGATAATAGTTTAAAAGCTACATTTTATTTAGACACTTTGAGATAATAAATATCTGTGAACATAATTAACTGTCTTTTATCTAGGTCTACTCCTTAGTGATGCCTTTTTAGGACCTTTCGTAATGTCTCCTTTTAATGCTCAGTTTGGCCTTGAAAATAATTTTACAAGTTAAGATGTTACAAATATTTTCCACAATTTTCCCCCATGTACCCATGAAATTCATGTCTCAATTTGTCTCAAATTTTTACTATTCTTTCTTCAGAATTTCTTCATTTCTTGTGGCCCAAGATTTCAGATTCAGGAAAATAAAATAACCTGGTTTAGCCAACAGGGAAGTATATGTTTGTAATGACCCTTTGATTTACCATGGTTTACTGCATACTCTTTATAAACTAGGGTTCCAGTCCTACCTAATAAAAAATTATACCTTCAAAACGGGATATGAAGCTCTATTTTATTCACCCTTAAAACTCATCTGATAGTATTTAACGTCATGTTATGTACATATTACATATGAGATATGTCCTATCACTCTAACCAACTCAGTTATACAGTCCTCAGGAGAAAACAAAAAACCCACAAAATTCCATACTCCTCCTCCAAATAATTCAGTATGAAGATGAGTCTGAAATTAAATTGATAGTTCAGGCATACCCACACAGATGTACACCACTGCTGTAGGAATCACTTAAATGGGTGATTGCAGATCAGAAACAAAAACTCTATCTCATGCTTATGGTACTTTTGACCCCTGAAGCAAATTGACTCCTTTATTGCATAAAACATGAGAGTTGTGTCAGTGGCTGAGCTCAACTTGTACATGGTTTTGTAGTCATCTGAAAAAATAAAGAAGTCTTTTACTGCAATTTTTTTGTAGTTTCTTCCATTTTTTTCTGGAGGAGAGAATTATTGAGTGAGATACACACTTGGAGGTAAACTTTCTAAGTTCCCAGACTTATCATTTCATGTTTCCTAGCTGACTAAAGCTACTATTAGTCAAAATGGAGTAGGCTCAGTATTTGAGTGTAAAAAATTGTATCAGTCATGGTATGCTGCTGCTGTTGTTTCGAACCAGTATATCAAAGATTGATTGGTGAAGGATCTGGCTCATTAAAGCCCAATTATTTGCTGTTACATAAGTTGTCCTTGAGTGGGGAAATTTTTTAGCAAATTAAGCTGAAAACAGAATTTAGATGATTTTGATTTTGTAAACTAAAAGAGACAGAGAACAAAGTCCAAAAAAACTGCCAAGCATGACAAAGCAATAAAAAAGAAAACTTTTTCCTTTGTTTTATGACTCAAAAGTAGGAAGTCTTACATACTCTGCTTTCGTATTGAGATAAATTTTATCCCTATTGGAGAGTAATTGGAGTTTACTAGCAGTTATGTAAGATTCCGGCTGTTCCCTTTGTCAATTGTATTCAGCCCTTATTAAATGTAATCAATTAATATCAAAAATAATTGTAAGGTATTGGCCTTTTTTTATAAGGCTCCTGTTTCTTTACTTCTCTCAATGGGAAACGTCTATTAGGAAAATTTTGTTCTTTAAGACTCAGAGAAAACAGAGAGCAAATTCCTGAGATTTACTCATCCAATGACTTCACGTATTTTGTATTTAAATTTTA
Source organism: Phainopepla nitens (assembly GCA_013400175.1). NCBI lineage: Eukaryota > Metazoa > Chordata > Aves > Passeriformes > Bombycillidae > Phainopepla > Phainopepla nitens. Next base: position 251,222 of record VXBQ01012931.1, on the reverse strand, counting down.
TGACTATAAGTAGATGTAGTCAGGATATAGTGCTGTGATACAACATCTCATATAGGTTTGTCATCTAAGTTTGAATGCTGAAAGACATTCTTGAAACAATAAAGATTATTTTTTGCATTAAATATTTTTCTTATATTATTTTGAATGCAAGTCCATAATATGACAAACCAGAAACAAAAAGCAAGGCAAAATTTTCCAAGGGAAAAATTGTCCTTAATGACAAACTGGTCATCCAGCTTTATGATGAAAAACACAGGGAATAGCTTTGCACTGTTCTGCACTAATGATGGAATTAAATAATTAAGCTGTTATATAACTGGAAAAGCATTTTCTATAGATTGGACTTTTATCTTATGTTCTTACACTTGGCAAAATTTTAAGCTCTTTAAGATAAGGTTTACTGTATGTTGGGAATCTGTGCATGGCATTTCAGCTCATGACGGTTAAGGGATTTCCTTTTATCATGTACTTCTGTTACTAGCTATGATCAAACACTTGGATTTGAAGTAAAAGCAGTTGTATAGGATTCGATAATATTAAAGCTTTAGCTGGAGCATTTCTGGGAGCTAGCGACTTGGCATGTGAAAAGTATCTGTACATTTTTCTGTCTGTGTGTGTTTCCCTTCTGCAGCAATGTCCCTGAAGTTCCCATTCACGCTGGGGTTACAGCACCAATCCACTTTTCTTCTGCCTGTGGACAAATCAATAGCAAATCACTTAGTACTTACTGAGTACATAGGAAACAAATCTGTAGAAGTCTAGATCAAAGAATGTGCTTATGGCCTCCCAAATTGAAGCTTACCACCTATAAATCATCACTACCTGTAGTCTGTGAAGAATTCTACAATGACTGATGTGTTGGGTTCAATGTAAAGATTTCACTGTACCGTCCCTTCTCCCCCTGCTTTCCTGCTGCCACTGCTGGCTGGATTCCTCTCACTTTCAACACATTTAGTTTGGAAGACTCAAAATCAGACAAGTGTGGAGTATTCACACCGCTTTTGCCCCCTTAACCTTAGACTGTTCTCTGAGACTGATCTCACAGCATCCGTTAACTGTCAGGTCTAGCTCTTAGGGATTTGTCAATGTCAATCCATTATCTCTTGGCAGGAGCCATCATAGAGTGATACAAAATCCCCGTGTCTCACCCCTCTCATAATATCTGAAACTCATTGCTCCAAAATCAGATGGTTAAAAAAAAATTCTGAGCCGAAAGAAAAAGACAAGCAGGAAAATTCAAAATGACAGGTGAACACCAGCTGTAATTTATTGTGAATATAGGACAAAGGTCTCAGGAATATGAGCATTCTGTATGATATTCCATTCTTATTGAAGTCAGTGGGAATTTTTTTTTTCACTTCATTAGGGACCAAGATGTCATCCTTCACCTCCTAAAGGGGAAGAAAAAGCAGGAGGAAAAAAAATAGAGAAAAATCTTTTTCTTGGTGAAGCGGAAATGGAATATCAATATACTACTATACTAGGTGGGAAAAGTGAGGGAGGAGAGGGGAGGAGAGGGGAGAAGAGAAGAGAAGAGAAGAGAAGAGAAGAGAAGAGAAGAGAAGAGAAGAGAAGAGAAGAGAAGAGAAGAGAAGAGAAGAGAAGAGAAGAGAAGAGAAGAGAAGAGAAGAGAAGAGAAGAATTCTTTGCTTTGGGGTATTTGGGATTTTTGGTAGGGTAGAATGAAACAACTTTAAAAAGCTTATTTTTTGAAAATGTTGACAACTGTATTTTTCTATGTTGGAATCCAATAGATTTGTTTTAAAAATACAAAAATGCTGAAATACTTAGCTCTTTTCCAGTCCCTTCTGTATGGTATCCCTTCTTCCTATCTTATTCAGGAAATTGTTATAATAAGTTTACTTTTTACGGTTTTTTTTCCCCAAGTCTAATGAAGGTAGACATAATTTCTTCAGTTTTCATTTTCTAAACATGTAGAAATTTTCATGCTAAATGAAATATTTACTCTACTTTAGTTAAAATATTTTCTTTACAATTTTTCACCAATTAAAAATTAATTTTATTATTAATACATTGCTAAGTTCCAGTTACATTTTTCTTTTATCTTATTTGCTTAAAGAATAATACATGCTGCTAAACAGATAAGACAGCCTTTTAGTAATAAGCTGCTTTTTAGCATATGCTAGTGCTTTCCAATATCACACTTCAAATCATAACCAAAGAGAATTATGTGAGTAGAATTAAAAAAAAAAAAAAGATCCTACAGATTAAAACTACTTCATTCTAATAGTTTCTTTTTGAGATCTTTTAAATAGGGAAATTATTTATCAAACTATTCTTTTGCTCCTTTACATCACTTTTTTATCTTTCCTTTTTTTTCCTTTACTTTCCTAAACATAATTCAAATTCTTGCCCCATGTTTTGGGTACCTACCTAGTTACTAGGATATTGTGTTGTGGAAAAGTGTGAATTTCAATTGATTACTAATGACAAAAAAAGACCAACATGACCACCCAGCTGCATTGCCATTTCACTGTTTTTATTCTAGTACTGGAAGGCTGTAGAAGCTCAAAGATTCTGGACAATTAAAGTACAAGCATTTAAGACATGTATATGAAACTCATTGCAACCTGAAATTTCTCAGAGTGTCATCTCTTCAAAACAGATTTTGGGTTTTGTTTTAAAGATTTCCTATTCCTACCTTCTGGCCTATTTGAAATCACTCATTCTGACATGATGTCTTTGCTCTGCCTCCTGAACTAATGGGGACATCAAACCAAAGCAATTAAAAACGGAAAAAAAAAAGCCCCCAAAGATATGAATGTCACCATCCATTTGAATTGCTCTTACTGTAAAACACTAAAATAAATAATTTCAGGAGAAGCTTCAGATTGAAAGGCATGTTGAAAGAATGCTACGTGTTTCTCATCTTTTCACCTCAGTCATTTCCACAGCTGAGTTGAGGTTATGCCTATAGCAACTTTTATCTTCATTCTTTGTGTGCCAGTCTTAAAAAGGCATGAGTAAAAATGGGGCACAAAACTCTTGTCAATATAAGGATGTGCACCATGACTCAGTTAGGGACAAATTTACCTTTTCAAGCCTTAGCGTCTCAAAAATCTGCACAAGGGAAGAAATGTATCCTTGTCTAATTGTAAGAAGATGGTGTCACTTTGGAGACTAGTACAGTTATGCTTTTTAAAAACTATCAGAATTATCTCATTTATATGTATTTTAAAAAGGATCGTTAAAGATTGAGAGCAATCTCTTTAATTTTGCCATCAGGTTTTAATGTATTATTGCTTCTAAAATATGAGTTCATTCTGCATTCTCTGCAAACCATAAATATCTTTGCAATTCTTATAAGCTTATCATTCTTTAAGAATGGCCTAAGTGCCTCACTTCTCCTTGACAACATGCATGCCATCCCACTGTAGGCATGAAATCACATAACCCAGCAGAGGATGCAAAGGTCTACCTGTGCTGAGAATGTGGAATATTAACTTTTAGAGCTGAGCATTCCCTGGCAAAGATCTAAAGAATAACAATTCATTTTTATTGTTTTGGAACAGTATATGAAACTATTCACAGAGGAGGCCATTAACTTACAATGTTTTTAATAATAATTAATACATGCTGCATGACTGGAGATTGCATAGCATAAGTTCTTACAGATGATCCATTGTTGTGTAAACCTTTGTTATTTTAATATCTCACATACCCAAAATCAATAATTAAAAATTAATAACTAAAAATAATAATAAATATATAAAATAAATAAATAATAATAATAACTAAATAATAACTGAAAAAAGTAATTATGAAGAAGTATCTATGGTTTTTTTTGAAGTCTTGCTCTGTCCATGACTCTTTGTATGACTATCTCTGTTTTGTAGTACCAGTGTAAACATAGAAAAAGCAGAACAAAAGCTTTTTCTAAATCTGTAATGCCCTGTTAATTGAATTGGATTTATATTAGAGGTTTTGGTAGGGTTGATATCTGAGATAAGATATTGGGGGCTATCCCTCTGTCGGAGAGAGTCAGATCCAGCCACCTTCTAAGTGGAGACACTACTGAGCCAAATCAGTCATGCTGGTGGTGTCTCTGTTTTATTTAAGAAAGAGTAGAAAATACAGGAACTACAGCCTAGGGTAAGTATTCATGTTAGAGTAGCTCATGAAGGGCTGCATCCCTTGGGAAGGATCCAACGATGGAACAGAGACAAAGGAGTAAGGAGAAGCAGAAAGAGTTATGAACTGACTGCAGCACTTCGTTCCTGTCTGGTCCACCCAGGGTGGGGGGAAATGTAAAAGAGTCAGGAGTGAAGCTGAGCTTGGAAAAAAGGGAGGAGTGGGAGGAAAGTTTCATTTTTTCAGTTTAGCTTTCTCACTATCCTACTCTATTTTTAATTGGCAATAAATTAAATTAATCTTTCCAAGTTGTGTCTCATTTGCTTGTGACAGTAATTGGTGAGCAATCTCCCTGTTCTTATCTCAACCCATGAGATTTTTCATCTTACTCTCTCCTCCTGTCTCACTAAGAGGGAATGAGAGAGCAGTTTGGTGGGCACCTGGCAGTCAGCCAGGGTTAACCCACCAAATTATTTCAGGGCTTTTTAAACAAACTGAATATTAAAAAATATCTGTAAATGCTGAACCCCTTCCTCACCCCTCTTTCCCCTTTAAATTATTTTTTTCATCATTTTTTCTTCATCTATATTGAATTTTAGGGGAAAAAAAAGACTGTGGAGGGAAAGGATTATACTCTGGAAAGAAGCAAGCCCGACTTTTTGATAACGCAAAATATCCTTAATTCTGAAGGAACAGGAATAAAAAAAGCCGACAAACACACCAACAGATATTCCTGTGCATTGAAGATGTCCTGAGAACTATTTGGAAGAGAAATTGCAGATTGCTCTTATATGTCTGAATCAAGTGGAATATAAAGTCTTTGCTCTAGTACAGGCCTTGAGGTTGGAAAAGGTGAGAATGTTGATGGTTGCACACTGATCCCAATAAGCTATTTCATGTCAGACAGGCAGAGACCTAATAAGATGAAAGACTTTGAGGGGAAGTCACAGAAATTCTAAGGAGAAATAAGATATAAACTTTTAAGTTTAATTAAGTTTTGAAACCATTTACTGTGACTTGGGTTTTAAATTAAGATTGGATCTCTTACACTATCTCATTTAATTGGGCAAAATAGGAGAATAACGGGAAAATTCTGTGGGATGGCCAGTCACCGGAGACCAAGTTGTGGAAGATTATTAAAATCTTTCATCTTTGATTTTATAATAAATTCTATATTTCTTGAAGAAAGAGGTAGATGAAAAGAGTCCCAAATACAGATAGCCCAAAAAATAGACTTACTGTGGGAAGGCAACCTTAACTAATACAAAAGTGTGGGACTCCACACAAAAGGGAGGCAAAATCTCTGTGGTGCAATGTTAGTTTCCTGAATTCCGTGAGGTAGGGAGGAGAAAAGAACATTTGGCCTGAAAGTCGGGCACAAGCATTTTGCTATTCTTCCCCACTAGTTTGAATGAAATCCTGACTATAAAAGGTAGGCCAAAACTGTCTGGTTTTTTTCAGAGGCTGAGCTGCCAACCAGTTCTGCCATGTCTCTTAACAGGAATAAAATTTCCACACAGCTACAAAAGTATCAGAAGACTTCTTAGTGTGCTGGTAAGTGACAAGATTTCATGTGAGGGTTTCAAGTTATTTTCAGTATTGTTTACTATTATTACAGGTTAAATCTGCATTAACAATTAACTCTTTGGACAAAGAGATTGACTGAAAAGAGAAAAACTGACATAGGCTAACCTGGAGACAAACTAACAGCCTGTGTCAAGCTCTCCTGGCTATGCTTCCAGACATTCATTCTACATGCCTAGTGATGGATTACGTCTGTGTAATCAACACTGTTAGCATATAACATTAATTTTTTCTGCTATGGTAAAAGATGTTCTGGGCAATCAACTGGAAATCACGTTCGCGTTTTCATGTCTGTGTAAGTCAACCCCTTCATGCAAAAAGACAGTGCTGTTGATGAGATGGTAAAGACCTCACTCAATTTTTGTGGTGTTGTTTTTATCCCTAGAACTCATCTGACATTTACAAGTCTTGTCCATAAAAAAACCCAACAACTTTTGCCAATGAGTGTAAGTTTGCAACTAGAATTACTATTGATGCTGATCTTGCAGTAGTCACGGAGCCAGACTGAATCCATATATAGAAAATGAGCACTAAACGCCTTTGTACCTTGGCAGAACTCAGTCAAGGTGTCTTGGTCTACCTTTTTTCTATTTTAACATCAACATGAAAAGTGAATAAAGCTTTCTCTGCCCTCTCATTGTATTGTTATATTTACAGGAATATTGCATTAATTTAAATTATGTTTGGACAACTTTTGATTAAATAATTTATATCACATCCATATCCAATAAAAGATACTACCTCCTCTTCCACCAGCCACAAATCAACAATTCTGTTCTTTTATATCAATCTATTGGTGATTGAATTTTTTTTTTACACTTTTCTTTTCCTTCTTTTTTTTTTTTTTAATTAACAGACATGCCTGTTATGTGTGTTTAAAAAAGAGGAAGCTATAAACACTACAACACTACAATGATTCAGTTCTTTTTAGATAACATCTAAGCCTATATTCTGTTTAAAGAATATATATGTCAATGATTGAAGTCAATATTTATCTATCATTTTACCCATCGTGCTTCTCCTGGAAATACATGGACTTAAACTTTTGCTCAGAACCTTTCCTGCCCTGAATATGTTCCAGAATATGCTTTTAAATTCAGATCTTAGCACAAGTGACTTTGAAATTAAAAAGCCAGATATTCAACATATTTTAGCTGATATCATAGAAATACTTCATAATAATTAGGTAAAAGAAAAAAAAAAACAATCTCTCTCTCTCCCCTCACAAAAAACCTGAGGAGCTAAACTGCCAGTACAGCACGATTTTAGCCACAAATAGAATTGTATTATCAGCTTGAAAGTAGCTCTCAGCAGGGACTCAGACAGCAGACGGGATTGTATTATTCTGCCATTCCCCTATCCATCTGTTAAAGAAGTTCTGTTTGGAATCAAATGCTCCTCTTTTTAATTATTTTTTTTAAGAATAATCTAATTTTTGAACACAATCAGTGGCACTTCATATATGCACACCTTGCAAGTGTTTAGGAAAAAGCTTCTTTTGTTTGTTTTCATTCAGGGAATTCATCTCCACTCCCTTTATTCGTTTTAGAATTGAGTTTGTGTCTATCCCAAGTACCCATTTGAACATCTGTAACTATAGAATCCTCCCTTGTTTTCCTCTATATAGTTTTGGTTGGTTTTTTTTGTTTGTTGGTTTGTTTTTTCTTTTTCTGATTTGGAATATCTTTCTTCTTGCATGAAATTTTCAAATGCTGTTTTGGTTTGTTTATATACTCTTTCCTCTTTCCAGGAAATGTGCTCAAATCTCTATTGTAGCTACAAGGATGGAAAAGAGCTGTGATATTAACACTTCGATTCCCCCCGGCCAATAAACTGTTCTTTACTCTAGGTGGTACTTGTGTTATTATCTGGTTTTGAAAGCTTTTCTATCTCATATGAATCATGAAAATAATGGTCCAAGAAGGCATACTATACCAGCAAAGTGCTTGTAAGGTATGTTCATTTATATTGGTGAATACTGCTTTTGTGCATATATGTGTCCCAAATGAAATAAAATGCAACAAGAAAATGGCATAACTGGATCTACATACTTCCCAGCATAACTGAGCCCATGTTAGATATTTCCACTTTTATGTATACATTGGTTAGAAATTGCTGTTCATCATTATCAGGCAGTGGAAAAGAGGAGGTTGTTGCGTAGGCTTACCTTTATTCTTCCTACAGTTCGGGTTTTTCTGAAATTAGAGGTGGTGAAAAAGGTATTTGCGAAAGACAGTAGAAGGTATTGACAAACACAAATTTGATTTCAAAGAAGTCTTTGATATTTCTTCCTTTTGAAATTGTTACCATCTCTTACAAAAAAAAAAAAAAAAAACAAAAAAAAAAAACCAAACAAAAAACTCTAAAACAAACAAAAAAAAAATCCTAACCAAAAGAACAATAAAACCTGGCAAGAAGAGTCCAAAGGAAATCAGCAGAGCTAATTTCATCTCAGGAAATCTTGAAAAGTCAACCTTAGAAAGTTAAATTAAAAAAAAATGACAAAATATTAATTCATTCTGCCTGAGATTTGACATGTCTGTAGGAAATTAAGAATAATATTTGGAGCAGTCTAGACCACAACTTTGTGTAGGGTAGATTTCAAACAAATGCTTTTCTCTAGTACCTGAACCAAAACATTGAATGAGCATAGTCAGATTGCCTGTTAAATCTCTCTTTAGCCTTGTGATCTATCACAGTTTCCGTGGTCCAAAACCAAGGTAATCAGGATCAGCAGTTTCTGATGCTATACCTGCTACATCCTGCCTCAAAATACCTACTTTGCGTGTCCATGTGCCTTCCTAAAAATGAACACATTAAAATAATGAGTTCCTGAAAATGTCTTGGTTGTTATTGACATTGATATTACTTGACTGGGGACCTCAGAGAGAGAATCCACTCCATCTCCAAATTTTACTTGCCTCTTAATCTCTTGAAAATATTTTAAAATGCACACGCTTAAATGGCTTTATTAGAAGGTAGTTAGGCTGTAGTTCAGCATTAGGGTCACTTTGGGAAGAGACTGTCATAGAAGATGTTGGACGGAATTTATGTGTTAATGATGGAAGGGTGAAGAATCACCTTGGCGGGTGACAGGGTGGGACTTCTGTGTCTCTTTCACTTAAGAGAGATTGTGTCAATTCTCCAAAACAGTCTTGTACTGGTAATCTAGTTTCACATTTTAACTGCTTTCAAATTATCACAATTGTCAAAACCAGAGCATCTAAGAAATAAATAGCAAACTCTGTATCTTTCAAAGGCACACAAGTCCATTTTGTGGAGAGATGGTAAAGCCAGCACAGCAGATTCCCCAGTACAGATTGTCTTAAACTGGGAGGCCCTTGGTGCTGAGGTACAAGAGTCTATATTTGAATACAAACCTGTCACTATTGAGATTTTTATACAAGTGCTTCTAGCTAATAAATGAAAGGGTGTGATCTGTGCTGAGGATGTCTACGAGTTTTACCTTCCATCCAACTGAATTACAGTTTTGGTACCCACAGTACTCTTACTGTAGAAATGGTGGCTGATTCATTCCTTTCTTCAAGTAAAGAAATAAAAAGCTTAGCTCTGATTTCCTGGAAGAAAACTGTTTCCTTACTGTCTAGTTTACTAATCAAGTTAGTTCTGTGTCTCCAAATATGGTAAATGCATATATTTGCTCTTTACTGAGTTTTCTTTTAAATTATCTTTTCCAGCACAAAGTAGTCTGAAGGAGATATTGCTTTATGGTAAGTAGGCTAAAATAGACCTGTTAAATTAAACTTTCTTTCACCTGCATGTTAAAGGGAAAATGCCTATGTAAGTAATATAAGTTTAATGTAGTTTGCTTTTCTTCCTGTGAAATATGTGGTCCATAAATTGCATGTGACTTCAGCAACAACCTACAGACTGTTTAGCAAATGTGACCAGGTTAAGCATGTTAGATCTGGGATTATCTTTTCACAACTAAAATTATCTATCTAGTGTGTGACATCAAGACCAGGAACCTCAATTATTCTTTGATGTTTCACACAAGCAAGATAATAATTGGAAGCTGACAAAATTCATGCTCAGGTTGGGGGATATTGATTTCTGTTTGTTGCATCTTAACATTTAGAATGTGACTGTCATGTATACTAAAACACAAAATTTACTGTCTTCATAAAAGTTTTACTAAATCAGTCAGCAAATGAAGGAGTTATTGGCAGCTTTTTCATTACTAAACATGGTGTAAAGCACCTGATTATTTTTATATTTAGAGGTTCTGAGGTGACTTTCATGTACAGCAATAAACACTAGGCCTCATAAACATTCTGAATAAAATCTTTCTTGTTTTTAAAGAATAACAAAATTATTTTCTGCTTGTTTATTGGCACTAAATGCTACAACAACCTGTTTGCCTATCAGTATGTTTGTAGCTGTTCATAACCAGAACAGTGCAGTTTTGTCAGAGGGTGATGGAGGAATAAAAGAGCAGGATTATTTTGAAATACTTTTTTAAGAACAAATGTCCTGATAAAAAGTGCAAGCAAACATTTACTGTCCTGTGTTTGAAACACATGAATACTTTTTTAGCTTACCTGTAGGTGACCCAAAGAAAAGAGGAAAGTTGCAAGAAGACAAACAGCTTGATTTTAGAACTGTCAATGTTTGTTTGTTCATTTGAAAAATTAAGCACTAAATTCACACACACACACACACACACACACACACACACACACTCTCTGCACCTCTGATCTGTTTTCTAACTTTGATATTATGACTAGTTCTGCAGGTAAACTTACCACTAGTACTTTGGAATTTTTCTGAATATTTAGTGTCAGTGTTTTTAAAATGTGAATGCTAAGGAGACAATAAGTAGATTGTGTATTTTAGTGGGGAGAGAGATAGGAAAGCTTTCAAAATATGTGTGACCTACACGCCTTGCTTTTGAAGCAAGGGATATCTGAGTAGCTCAATGAATGCAAAGAAGCTTGTGATCTTGTTATTAAGACCTTTTAGTTTAATTATTACCAGAGTGTCTTGATATGTGACAGTTCACTGGAATCTGTTCAAAAGCTGACATTTGTAAGCAGTTGGAGAAAAATATTATCACATTATATTTTCCCCTCTATTAAATTTAAATGAATATTTTGTTGCTGTCATGCAACATTTTTTACTGCTGTGTGGAAAATGTTTCGTCTGAACTTCCAGCAGCTGTAATTAGAGGTATAGCAATCAAAAGCTTAATTATGTTTATAAAATTTCCTTTTCTCTTCCCCATATAAAGGAACAAAGAAATCTGTGACATTATCGCTTGACATTTTCAATTAAATTTACTGAACTGTATATGAAAATATAAGTTGTATGGAAACTAACCTTATTGGAGTTTAATACTCAGAGATGTGGAATACAAAATGGAGTGCTTACACTTTATTTTTAATAAAACTTGTTTAGAGACTGTAGCTTGCCTGTTAGAATGGAACAGAAGATACTGAGTGTTTACTGGTTAAACAGTGAAAACATTTAATATTCTGCATAAGTTTTGTTAGTTTGGAAAAAGCAAGTTGTAATCACATAATGATGACAGGTCTCTTATCCAATTATATCTTTTCCCCGCATCACTTCCAGGAAAAGATAAATTGATTGTAACCCACAGAGCTGGTTAGCAGAGCAGAGCTAAAGAATTACAGAGACGAAGGTGGGTCTGTGATGAATACGCTGCACCGATTCATGCTTTTAATCTATTGCTCCCTACCTCTCCACACAGACTCTTTGGGTGCAGATTATTTGAGTTATGATGACGAAGAGAAAAATATGTACAAGGTTGTTGAGCCTCTGGCTTGCTTCTTCCCTCAGTTATTTTTGATTTATGTTGAATTCACTAAATATTCTACCTGGACAATTTTCATAGTTAGATGCATTTCTGGGGGATCCTTCATCTTCCTTTCTTGTATTAAAGAGTTAAGGCAATAAGTTACACTGTGGTGACAAACCTCGTCTCAGCCACTGGCGAACAATAATTTCGTATGGAAAGCAATAGTGAAGTGATTCTCCCACTGGTGCAATTAACCAAAGTGCTCTTTCTCCCTTCTTTGCCTCAAGACAAAAAGTATCTATTGCTTTTTTGTGCTATATGACTCAGTAAACAGTTAGGTGTTTAAATGACTCCCAGACGATATTGTCTACATGCGGTGGACATGTTCTTCTGCCTGATAGTGGACATTTCTATCTCTACCTGGGTACCCTTCTGAACCTTTCAGCAACTTTGCTTATAGCTTTCCTATTTCCAAATGAAGCTGTTCCATTTTATCTTCACTCATAGATGGAAATAATTTCCATAATTTGTCCACGGGGAAGACATTATTGTGTTCCTTGCTGTTTGCCCAGATTAAACATTTAAAATGATGAGTAGAGTTGAGTAAGTTTTTTGGGAGTTGGTTTGTTTTGGGGTTTTTTTTTATGATTTCAAGAAAACAGATACCATTATTATTCAACTGGACCCTTTTCTGTTACATTCCCTAAGAACCTGCCTGATTCAAATTAATATAATATTGT
>VXBQ01012931.1:166527-229027 GCA_013400175.1 Phainopepla nitens | reverse complement strand
GTAGGCAATTTTAGTAGCCCTCAGCTTGTATCTTTACACCACATCCCACATGGAACAGAATCTGCACTTGCACATGGGGATACTTCACCAAGAGATAGCCCCTATGAAACTATAGTTGAAGCAGGACATTTGTGGAACTGTGAGTGCCTGTTGTGCCTTTCCATTTCATCCTATGCTGACCTGTGCTGGAAGTCAATAAATGCTTCTTGTTTGGACACTGACTTTTGCATAGAATTTAATTTTCCTGCCTTGAGGCTTCTTCAGAAAAGCTCCAAACTTGCCATGGATGCCTTCTGCCTTGATCACTAGCAAACCCTCTCAGGAGATGTGATTTTTCATGTTCCTTTGCTCTGCTCAGAGCTCAACAAACATCACAGGCTCTGCACAACCTGGGAGAAAATGAAAACCCTTCTGTATCTTATCCTTCTGCAACTTACTCCAGATCCTCACCTTTCAGGATGAAAATTTAATGCTCTGGGTATCAGAGGCAAAAGGCTTATTCCTTGTCATTCATGACTGTGGGTATTTGTGGCCAGCAGTGACAAAACAGCAGTCAAAGAACAGCTGCAGTATAGTCTGAGGGGCAGCCTTGCTGGTTCTGACAACTGGTTCACGTAGGTTACATTAAAAGTATCTAAACTGCCACAGAAAGTGCATCTGAATGCTTAACTTAATGATCAGGATGTTTATCTGGTTGTATACACAACTCAGTGATGAGGGCAAGCAGCTGGAGAGAGAGGTGCAGGCTGTAATCCCTCCTCCAGGGACCGTTTAAAAATTGTAGATTGAATAATCATTGAAGTAAAATTGCTCTCCAGGCTTCTCATTCCAATGAATTGCAGAGCTACAAAGATACTCATTGGATTAGAGAGAAAAGTTGCATATATATTTCTAAACATGTCACAAAGAGAGGAAGAGAACTGGGAGAAATGCACTGCAGAAAAGCCTGCAGTCAGCTATGTAGTTTAGACTCCTGGGAAATGGGAGATGGATCCAGAATAAGGGTTAAATTGAGCACGTAGTGTGGGTGAAATTTTTCTTATTGCCTCTGAGGATTTCATGTTGCAGGGAGGGAAAGATTGCCTATTCATTTGGTTTTGAAAAGTCTTGGACTTGAACTCTGTCTTCATGACAAACCATTTCCAGAACTTTGGAGTAAGAGACCTGAATTTCCAGAAATGGTGGGTTTGAAGGCACAGCCTTCAGAGTGCAATCATTGCTGGTAAGCTTAGAGAGTTGAGTGTGGCTTCAGCCTTACCTCTTATTTTCCCATCCAGCCTTGCTGCAGTTGGGGATGTGGACCCAGCTGGGACACTTGTGTGGGCCAAGACCATATAGAGCGGGGTGATGGAGAAGTGTTCAAGAACCTCCACATGAGTGTAGTCTTCAACACCTCATTATTTTAAAACATGTTTTAGGATTACATACCCGAGACATCCTGTGCTGTCAAGGATGGTTGTTGGAGGTGCAAACACCACTGGATGATTTCCAATAATTTCTTGTGTGTTCATGACTAAAATCATTCCACTAAAGGAAAGGTAAGTATGGGTGGAGTTCCCCATTTCTGTTGCCAGCACCTGGAATTAATTACAGAGAACTTTTTTCATAGAAATATTCTACTGAAAATTTTAGCAGTAGCTAGATGCTGGTGCTAACACTGGATCTAGTAATGGCAGTAAAGCAGCTGTGTTGGGAAAGGGGATACCCTCTTTTCAGAAGGCAAAGGAATAATGCTACATTGCACCAACACCTCTCTGCTACTCTGGCAAGCTCTCTGAGGCAGAGTTTTCTTTTCATACCTCATTTTGTGTATTTTACCACCTGTAAAGGATACACTTCTCTCTAGTACATAGGGGAAAAAAGAAATTATTGTTTAGACTCAGTTTTCTTCTTTAGCAAGAGCCAGCAAATTTCCTTCCAATCCTTCCTTCAAAATCCTATGGAGCTCAACTACCATTACTACAGTTGAATTTTTGTCTTGTACTACATACACTGAAATTTCTTTGGTGGTCTCCTTCACTGGAGTTTTAAGTCCTTCCTAGACATTAATGTGTGCATTTGACAGCCCAGATTTGAAGTGTGGGAGTAGATAGTTGTCCCAATTTCAAAATTAGGAAGGTAAGACCATCAGTGATTTTCCCAGGAACAAAAGAAAAGTCAGAAAAAAAGGAAAGTCAAGTTCTGCCTGAAAAGTTCCAGTCCAAGTAGTTTAATACAAAGGCCAAGGTGTGGAATTGTCTTTCTTCTCACTCAATCACTGAATTAATTTTACATATAGTGAATTTAATTTGTCATTTCTTGTGCTGGTGAGGGACTGAAGCCTGGGAGGTTCTCATGGCTGCAAATTGGAACTAGCCCTAGTCCTGTGGATGAGCAGTCTGTTTTTCTAATCACCAAATTTCTTCTTTTCGCCAAGTCAATGTTCACAGGTTATTGCTTAGAGTCGCGATTTCAGAGATTACATGAAGTCATGGGAAGTCTTCTGATGTAATTTGGAATTTATTACTGAAAATTTTGGAATTAAAACTTTGGATATACAGCATTCTTTTGATTTTTCAGAGCTTCTGAAGACTAGTGTGCTTGTAGCCATTAAGCACTATAATCCTTTGCCTGCATCTTTCATACTTCTGACACTCCACTTACAAAAACATGAGTAAATGACTGGAGGAGTCTGATGCTGGTACATTTAGGTCTCAGATTGCTTACCTGAAATTAGATGACATATACAATACCAAAATATTGCCAAATTAAAAAAAAAATTGTACTGCTAGTGTAGTTGGGCTTTAACATTCATAAAATTGGCTTTTCAATCTGTTTAGAAGGACAGTTATGATTTCAGCAGTGGTTTTCCTTGGTGAATATTATAATGGGTGTTCTCATTGAGCAATGTTACCAAAATACATATTTGAGAATGCAAAGCACACATGTGTATGTGTTTGTATGCTGGAGGAAAGGCTTTCATTTATAAGAAGTTTAGTTTCTGTAATCCAATAAGCATTTTCTGTGAGCAGAGAACAAGTTTGATGTTAAACAGTTTTAAAAGAACTTAGTTATAAGATGGGTTTTACTGAAAGAGGCAATATGTTTTTATGCCTGCTTCAATTATGGCCAAAAACCTTTTTGGCTGTGAATGCAATGCTTTATAAACTTGCCTCTAAGAGGAAAATGTGGTCCTCTTCCAGTACATGCATACATACCCTTGGAAAGTGCAGTGCTCGCAGTGCCAAGTTTCATTCTTAACATACAGCAACATAAATATTGCTCTCTTCACCCCTATCGTTGTGTTATAATTACGTTAGCCTATGTGGTCCAAAGAGTGTTTCCAGTAACAGCAAAAGAAATTTCAAAATAATAAAGCTGTCAGTGTTAACAGTGATGCCTGACAAGACTCATGTAAACCTAACTAAAAATAGAGAAAGTTTCACTTGTCAAAAACCAGAATAATGCAAAATTTGGGGTTTTCTGCTTCTCATCAGATTTATTTCTCGCAGAGAATTTAATGATTTTTTAAAGATAGACAGTTTTTCTCCTTTTCCCTTTCTCTTTTCTTCCCACACTGCCGAACCTGAGACCGAAAATAGCCTTTAACATTTACAAACTGATCCTCACTATAAAGAGCTTTCAGTTCTCCTTATGGTTTAAAAATCAAGACTTTTCTATGTATTTATTACAAAAATTTGAGCTCTGCTATTACTTACTAAGCTTGAAAGAAAGGCATGCTCCAATGAATCCTATATAACATACCCATTCTTCCAGCCTTGCAAGTAATGACAGTAGTCTGATTTTGTTTTAAATATATAAAAAGCCTTATGATTCAAAGAAAGAAGATTCTCAATACTTGACTGGCTTTTAAATAGGCATTTTGAGCCTTAATGGGCATAACATTAGGTTTGTGGTCTGGCTTGGTGATCTTAAAGGTCCTTTCCAACCCAAATGATTCCATGTGCATAGTTTGTGAGGTCTGAATTTTGAGTTGCTGAGAATGGATGTGCTGCCTGTGATTTCTGCTGTACTGCTTGAGTTCATGAGAGCATGGGATTTGACTCTAAATATCTATCACATGGACTCAGGATCTCCTTTAGCTTAAATATCAATAAAGTTCTGTCTGTCTCCACTAAGGAATCTATCAGAGTAAGTATATGAAGGTCATTTAAAATAATTACTTTCTCCTTTTTAATGATGTCTGTGAGATAGCTCACAAGAATTAAAAGTAGAATGACATTAAATTCTTAGTTGAAGGTGTGTTGTTCATTAAACCAATTCAAATAGAAAAGGAATTTTTTAGGAAGATCTGTTTTGGGGGAAAAACTTACTAAAAATGGAGGGTCTGTACAAATGCAAAGTACAGTGCTTTGGATATATCAATGCCAATGATAATATGAAAAGGTCTTTCAACATGAGGAATAGGTGTTACATGTTAATATGTTGAAAGGTACTACAAATATAAATTGAAAGATAATAGTTGTTTATAACTGTTAGGGTTTTTGTTTTTTGCTATATTTATAAATTATAAGATTATAAAATCTGCTATGCATTGAAGGGTATCTAATGTTCTCTGATAATACAGCACAATTGTTCATAATTTTAAGAAACAAGTAGACAAAACATGAACTGCACATTAAGGTGGATATCACTTGGCTTATAGAATATATTGGATGTGCTCCAACAGGGCCTTGTTTTAATTTCTTGTTTGGCTTACCTGATATTTTTGTCACAGTTTTAATTATGAATGCATATCCGTATGTGAAAAATGATTGAAATATTTTTGAGATGGCAAAAACCTAATCTAAGAGCAAAACAGTATAAATAAAATGGAGAAAATGTGCTGTGCTGTAAATGAAGTATGTAATGTACTCTCAGAATCTTAAGGTAAAGATGATCTGGTCTCTGACTGAAAGAAAAAATAGCAAAAAACTTTCTCTCCATTTAAAAGTCAGCTTCTGGACAGGATATCTCTTCCATAATTGTTGATGACCTTACTAGCATCTAAACAAGAAGATGTTTCTGAATTTTCTGTGCTGCATAAACATCACCAACACCTTCATGTGTTACAGAGAAAGCACAGAGCATAAATATTGCATTTCAATTGCAATGGAAAAAGAAAATAGTTACCCTCTTATTCAGCTCACGAGAAAGACTAAAAATGACATTGGGGAATTGTCATTGTTTTGATTTTCCCCATCTATAAATTAGAAATTCAATTCTGTTTTCTACACTTTTCTGATATACTCCAGTAAATTTTGACAGACTTTGTGATATTTTGGATCACAGATGGAGTAATTTACAAGGAAAAAACCCAGAAAAGGTATGAAGCACTTGATATTATTTTTCTTCATGGCTTCACTGAAGGGAGGTTTGAACCATGCTGGATTTCTTTTTTACCAAAGAAAACTTAGAAGTTTTCAGTGGAATAAAGAGGTAAAATTAGCATCAAATTCTGAACACGTCATGTTTATTTCCTTAAGGATGTAACGTATGGCTTTTGGCATGTGTTGTGCCAACAGGCATACGTGTTACATCTTCTGTGGGAATACCCCTAGGAGGAGCCACAGTGGAATAATTTTAAACCTTGGACTAAGGCTGCTTTTATGATGAGTTATTGGACTGAGCTTTGAGTCAGCAGCAACTTGATTTAATATTACTAGATCCTGTGAAATTTTCATAGATTTTAAGATGAGGGCAGCAGAAGGGGCAGCCTCATTATTTCTCCTCGCAACATTCAATGGAACATCGGAGCATTTTGAAGTTGTGGGTTAATTGTTTGGCTTAAAGTGTAATTTATTTTATAATGCTGAATTAGCAATACTTAGGCATATTATTCATGCTTTAGTAGAGAAAGCAGATTAGTTAAACTCCAGGAATTGGATTCTTAAAGGTTACGTTTTGAAAACAAATGTGTATGAAAGAGAAGGCAAACTATAACAAGACAGAGATTGTCATTACATGAATTAAGCATCTGTTTGTATTACTATTGAAATTATTGACATTAGACTGTGATTGCTGGGATATTTTCTATACTGTTTGATACTCATTCTGATCAGAGAGCACTTATCCTTCTTTCTCATCCTGAAACCACTTGTAGTCTGTTCCTCAGTTCCATGCCTTTGTCTCAGAATGACAACTTCACTGACATAAAAATTAGGAAAGTTAGGGTTTACAACTGCTTCTCTGCAGACATATTCAAACAGAAACATGCTTCAATGAATACACTGGTAAGAGATCAAATTCTAATTATGCTTGCTTTTGTGAATGTGAGGAATTGCTGGATAAACAGCACTTTTGCTTTCTCTACTTAAGCCAGTAAATAAAATAAATTTATTATTATTTATTGGAAGTATACACAGCCTTAAAGATAGATGTATGCAGTAAAGCACCTTTGGATCTGGGAATATTAACTCATCATTAACTCTATAAATTACTATTTATAAAAATTCCACGTGGAAGCTGTAAGTTTCCATGTGCTCTCTTTCTTGAGTCATTTCTATCTCAGCAGTATAACATAGATAATAATGTTGAAGAATATGTTTGATATATAGTTCAGTGTCTATATTAACATGAGCATTGTCCTTCTCAGTCTTATCAAAAAAATGCAATAATTTTCATCAATACTACAATCCAGCCCATGGTCTAAGGACAGAATAGTACAAGTACTCGGTGTATGTCAAAAGAGCAAGTCATGTTCTTGCATTGCAATAGATGCCAAAATGCTGGACTCTAAAAGAAACTGCTACTTTTTATTTATTTTAAGGTAGTAGGGTTTTTTACCTAGACCAGAGCAAGATTTTTTTGTTCAACAGCTTGTGGTAAAAATGTGTGCTTAAATGACATTCTGTAACACAGAAATCTGGCAGTGGGGCACCCCTGTAGGCAGCATCACTGTGCTGAGGAATGAGGCAACTTACATGATTTCTACCTTTAAGCTGTAAGCTTCCTGTGTTTTGTAAGTCATGGCTGGTCAGCATTACTCTGGGCTCTCTTTTGTCTTTCTATCATATCCTGTGACATGGAGCACCCTTGCCACATTTTGGCCATTCATGGGCAGAGAGTCTGCTAATGCTTTTCATTAATTCAAAGGAATTCCACTGTAATGAGGTTTCCGTAAAATGGTAGATGCTGAAATTAACTTTGAAAGGAGTTTGAACATGATTTTGTTGTGGTATACCCGGAGGATCATAATGCCTTCTTTGAATTGCATTGGCAGTATGAATTCCAGTAACGGTTTATATTGAAATTATTGAAAAAGAATCTTCAATATATTTATATTATCTTGAAAAATCATACTTGTGTTTTCCTGCCTATGATATAATAGTAATGAACATGTATTTTTAGCAGAGAAAATGAATCAACAGCTGGAAGCTCAGGATGCCTATAGCCTTTTGTCATAATTTTCTTTTGTATTTAACCTGTAGAAAGTGATCAGGATAGCATACCAATGTTCTTATTACAAAGTGATGCCACTGACTTGTAGTCAACAAGTTGTTCTGAGGTTTCATACTCACACTTCTGTTTTTGCTGCTGTTGAGCTGCAGCATTTGCTCTATCTTGAGCACAGCTGTGAATTGCAATTGTGCCTGGAAGGGCAGGCATTGAACCAAGGAAGAGAGGAAAACTGCCTTAGATTTATGCATTTTTTCATATTGGGACACAGATATGTTCCATCTAGGAAAGTCCATTTTAAAGAATTCCTTTCAAAGCAGGTAGGTGACCCAAGGAGGCCTGTCAGACTGCTCTTCAGATTTTTGTTTAAATTGATGAAACTACATTGATTCCAATAGAAATAACATATTTACCACATGGAATAAAACGAAATTGCTTGCCTTTGCTTGTGTTTGGGGTTCAGTTGTTAATGTAGTGTTTCATATAAACTAACCCTGTATCTATGCTACCATTTTCCTTCTGAAGCCTGGCATACACTGCTCAACCTGACTCACTCTTGTGAGAACAAGAGTGGAATCACCTAACACCAGCATCCTTTTCCTTTTTTTTTCTTCTTCTTTTTTTTTTTTTTTAACAACCAGGCCCTTAGCCCTCTTTTCACTTTGCTTCCATTAGTAGCAAATCCCCCTTGTCCTTTTTAATTTTTAATTACCATTGTCTGTTCACCTTTGTTTTACCCATGACATCTTCAATTTAAACAGTATCAGAGAGGTTGATGTGAACAGTTTTCTTTTCAGCTTAAGTGACTGCAGCTCGTTTAGTTGTTAATTATGCAGGGAGGTTTGCATGGCTGCGGCTGGTAATTTGAATATGCTCCCAATGTTAGGTCTGTGTCTGGACGGCTGAGCTTGTAAAAGGATTATGATGTATATATGGTTCATGGCTAAGAGGGCTAATGAAAGTACCTCATTTAATCAAACACAATTAATTAAATGAACTTATGATATTAACCCATCTTTCCGTGCATGTATAATTTATATTAATTGATCTGCTGCATTGAAGTTGACCAATCAGGTAGGCTGCTGACAGCCTAAGGAAGAAGGAAGTACCATTAGCATTAGTTTGATGCAAACCATAATTGATGGGTCAGTGTGTTTTAGGGATGTAGCAAAAGCTTTGTTAATTGTCATAAGAAGTTCAAATTGATTGTGTCTGCATTAGTACATAAATTTAAATTGATTAATGTTTTGTTCTAAAATTAATGTCTATACTGCATGGGTGATACAATGCTTTATTTATTGGATTCATTAATGCAGTCTCTGGAAAAATAGTGTTGAAGTTAGGTAAGCGGGGATAGATCGTTAAGGATGAGTTCAGTGGAGCCATGTGGGAGACAGCATTCCCACACGGAGCCTGAGCCCTCCTGCACTGAGACGGCCACGTGTGAAACACTGTCCAGAGACCACAGAGGCTGATATTTAATTAAAGCTTTTGTAAAGACATTAGTGACATAGGAGAGGGGATGGGAGGGAGTAGCCAAAAACCCTTATCTAGAGTAAGTGCTAAGAAAAAATACAAAGAAAGTCTAGAACTGGCTGGTTGTCTTAGATGTGGTTAAGCCTCTCCCTAGTCTAGATCAGTGCTGTCCCCAGAATATTCACTGTAAACATGTTTTGTACAAGTGCTACAGCCAGCTTGTAATGTGTCTTCAGCTGAGTAGGAAACTGAAATTACACCACAGCAGGTTTGTTACTCAATCATTTTGTCTGTCGCTACTCTGCATTTGCCAGCATAGGGAATGCCATAGGTATTTTGTGTTTGACAGCCGCTTTCTTTTAATAAGTATTTCAGTTGCACGTGTTTGATTCTTGTGCTGTAGCACAAGATGCTTTGGCATGTTTTATAGAACTGGCAGTTAAGTATAATTTTCCCTTCTTATGCCAGCTTATTATAGCACCTTATATTTCAGTTTGCTTTACTTTTGATGCGAAATTTTAAAGGAACAAAGAAGAGTAGAAGATCCACAGAGAAGTCACTTTAATTCATTTATAACCCTTCCTTTTTTTTACCAAAGGAAACTTAACATCTGTTTCTTATAAACTGATTTAAATAGAAAATGTGTAATGCATCCTTTTACCAAATGGTTCTTTCTTTTATTGGAGGAATAAAGCAGTTTGACTGTTCTGCTTTTACTATAGTGCATTCATGCTCTTAGAAATGGGACATCTCCACTTTTATGAGGGCACAGTCTGAGTTTTGCACAGTAGAGAGGAGATTATATATCTTTCTCTGCTCTCTTACTGAAGTATGGTGTTCTATGTATTATTTACAGACAATTTCCTGGTTCTGTAATGGTTGGTTTATATTCAGATATCACTCCATGTGGTGGCACTAGCGAGTAGCAAACATCGTAATTGGTTCCTGGAGCACAAGCCTTTTTGCTTTTAACTTTTTGAGATTGTGTTAATGGGTGCCTTGCACTTGCTTTCTATTGCCAGATTTTAAGGACAGCTATTCAAAGCTAAGTCATATTGTTCTGAGGCAATCGTGGTGAAGTGATGAGCTTTGTCATGTGAAGCAATGTCGGCAATACTTTTGACAGTTTGGGCAAATTAAGTTCTTATTACTTGTTTAAATTATGTTTAGTGTACCTCCTTTTCTTGCAAGCTTTATAACTGCAGTGTATCCTGTATAAGTGAAGACATACATGCAGACAGTTCTCATATTTCAGGTGAAAAAAAGATGGTGCTGTAAATTTTCTTGTTTTGTTTACACCTTTGTTAGAACTCCTCCACAGTATTACAGTTAATTACTACCAAAAGGAGCATTCTCTTCAGTGAGCTGGTTTCCCAGCAGAGTGGCTTTTTGCTTTGCAAAGATTTTGCGCTAATAACGCATGAATATTTGACCCAGAGCCAACAGCAAGTGAAAAAACTCCTGCTGTGCAGAGAAAGGCATGAACAGCTCTCCTTTGCACTCTAAGAGCAAAGTGAATGGAAAATAAAATAGAGAAAATTTGCCACTTAAATAATATGATAAATTCAGAACTAGTCTCAGGGCTACGACATGATGCACTGGAAAAGAAAACCAGTGGCTGCAGGCATCTTGTGTCAGAGCAGAGCACCATGGGAATCACTTAAACTAAGATACTTTTCTGTCATTTTCCCAAAATCACAACGATAAAAAGAAAAAGATGTGTGTGTTGTTCATGTGCATGTTTTAGTATGGGAGATGCGGGTCTGTGGAGAGGAGTGGGAAGCTATCTTGGTTCTACAGCAATAATGTTGCTTTTGATTTTCAGCCCTGTGAACAGGTCACAGATGTTCTAGAGTAGAAATTAACATTATTTTTCAAAACCCACTTAACTATTAACAGAAGTGTCTCTTGGAGCAATTATTTTGTTAATTGTGTTGTGGTTTAGGTTGCAGCCAGAGCTATACTCTTTGCTAATGATTTGGACTCATGTGTGGGAGAGGTGGGAGAGCAGATAGCTGGCTGCCTTTTGAAACATATACAGTGAACCCAGGATGGCAGAGAGAAGCTATTACAAACAGAAGGACAGATAGATGAGTACTAAATAAGGAGAGAATTGCCCATGTCCTTGTCAGGTCTTGCCACCAGATTTGCTCCTTGGTTTGCCGTTGGTGTGTGGTGAGAATGCTAATTCTCAACCAGCATTCTAGACCATCATGGAAAAAAAAGATTTAAGAAAGATTACAAAGCCTATGTCCAGTGGATTCCTTGCATGTTTTTCTCTCTCTCTGAAGCATTGTGAAAATCCATGAAGTGGGCTGGCCATCCTCAACTCCAGTTCAAGGGTTCTGCCATCAGTAGGTGTCACTGCAGCCAGACAGAAACACCAACGCACACAGGAAGGCACAAGTTCACCCCACCCAAAAAAGCCAAATCTACACAGCAAAACCATACTGCCTCTCTAGCACACAGCAGAATTTATGTAATAGTCTGGAGGCTTAAGTGTAGAAAATCAGTCAATACCACTTTGCTAAAAATGCTGTTGCTTAGTGAAAAAAAAGATCTTTTTCCTCATTACTTCCCAAAATACTTGTATGGGGATCTGTAGATAAGGTAGTATAATATTCACCTTAGCAAAATGCAAAAAGAGTTTTTTAAAAAGTACTAAAACTATTTGTGTGTAGTGTAAAGAGGTATGTGTGTTATTTGAAAATAAAATGACAGTGTCGTTATGAGAGAAATTAATTCTTCTCTCTTTTCTAAATAAAGCCACAACTTGAGTTTGTAATCATAAAAAATAACAGAAAATATTAGTAGGAGAATATTAAGCATTAAAATATTTAGTCACAGAACAGCAACATATTTTCTAATCTTTCATAGTATAAGAGCTGGCTTAGAATCTATCTAAGCCTGAAAATGCTATAGTATAGTAAACCAAGAAGAAAGTGATGCATCACTATTAGTAAAATAAAAGAATTTTAACTGACTCCACACAGAAGAAAAGTATCATAGGGGAAATCATCTAACACGTTTGCTAGTAACATGAAATATTTTTGCAGGATTTTTTTTATTATGGAAAATTCTTAGCATTAGTATCAAAAAGATAAAACATTTCTCTAAGACCATGATTTCCTCAAACACTAATCAGCCTTTTAAGCTATCTTTTTATTATCATTCCAGTGGGTAAATATAACAGGAAAACACTAATCTGAATTAAAAATGGTAAATCAAATTGAAGTGTCCTGAAGTTTCAGTTCAGGAATAATATAAAACTAGCTTTTCCTCAGTCTGTGCTATTAAAACATCAGTCCATTCTTAGCCAACTGCTGCATTTTACAAAGTGCTCTGTTATATTTAAATACTTACAGTATTGGTTTGTTTTTGCACAGAAAATAGGATCTTGTTGGTTTAGAATTGCATGTTCAGTCAATGCACAAAAAGAAATCTTCCCATTTTTTTTATTTTTAACCCACAAAACTGGGATGGGAAATGAAGGATTAAACTAAATCTGATAATTTAATATGGCATTTATTCGTACTGTCTCTTACTGTTGTTTTGAGATGTACTTGTGCAGGTATGTAGAAAAAGCCTGGATTGTTTGACAGAAGCATATGTCCTCAGCTCAAAGAAGACTGCAGAACCTTAATTAATTAGAATGATTTATTTCAGGGGATGGAAATGAAGTAGTTAGGTTAGTATTTAATGCTCTCTAATATGAAAATTTTAGATCAACTTCTGGGTCTTGTGTAATAAGAGTTTAATCAGGCAAATCATTGACCATAATCAGATAACTAAAATGAGTCCTTTCTCTCAGTACCTCTTTCTTCCTTTAGGACTCTGTCATTCTCCTATCTGGACAGTGATTCAGCAGTTCTGATCTACCTGACTAGCAATATTTAATTAACAAATATTTTTACTGAGTTATAAGAGGCCTTTTTCTATGAAACCGGGTTTTTTAGTAAGTGTGTGTGCATGCGAGTACAGACTTCAAATACACGTTTGATATGAGTTATATGCAACAAAAAAAATTTGCAAGTGCCAATGAACAGCTGACAGCAATACATTCTTCCACATTTGTGGAGAAATAAGGATTAATATTGCTAAGTACAGAACGGTTCTTTGAAACCCCAATTGACATTTCCTTAGAAAAAATCTCTAGTCAAAGAGAACATGCAAATGGTTTGCTCCTCGTGGTTTTATAAACCCTCGAAAGCTGCTCTCCATGTGCATATTAACAGCTCCACTCTGCGTGGGGGTGAACACTACACCTTCCTCATTTCATTCATTAGGGTGGTTTAGGTGCTGGCAATGAAGGCTGACTCGCAAGGCTGCTGCTGCTGCAGCTCCGGTGCTGTGACTGCCGCCTGAAGTTTGTCTGTATTAATGTTTTCAACTATCATACCTGAAGCAAAAGAGAAAGTGAGATGAAAGAGATTAGTTCTATGTCTAAAAATTGGTTATCTGTAGTGTTTCATGAAATTTGCCCCGAAGGGAAACTTCCTGGATAGTTTTCTTGTTACTTGACACAATTCAGACAGAATCATATTTGTTCCTTTGTCATGTTACTTTAGCATGGTGTGTTGAGTAAAGTGAACAGGTGCCCTCTTGTATTGATCAGCTATCATGGCAAGGAGCTATTATTAGATTTTGAAGGGGAAAAAGAAGGGTTGAGAAATGAAGAGGAGAAAGTGGGACAGGTTATTGATGATGGTAATAACTGTGCTCACTGGTCTCCAAACACCGGAGCTGTAAAGTTGACCAGATGAGGAGATCAGTATAGATATGTTGAAGGGAAAAGACAACATGAAGAAGTATGGAGCATAGCTTCTTACCTGGCAGAGTTATTAAAGTTCATTGAAGGAAGATGAACTGTTTCAATATGTTAAACACTTGAGGCTGTTAAGGGAGAGTTGCTGTCACAGTAAGAGGCATTGTTTAAGTTTGTTTTTTCCTTTTTTTCTTTTTTCCTTGCTCCTTCCTTCTTTTCTGTAATTTTTTTTATATGAGTTTTTTGCTGTTCCTGTTTAGATGTATGCTAGATAACCATGCAGAAATTAAAAAGTGAACAAAGGGAAAAGGCTAACTGATTCCTTTGCACAGGATCTATTGTTCATTTTATCTGAGTGCTGACTTCATGATGGAAGTTCCACAAAAGCATAGGATTAGTTAGCATTAATGTGAGTAGGAATATTGTATGCATATATATAATATTTTGCTGTTACATTCATCTGTTTAGTAGGATGTCTTACTTAGCTGCAGCTTTGGTGTAGGCAAGTCACTGCCATATTTTAAAAGCCGACTATGCTAAGTGTTATATAGCTTGATGCAAAATGAGATGCACTAGCCAGCAGAGACTCAAAATAGACCAAACATAGTTCAGGATATGCTACTGTTACCCAAACAGTGCCTCTGAAATAATTAATTTGGTGGTAATAAAAGGCAAAAATGTAATTCTGCTTTATGCTTGATAGTAAGAAGTGCATTAAATTAAGAGACAGTGAACTCTCAACAGTAAATTTGACTTGAGGGTTAAATTCTCTGTTCTACTGAAAGGTCACCACATGATTCAATGGTTTTAATCCTTCCACGGTGTAATGATATTTTAGGGGATGTTTGCAAGCATATATCAGGGTTGTCTATACAAAATCACATTTGATTTCAACACGTGGAGAAGGTATATTTCCTCCATTGTATATAAAGCATATGTTAATTTAAATTCTGTCACTGGAAATTGTTTTACATATATTCTGGAACAGAGTATAAATTGGAACCGTTGAAATGTATATAGTTTCACTGCAGACAGAAAGCGATTATTATGTTACTCCATTGACTACCAGCCCACATCCAAAAAACAAGTTTATCTTCTTAAGGGGTCCCCTTTAATTTTGCTGGGATTAGTAAAACATACAAATTTAAGAAGTAAAGAAACTGCATAGGCATTTTAGACAATCCCTATGTAAAGAAAATGGAAATCTAGCAGGCTATGGCTGTATGTACTGGGTGGAATGCACCTCATCCTGGGATCTCAGAGATACCATTGTTGGCTTGGAATTTGCCATACTGGAATGGGACATGTAGTACAATCTGTTTTAGTAAACTTTGAAAACGACGTTGCCATATTAGAAGGGCACTTTGCATAATCTTGTCAATCCTGCCTTCAGCAGGAATGATCATTTGGGCATAGCACCCACTATTTCCAATTTGGAAAGTATCACTAGGAGCATGCTGTCAAAAAATTGTTTCTTTTTGATTCCCATCTTGAAAAGAAATCTTAAGTCACCCAATGGGAATGTGACAAGCTATTAAAGATTGGTCCATACAAGTAAATAAATAAATAAATAAATAAATAAATAAATAAATAAATATACACATGAAATCTGCATTTAATTAAGGATGGATTATGGTTATCCCATTGCAAAAACAAATTAAAACAAATTATTTCTTTATGTAGAAAGGTGCATTTACCATAGTAAAACTGCTTCTCAGTTTGAGTCAAATTCACGAAACAGCTACTGCTGGAAATGGCTTTTCAAAGAAGAGAGCATTTCTGGCTTTACTACACTGGCTGACTTGTGCATGGTTCCTTGTTTAATTCATTTGCCCACTGATTATGGTAACCGTCCATATCGTAGCACTTCTCCCTCTTCTTAAACTATCCCCTTAGAGCAGGGAAGTATTATAACCTGTATGCTAAAGGGTTATTTTTCCTTGCAGCTTTTCATACAGGTTGGAATGTTTTTGCTAGAAAAGACCAACACAGCCTTTCCTGAGAAAATCATCTGCTTGATCTGATGCAGTCACACTCAGCCAGGAACTTCACACACACATTGGTGCTGGAGCACAGACAAGCGTGGTTTATGGCTTATGAAGGGGAGCAGTATGCCAGCTTTCTCAAAGACACCCATCTGCAAATGACCATTGGCCTAGAGATTAGGACACTCTTTTGAAGAGTAGCAAAAATTAACTCTTAACACTTTTTGATTCGCAGTAGATTTCTCAGAAATTCATGGGGCAACAGAATGAGGACATCCTTCTGACAAGTAATGGGAAGATTTTTGTTCCAGACCCTAGTTAAATATATGCAACACAGAATAGCTACCGCAGGGAGAATGATAGTGCCTTTTCTCACATTACTCATTGTATCTCCATCACATTACCATGCTGGGAGGAAGTCTCCTTAACAGGAAATAATTGAACATGACTTTCCTTATCCTGGATGAATATTCCCACTAAGCATCAAATGAAAGGAAATGAGAAGGATCTGCTGTTTACCATGTCCCACAAGACATACTTTATCATCCTCTTAGGATCTAGCCCTCTAAGTTTTGAGAGGAGAGAGGGAGGAGAAGTAGCTTCATGCTGCTACTAGCATATATTAGTTCATTTCAGAACAAATACACTTTGATTCAGGAACGAGTTCTTGATCATGCCCATCAAGAACAACAAAAAAAAGGAAACCACCACTGTGGTCTTCAATTTCTGGTGTTGCCTGTGGTGAGGTGGACAGTTCCCAGTGTGACTCAGTCATCAAGGAAACAGGACATGCCCTATTTCTTCCTCTCTTCCAGCCCATGCTGGGTGCAACTTAAGCAACATGGAAAAGAAAGGTGCCACCACTAAGTGCACATAGCTCACCCTGCAAAATGAAATTTATAATCCTGCTGCACCTGTTTACAGAAGGTGTCTTGGACTGAAAAATCACTAATGTCTAAATGGAGCATTTGCTGGAGGAGCAATGAGTCTTTCATGCAGAGGGGAAGCAGATTCTCTCACACAATACTGTACTAACTACTGTCTCTTAAAGGAAAACTTGCAAGTTCACTATCTATTGATGATTGGGCCAAATGTCCATATTCCTGTCCACAGCAGCCCAAGGAACCATTGTGTTGGTTTTGTTTCATATCCTGAACAGGCAGCAATTGAAAATTTTACCTTCTTTTAATCTTACTCTCACATAATTGTGTGTTTGATAGGAGTAAAGAAAGTCTTGAAAAATACATCATATGTTCATTTTCTTAACATCCCACCTCAGCAATAAGCATGAGTTGTATATAACTGTTCCTCATTCCCCCATTTATTTTTCACACCTCACTAGTGACTGAAGTCTTTTAAACTCTTCCTCTTATATAAAACTGCCAGCAATTTCATAGGTGCTCATGGATTTCTCATTAAACAGCCAGTATTTTCACCAAGTTGTAGTTTCTTCATTATTTTTTTCTTCCTCTATTTTCAATTTTTTGTTTGGTTTGATTTGGTATGTAATTTGTCTTAGAAATATGATTCAACTTTGTCACTCTGAAAGAAACTGGTGGTTGTACTATTCAACGATGCAAAAAAAGAAAGGGTTTCCACAACAAGGGAAATACAATTTCCACTGTAGTGAAACTGCACATCTAATCCACTGTTGGTTGACAATTATGCCCTAAGCTCTGACCAACCCGAGAGTGGGCATCATGCCATTCAAACAGTAGGGTAAAATTGCAGGCAGCCAAATATCTGGCTTAAACATATTTCTTGAGGAAACAGTCCCAGCCAAGAATATTCCTATCTGTCTGAACTCAATTTATTCATGCACATGCTAATGTGCCATTAAAGACGACATGGGAGGTGACTCTTAAACCAAAAGATCGTAAGAGCCAGAGAGAGAGGAGAGAAGCGATGTCTTTTTGTGGATGTGTAGAAGAAACCTGAGGTACAATTTAAATGGCAAATTCTCTGAAGACATTTCCTACCTCACTTCCCATGGGAGGCAAGGTGGAGGTTGTCTTAGTTCCTAAAGGGATGTACTCCCTGGTGCTGCCTGGATACTTGCCCAGCCATTCTGTCTGGATGAGAAGCAGACAAGAACAGCTGGTACATACCCACAGCCCATTTCTCTGCTGCCTGTTGGACCTGCCAGGCTGGCCTGAAGCTTCCAAACACCTCTGAGTTCTGCCCTTACCTGCCCACCTCTCCATGCCGGCCTTCTGGATGGAAAAAAGCAGCTAAAAGTTCTCTTTTGAAACATCTGATGTAGGTCAGCACTTGTTGCATCTCACAGGGTAGAAGGAGGATAAAACTGAAAGGTGAGGCAATCCTTACAATCCAAAATATTAAATGTACCCGGTTCCACCTGAAAATGAAGTACAGTATTTGAATTCAAGTACAGTATTTGAATTCTTTGCAGCATTACAATGTATGTATTCATTCCCTAGAGCTGAACTCGTAGAAATTTTATTATTTATTTTTTATTTTATTTTATTAATACTTTTACTCAAGACAGCCAGGCATGCCTAGAATGAAGGGAAGAATAATACATGAAATTTCAGAAGCTGTTGGAGATGCTGTGCTTACACATATAGTGCTTCTATTGCTTCAGTCCAAAGAAAAGAATGGGGAAATGGTGGTGAAAACTCATGAAACGTTACTGTCTATTTAAATCTCCAATTTTGTGCTAACTGAAAAAAGGACATACAAGCTGCTGCTGCTGCAGCTATTATTATTTAGAGCGGGAAAATACTGTAGCTCTTGCATCGGCTGGTAGGTGTAGTAATAAGAGAAAAAAAAAACAAAACAAAATTGGAGTTTGAACCAGAGGTAAAATTGCCTGAGCATTTCATTTTGCTTGGCTCTTTTGGATTTGAGGGTCCAGACTCCTGTCTTAAAATAAGTAATTCCTCTCAGGAGTGAAGAATCCTAAGACAGTACTACAGCACTTCTACTAGGTAGAGACACCTTGCTACCTCAAAACAAGAACTTCCCTTCCTGTCATTTCACATTGCAATGGAGAAATTTTGCCACTGTACAGACAGTAATACAGAGTTCCATATTTCCTCTCCTAACACGCCACAGCTCTGTCAAGTAGTAGCTCTGCTGCCCTACTCCTCAAATAGAAGATACTCTGCTGCCCTAGACCTTGTGATATTCAATCAAAGGCTGATAGTGGTGCTGGACTGTGCTGCCTTGCATTGACATATTGTGGTCCAGACTACAAAACTGATGCTGTCAAACTGAAAGTACCTAACCATGAAATGGCATTTACAACCCAAAAGTGTAAAACTACTACCTTAACTTTATGTTTTTCTAAATGAACTTGATTTATTCTGCATCTCATTCTTTTTGCCCTCCTCTTCTTCACTCCACCTTTCTTACCAGTAAATTATTTGCTAGGCTGGTTGTTCCAAGTTCTCTTGGTATTAGATTTTTTTTTTTTATTTTCTGGGTAATTAAACGCACTTTGTGACCAAAGCCAAATATTTTTATTATCCAGAGAAGTATCCTGATGCAAGGAAAGTGACTTCATATAGCCACATTTCCTTTGGGAGACATGCTTGAGCCCTTCCCCAAAGAGGGTAACCTGTTTCACACACTCAGAGAAAGCTCTAGAGTAAATTGGCCAGGAAAATTTCCATTTATCATCAATTAGCTGGTTCATACAAGCAGCATCTTCAGCTGTTGTGAATTACACAAAGTCTTTACACAGACCTTTACCAAAAAGATGTGTGTGGCTGGTCAAATGATTCTGGTCACCTGATGATTTTCATCAGTATTGTGAGAGAAAGTATTGCATAGCAGCTGCCTGTAACTGTTTACGTGTTTCTGTGATATACTTTCATAGCCGTTACTGTATATGGTTGCTCTATTAATCTTTCTATATAAACAGTTCCTTTGTTTAATTAAATTGGACCCAATGAGGCAGTGCATGGTCCTCTGATAAGCTCATTCATCTTTATTTGATTCTTTGCTGACACATTAGTTGCCCTGTGACACAGGTTAAGTCACTGAGTGGCCATTACCTTCTCGTTTACTCTCTCATGTTACTCCTAACCACCTTCCTGAAGTCAAATCCAGATGATTTGTGCCAATTTCATGGGGGCACAAACTGGAACATCCGATAACTTTCTACATGGCTGACTTTATACAATCTTGCTTGCACATCTCAAGCTGCTATGTCTGTCAAAACACAATTTTTTCCCCTCCTCCTTATGGGCTTTGATAGAGCTATGAGTACTAGAGGTCTCAATTATAAAATGTCATGACACTGCCGCACAATTTTTTACAGTAATTTCACAGTGTCACTTTGTGATTATTTCAGGATGGCTTTGAACCATGACTGAAATGAATTGTGGCCCTTAGTGTATTGGGTGATACAAATTGTGAGCTAGTGTGACAGAGAGGCAGGCACTGTTAGGAATAAACTCCATGTGAAGAAAGGGAAGCATGTATTTTTTTCAGAAATTATACCAAAAAATCAAGCAACAAAAGGGAGGCAGGGAAAGGAAGTGGAAGAAGAAAGAATTAAACATTTGCAACAAAGAAAGCATCAGCTGCACACCTTTAATTCAAATCTCTTAGCTCAAACTGGGGCTTTTCCAGGCTCATACAGCTGAAGCCTAACCTGGAATTCTGCAATAAACTTCATCAAACTCTGTCATGAGGCAGAGAAATGTCTTCCATGTGCTTCACAAAAAAAACACCAAAACAAACTCCTTTAAATTGTCAGGGTTTTAAAAATATGTAGTGAGGAGTCAGATAAACACCTCACCAGACAAATGTTGGTCTTGGCAGACACTCCTGTCATTTTATGATACTGCTTCAAGTAGCCTTAAAGCATAGCAGTTCACGTAAAATGAGTGAATAGGGAGATCTTTGCAGGTATCTGCCTCAATAACCTCCCTGGCTGAAAAAGTGAAGACAGGAAAATGAGAGACACTTCCCAGAGACCCAGACTTGTGAGGAGGTGGAAAAGAGAAGAGGCTTACTCTTCTTCTACTCTGTGAGTAAACTGGAGTGCAGTCCAGCAGAATGTATAAATAAATATTGAACATATTTCTCTGCAAACTTAGTGTCCTCAAAATCTGCAACAAATCAACAACCCTACACTAAAAGAGGGATTATTTTCCTTTCAAACAAGTGTTTTCAGCATAGTTTTGAGGGAATCAAAGGGTTTGGAAAGGAAAGCAAGGAATGGAAAGTGGAATGGAGGAGAAAAGATGTTCCCTGAAACCCTTCTAGACCTCTGAAATTTGTTTAAGTTAGATTGGATTTGTGCAGAAACCCAGGAGAAGCTGCAGACCATTTTCTTAAAAGTGAGAAAAGGCAGAAAATGCTGTCAAAGCAAATTTTTATTTATAGTTGAAGTCGCATTCCAGCTAAAACACAGACAAAACATGCAGTTATTTTATTGATGTCTTTGAAATCTTTGGTCAAAGCTTTATATTTTACTATGAACTTTTACTATTTATGTAATGTAAAGTTTATAATGGCCTGTGACTAGCTGAAAATACTAACACTCATTTTACCTCAAAATTCAAGAACAATTCAACCATTTTGCAGAAAGAATCTAGTAAGAAAAATCCCATCATAATCACTTGATATTCAGTTTGATTTATTTTGATGAACAAAATAATTTACAGGGTCCATATATGTATTTTAGCTTCTATCTCCTAAAGCCTGGAGTATGATCAGCTTCAGTAGCTCTCTTTAAGTGAACTTGAGGTGATCCTGTATCTGGTCTGGGTTGGGCCAGTTCAATCAACTGGTGACAGTATGGATTTGCTAGTATTTTACTTTGCTAACTTCATTGTTAAGGAGTACATTTTTTAATGCAAGAAATAAACTGTAGTTTGTGGAGGGGTTTGTTTTCTCTTTTTTTTTTCAGCTCACTTACTTTCTCCCTTTCTTTCTTTCACAGAAAAATAGAATGGCATTTTTGAAGTCTACCAAACACTGATGAATCTCCATAACATTTTGTTTGGTTTTTTATGTCAGGATTTTCTTGCTCCTTGTTTTTACGGAGTGAGAAGCATTACACCAAGTAAAACAAAAACAAAACAAAAATTGATCGTATAAATGACAGACAACACAAGGCACAAGGTTGACAGCCAATGTTAAATGGCATTAAAAAAAAGCTTTTATCTCTTCTCACCTCCCATAGTGCATGTTTGATGTAAAGTACAACACACTTGTTGCCAGCAAAATGGCCATCTCTTTCAGACTGTATGCTGTGTACTTTCACTCAGCACCTATAACATTACTTTATATTGCAGGTTCAAGCATTTTTATGTTACGTAGAACAAGGATAACCTTCTTGCATCTAAAACTCCTGCACAATCTTACAAGGAAACTCAATTAGTCAATTAGAATACTTTACTCAAATTACAGGGGAATTACGTGCCTCAGTCACTGAGAAGTGTTGGAACTTGCAGTGCATTACAGCAATTAAGAATACTTAATTTCCAAATGGCACAAGTGAACAAAGTGTGAGTCATGGTGAACGTTTACTCCTTAAAAGCCATCAGTGCTAATGGTTTTGTAACCTTTGTAAATTTAATATGGGCTTCATTTATACAGCAGTGAAACCCACGTCAGGATGGTGTAATATTACTGCTCGTATGCACTGAGGTTTATGCAGCCGCACACTTAATTGCATAAATAATAAAGATAAGGTTTTGGGGTAGGCATCTGCTTACACTAGTTTTGTGAGCAGATATGATCATGCTATGCTATCACACTCTAAGAAGTGCACTTAAGGCAATCAATAAATAATGATTCATAACATTTTTTTTTCCTCAGTGAAGTTTTGAGAAGTAAAGATTAGGCCAAGGAAGCAGAATATTTTTAGTGCACTTTTGGGAGGATATCTTGTCTGTGTCTGTGTATTTGAATAGACCTTTTAGAGTTTGTCTCTCCAAGGAGACGTTCTTTCTCACTTTTTTGGAGAAAAGATTGAGATCATAAATCCAAGAAGGGTATAGATTTATTTACTTTTGCAGCCTTCAGTGAGAACATCCGTAGGCAAATCCAAGGGGCCACTAAAGAGATTACCAGCAGTGCAGAGGTAGGATGTGGGCACACAGGGTCGTTTTCAAGCTGGGATTTTGGGACTGAAAAGAGATCCTGCATTCTCCTCTAAAAAGAGTAAGCCCTTCAGTCAGTGAGATATGAACACACAGATTCAGTAGCACTGGGTAATTCCTAGCAAGATTTTGTCCCTACAACTTGCTGCTTTTGCCAGAAGAGTGATCTTTTATCCCAGCCCTCTTAGCTTGTGGGTGTGATCCTTTTGATTTCGTTTAGTTTTCTTCCTTTCCTTTTTGCTGCATTCAGAACATTGAATTGACTAGCGCTGTTCTGAGAAGTAGTGACATAATGTGAAAAAGCCTATACTGAAGGTCAGTGCTTCAGATTCAACAGAAAGCTGGGGATAAAAAAACATAGTGGCAAAATATGTAGAGAAGGTAAGTTGCATGCAGAAGAGTTCCAGATCATCTCTCAGCATTGGGACCCTACAAGATTTTAGTTTTTGAAACGATTTCCTAGATATATTGTTTGCTTTTTTAGCCTAGCTGTGTCCTTCCCTCTACTTCCCCAGGAGAAGCAAAGTTCTAATTTATGTCTTTTCTACAGGAAAGGGTTTTTTTTTTCTCCCATGAAAATTCAAATCTAGGAAAGTGTCGCTAATTTTGGTGAAGTTAGACAAGCTTTAAAACTAAGCTGCGGTTCAGAATCATACCATGGCTTAAAACCACAGTGAAAATTTTTCAGCCTCTCCAAATAGCAGCCACAATCAATGTGATGAGGTGAGAAATATCCCTAAAGGTGCTTTTTCAGCTGATACACAAATAAAACAAAATGAAAACATCAACAACAATCCTCAGAAAATTAGAATATTTATTATGCATTTTTTAAAAATAAGCAACCAATCATCATTAAATGTGTTGGTATTCATTGCAATTAAATTAGTCTTAGTTAATTCATTAAATATTAATATGGAATTAAAATTCAATTCCTTAAAAATTATAATCTGGCAATTAATTAACATATTAAAATTGAGAAACATTACCTGTCCCTTCCAGGCAAAAATCTTTTTTAATGAAAAATCTTTCAGGGAAGGAATAAAGGAGTTTGTTTGGGTTTTGTTCAGTGATGGGAGAAAAAAAAGAATTTCTCTATTTGTCAGGATGTTTATTTCTGTGCTTGAAAGATATTTTGAGATATTTTTTCCATGAAATGTCTTCAGACCAAGATGAGAATTGTTTTTAAAAATGTAACTGAAAAACACGTGGTAATCTTCTGGTGTTTTTGAAAGAAAACAATTTATAATCAAAATAATTTATATTCAAGGTTTGATTCTAAAAAGAAAACCATGGAAATTGTGAACTTTTCAGAAGCCTTTTCACCATCTTCCTTATTTTAAAAGGTAAAAATTGCTGTCACCAAGAGTTTAACATAACTATGTTATAATCATACCTTTCACTAACTCCTATTTTCCTCTTCCATTTGATAATCATAGTATTTCCTCAATTTCTTAGAAAATTATATGGCAGTCTGATAGTTCTTGTGCAGTGAAACCTATCTGTGCATGAAGTTACATAAAAAAAAATTACAAACAGTGGACTGCGGGAGTCCAGTACGATGCCCTACGTGTTGCAGCTCACACAGCAATCTACATCAAGTCCAGGGATACCTGGTGCTTTTTACCCTCTGTCACAGGTACATGGAAGCTTGTTCTGTTAATTGCCTGACTGCTGGCATGACCTACTGACAGTGTTTGTTGCTTTTTGGGAGGAACAGTTTTATGCCACTGACTTAAAAGCTTTAGAGGTAAAAATTCACATAAATCACTGGCAAGTTTGGGAAAAGTTCTTGTGCTCTTCCAGTGAGGAGCTGCACAAGGACCTGGGAGGGAGCATGGCCAGGACAGCTGACCCAAACTGGCCAGAGGGATATTCCATATCACAGAAGGTCATGTGCAGCACATAAACTGGGGCGAGCTGTCTGGGAGGGGCTGATCACTGCTGGGAGATGGGCTGGGCATCAGTCAGTGGGGGGTGAAGAAATTGTATTGTGCGTCACTTGTATCTTTTGGCTTTTACTCCTTAGTCTCTTTTCATTATTTCCCTTTCTTCTTCTTCTTCTTCTTCTCTTCTTCTTCTTCTTCTTCTCCTTCTTCTTCTTCTTCTTTTTCTTCTTCTTCTTCTTCTTCTTCTTCTTCTTCTCCTCATTATTATTATTGTTATTGTTGTTATTGTTGTTATTGTTGTTATTGTTGTTATTGTTGTTGTTATTGCTGTTATTATATTAATAACTCTTCTTATCTCAGTCTATGGGTTTTGCCTTTTTTCTGATTTTCCCAGCCATCCCACCAAAGAGATCATGTGATTGAGCAGCTGTGTGGTACTTGGTGGCTGAGGGTTATCTCTGGTATTTTTAGAGGATGGTCATTTCTGGTTGCAAATCGAAGCAGTAAATTTTGATGAATTCAATTCAGCCCTATTCTTTATTATTTATATTCTTTATATTATAGGAAAATGTCATAGCAAAATCATCTTTGAAATCATACTGGGGAAAGCTGAAAGTGAATACATGTTTATCCTATACGTTAAAATGTGGATAAATGTTGCATGTTGATATATAATTAAGAAAATAGGCCACTGAGTTGAATTTTTTTTTTTCCTTGGGGAAAATTTTGAGAAAGAAAAAAGGAGTAGGACACTTGTCACCTCAAGTTTTTACTGAAAACTCAGTATGATTTTTGCAATTCTTATTAACCATGGGATTATGTCCTAAAGATGTTATCTGCAAGATATAGTAACTTGCCCATTCTGTATGTTCTAGTTCAGTTCTGCTCCACATTTTTTCTCATACTTTAATCTCCAAAACTTTGGTGTAATTTGAGTGCCCAGCTTAGATGGATGGCATTCATTGAAAGATGATCGTAGTATCTAGTAAGTGCCTGATTACCCATTGGACATCAATATTTTTCTTTAAAAAGTATTGATATACCATTAATTGTGATTGTAATTCTTGTGTCATGCCCTTGCTAGTAATATATTTGGATTCCAAGTGCCAAATAACTTCTTAAATTGTTTGTGTGGAAAATATTGAGCACTCTAGAGAAAGTTGGAACTGTAAATCTGGTGTTAGTTCTTTATATACAATGGAGCTGTTTAAGCAATATCGCTAGATTTGGAGTCTTATCTGTCTTTTTAGTGCAAGTAGGGAAGAAAATGGAAAGTCAAACACCAAATTTGTACCCACGTTTGATGTTTTCAACATTTGTACTTACTGAAACCACTAATCAGAGTTGATTGTCCTTAACTTAAAAATGCTTAGCTAATATCCATTCAGGACTCAACCTTGAATAGATGGCTCAGACTGGTATTAAAATACAAAAGAGGGTTTACAAAGAGCCACATTTCCTCTCCCGCAGTTGTACTGTGTATTTTCATTTCCATCAAACTTCTTACAATTGAGACAGAAAATCTAGTTATGCTATCAGTGTTAGCCTGACCTCCACTAAGTAATCCATGTGGTTTCCATATGGTGGCAAGCTTACCCTGCAGAAAGCATATGGGTGCAGTGGCAGTGCACACACTGTGCTTCAAAGGCTCACCCTTAAAAAAGGTCCCTGCCGGTTGCCACTGAGATTATCCGCTGTTGCGGCCAGATTCTGAAGATTCTGATTTAAAGTACCCTTGCAGCCACAGTCCAAAAACTAAGAAATGCAGCACGGTTCTTAGATCCTTAGATAGCTCCTGACTGATAAATAAAGCTGTCTTTTAGAAAAACAAGTTATTCTTAGCTTTAGGATTAGGTTTATAATACAAGAATCGTGTGTTAAAGGCAACGACCTTAGAGTAGAGAAAAAAAAGCAAGAGTTTGAGCAAGAAATGTGGTTTTCTAGGCTTGCTTGCAGGAGTTATAACCAGTTAAAAATTAATATAATTGTGTGCATAACAATAAGAGATTGTTATGAGTTGTGCTTCAGAACTGTATGCACACTGCTTACTATATTTCACCTCAGCTTTTTTAAAAGAGAGATGCAAGTGATAGATGATGGGTTGGCAGGCACACCACATGCTAAGATATGGTGGAGCAAGAGCCAGAGAGCACTGTCCAAGCATGTACCCCTTTTTTTTCACTACAAGCAGCCCAGTATATGCAGAATCCGTCTAAATTCCACTGTATAGACAAGGAAAACTTTGAAATGACACAGATAGAAAACTTATTTGCATTTAATTTGTTATCTCTATTTGTCATGAAATTCTAATAAATACAGATAACACTTCTTATTTCAAACTAATTATGCTAAAACACTTGCACATTTTAGAAAATCAAGTTCACCTTTTGCCAATAGCAATCACAGATAGATTGCATCCAACTTGTGACTAAATCTTGAAAAGTGTTTTGACAACGCAGAGTGTCTCTAATTGTCCTGTAAAGAGAACATGGGGACTGTGCCAACAATCCCTTGTTTTCCACTTCACTAGTATCTTGTGTCGCACTCATTCATTATCTACACAGTAGCTGTAACAATAGCAGCCTTTCTAGGCAATTGCATCATTGCAGGTCTACGAGGAAACTGCAAGTTGTCACTTTATTCAAAGAACCTTCGTAGGTCTTGGCTCAAAAGAAGATTTGCTATTTTGATGAACTTCTTCTCTGTTCCCGTGAAAAAGACAAGACCTAACTAGAACAGTCCTCCAAACATGCAAGAATTCCATGAAGTACCACACAGCATTTAGTGCTATTTTTCTTTTTTTTTTTGTAACCAGTAAATTGTTTCCCTGACATAGAAAAAGACCCATTACAACTAAAGATATAATGAGGGCATTTATTTTATTTATTTTGTGTCTATTTTGTTACTGTTTGTGTAACAGAGGACTGTTCCATCACAGAATTTCAAAGAAGATGATACAACTGCCTTGGATAAACATTTGAGATTTTACCAAAGTATTCCATTCTATGATTGTTATTCTTTTACTGAAGAGACAGAATTTACAAATGTGAGTGAACATATTGGC
The DNA here is from genome assembly GCA_013400175.1 of Phainopepla nitens. Lineage (NCBI taxonomy): Eukaryota > Metazoa > Chordata > Aves > Passeriformes > Bombycillidae > Phainopepla > Phainopepla nitens. The sequence continues at coordinate 201,389 of VXBQ01012931.1, read as the reverse complement.
AGCCTGCCACTGAGGTACAATAACACACAGTGTAACTGCTCCAGCTCCCTCATCTCCTAGGAGGAAATCAGAGTTTGTTATGTGGTAGATGACATTTAAACATGCTCAGGTGGTTCATAGGGTATCAGCTGAAATAAATATACAATCACAAATTGGAAAAAGCCTTTAAAGCATTAGACTACCTAAAGGAAGAAAAATTAAGTTAGCATATAGGTATCAAGACAAGCATAGTGAGAAAAGTGCACTTTACCTTGTAGGCATCAATCGGTGAATTAAATGATTCACTTTCAGTTTTATTCCCATTTATTTCCAAAATCTTAGCTTCAGTTGGCATGCAGTAAGGCCTTGTAAGGATTAGGTGCACTTGGTCTGGGCTTGATTTTGTATTTTGAAACTGCCTCATGCTGCAGTGTGTCACTGGGTGAGAGAAAGCAGCACCTTTGGCAGCAAAGACTCCGTATCAATCACAGAGCAAAACGCGGCTTTAAAGAAAGGCTCAGAATTAGTGTCAAGAGCAGGAATAGCCTCTAATTATGATTTTTTTAAGCACAAACAAGTTTTGTGGTGACTTTTAGCTGGCACAGGCAGAAGCCCTGACAACAGGAGGGTTTCCTTCTCTCTTTGCACCCAACACTTATTTCTGCATTGGGCTGCTTCCCACAGTCTCTTTTTTCATTAATAAAATTTGAGTTGCAGTTTAGGGAACTGAACTGAGAAACTGAAAAACATTAAAACATGCTTTTTTTTTTTTTTTTTGAGATCACTTTCATGTCCATCCAAATCTGGCGTTTGGCGATGTGAATGTTTTAATGGGCAAAAGGCAGGGCTCCTTGAGGTAGTTAGTAAATAACTAGAAAGTTTCAGTGAGAGAGACTAAGCCTCTGGCTGGTATTACCAATTTATGTTTAATACCAGTTTAACAAATAAAGAATGGCTCCTCTTCTGCTTGTCATACCTCGCTTGTTAAACTTCTCACATAGCTCTGTCACAGCTTTCCATTCAAATTAGTGACTGGAACCACAGTACTTTAAAATATTTGCAAATAGCTCTCCTGCTTTACCAATCTCCTTTCTTTCTTCTTGATCCTGTGGTAATGAGTTTAGGTGCTTGCAACTGATGCATTGAGGTTGTGGACTCCCATCTGTTTTGTTGCCAGCTTAAAATACCTTATTGTTATAATCTCTTAATAGTCAGCCATCAAACATGCCAACTACTCATTTAGGGATAGGAGGAAGAGGCAAGAAGCACTAGAATGTTACCTTCAAGCACACCAGGATTTATGTCCAATTTATGGTTTCTTATCACTGCTTGAGCTCTGTATGGGCAAAAAAGGCAATTAAACAACACAACTCCTGATGTGTCTTGTAAGCATTTGCAAACTGGTAACAGAACTATGTGCTGAGACAGAATGGAAAGTACAACTCCAAAACCTTGCCTGATGGTCTCCTGCCTCCAAAGGCATAGGAGAGAGCCTTTTCCAGGGAAAGATCTGTCATAGGTTTGAAGCTTTGTTTTAGTTGAAAAAATAGTAAGGCAAGTATTTTCTTCATCCTTGCTTCTGAAAAACTATTCCTAGTAAAGAAAAAAAAAAAAATCTGTCCTTTTTTATTATACCATGGGCATTTAGGTGACTGCCATAGCCTTAAGATATTAAATTAACATGCTTTGTGGAACCCTAGGCAATTCAAAAGTCATAACAGAGTATGACTTACAAGAAAACAAAGCAGTCTTGCCTTAAATTACTAGATATCTCTATTTCAGAATTGAGGTAACCCCTGCACTTTGGCTAGGGAATACTGCAGATGCTGAAATAATGGTTCACCATTATTCCTCTGTTTCACAAATAGAAAGGAAAAGTATAGCAAAGAAAAAATTGACCTGTTCATGTGTTTTCAGAACAGCTATGTCCGGTGAAATAAAAATGAAATATTGTTTTCATATCTTTTAATATTTCTTGCCAAGGGAGAACCAGCACATTACATTTAAATTTTAGGAAAGATACAAGGCACAGTTAAGGATAACTATAACACTTTTCAGAGAGGGTAATTATTTTCATATATGTTGGTTCTCTTCATCTACTCTGGCTGGGAGCACAGTAATCAAGATGAAACAGTTGGAAGAAAAGCTCAGAGAACATGATGGGACATTTCTATAATAGAAACATGGATCCCCCTCTTCTGCATAGTGGAGGCATAAAGCTGCTTAGGAAAGTATGTTTGAAAAAACAGAAAAGGGAAATGGGAAGATTTTCAGAAATATGGGTGGATACCAGATGAATTTACCTGCTTTCTAGCAGCAGACACACTAAAATCCCAAATTAAAATCCTACACCTTTGTCTTTTCTAGGAATTTTAATTAAAGAGGCCTAGAACAGAGAGGAAGAAAATGGTCTCATCTCTGAGCTTCCAGATCCAAGGAGAAACTCTCTCTGCATCACATGGAGGTAAACGTTTTTATCATGAATCTTCTCATTACCAAATTAATCTTCTTTTGCTCTTCAGTGACAAATGCTCTGACTGCTGGAGCTCTTCTGCACTTGTGTTTGCAATAAGGCTCTTCTCTTTCCCTCCTAAGTTTTAGAAAGGTCTCAGCATTCACATAGATTGTAAGTATCTAGCTTGTCTTTTACTTTCATTGCAATAGAGAAATCCATATAAGAAAATATGGGCAAAGCAGACGATGCTTTGATATCAGTGATTGCTGCTATCAAATAGATTTTCTTGGGACTACAGAGTAGAGTATAGCAGGAAGCATCTGTTTAGTACTGGTGAAAGGTATTTAATAATATACAATTTTTATAATTTAAAAAGATTTTGAACTTAAACTGCATAGTTGAAGATGTCCCTGCTCATTGTAAGAGGGTTGGACTAAGAGATGTTTTAAAGCCCCTTCCAACCCAAACTATTCCATGATTGTATATAAGTTTTTGTTTCATATTTATAATCAACACACACTATTAGTCATCCCTTCAGATAAAAAAGGGCTTTCCCTTTGGAAGAGTAAAAAAAGATTATTAGAAGGAAGTAGTATTCATTACTAGAATCAAAGAGGTAGCAGAATATTTTGCTCAAAAAGAACAGAAAAATCCCAAGCTATTTCTAATGACAACTTGCTACTTGGTTTATCAGTGTAATTTTATTTTGTTTCTGTAAAGAAAAAAATAAATTATTCCCATTTCACTTGTCATGATATTTTAGCTATTTTTTGCATGAAAAGGTAAATATCCTTTTTTTTTTCATGGGACATGACATTGAGAAGCTTAACTTTTTCAGTTGTCATATTGCAATAGTGCAAGGTCTTTGAAGTGATATTTCTTGTTGTAGGAATTGACTGTTTTATTGAATAAGTCTCAAAAGACTTGTAAATACCTGACTTCTTGTTGTCTATTTGTACAACAGATAAAATTCTTCATTAGGCATAAAAAGCATATAAAAATATTTATTCAGTTTATGAGATTTTCTTAAATTCCAAAACAAATTATGCTTTGAGTCACAACATTGCTGACCAGTGTAAGTTTCTATTGGAAGATTTCTGGGTCTAGTATACCATTCCTAAATAATGCTATCGTGTTGTAGTGGATCGTATCAACAGAAATCACGTCTCCTTTTCCACAAGAAACGGTCTAAAAATTTATAGACTGCCCTACTTTACAGAAGACTAAAGAAACACTGGAAAGATGCAGTTCTGGGAAAAATTAAAGCCACACTGTATCTTTATATATAATCTTGAAAAGCGTTGAAACATACGCACTTGTTAGCTGCTTGCTACTTGTAGTATGATTGCTTCTGAGTGTATTTTTTTCATACACTCTCCTAAATGGCTCTGCATAGACATAAAAATACTATGAGAATCAACTATCCACCGAAGCATCATGTTCTCTACACTGCAATGTCTTGTAGATCAACAGGGTATATAAGCAAAGGGAAGGAATTTTTCTCAGATTGGTTTGACTGGGAAACTGAGAAGTCAACTTTGTGGAAGAGGGAGCAGAAAAAGAACAAGACATGAATGGTTTCTATTTCCTACCCTATTTTTAATTAGGTACTTGCCCTTCTGGAGAGGTGTGGAACAACTAATGGCCCTGGATTGAGATCTGAGAACTTCAAGATAAGTTCCCGTCTATACTGACTATCCTAAGCAAGGTAATCTGCTTGGTATTCTGCTGTGAGTGAACTTACTGAATTTTGTGTTTAAGTGAGTGAAAGCTCTCTCAGTAATACTGGGTTCCTTCTTTGGTAACAACCCCTGAAAAAGAGCTGAATGGAAAACAAATAATTTAATAATTTCCTTCATGCAGAAAAAAAAAAAAAAAAAAGACCTTATATTTCTGACAGGACAGTTTTGGGGAAGATAAAAATGGCATTTGGCTGGCTGGTTTTCCATCAGTGGATAGACTGCCTGCCTCTTCAGCTTCCCAGGACACTCACCCTGCCAGTCACCTGTCAGCCAGGCAGACCGAGAATCCGATTGACTGTGTGAGGGAGTGGGGATCTTATTGCTTGGGAAGCCACAACAGATGAGTAGCTGCTCTGGCTTTTCAGCTTCCACCATGGGAAGACATAGAGTCAGGATTCACAGGGTTCATGAAAAAAAGAAAAAAAAAAAAAATACGAGAAATAGGGTTAAATGTTGCTTGTAACCAAAACTGAAAAATTTTTTTCTCCCAAAAGATTTCCAGCTAAGATTCCCTGAATGATGAAAAACCCACATGTAGATGTTTTTTAGAGTAGTAAACATCAGAGATAAATATATTGAGAACTTTTTAATTTTAGAATGGTTCCATGATAAGGGCGATGCTATAAATATAAATATCAGGTTAAGCCAGACATGCCCAATAATTTTATTATCTAAAAGTAAATGCAGACTTCTATTCTTTTAACATGAGTTTTCTCAAGGGGAGCTGTATTATTCAGAGCAGAAAAGGAAGTAATAGAATTCTTTAGGTGATAGGAGAATAACTTTATTGAATGTACATAACAGCAAAAAAAAGTCATTCGCATAGGTCTATTAGAGTACATTCAGACTCTTAGAAAAATCACAACTATTGACAGACTTAGAAGACAAAAGGTCTGTATAGAAAAAAAGCCTGCTCTAATTATTGGATAGCTTGCAATTAGAGAAAAGCAAAATCAAACTATTCATTGATAGGTAGTGACCAAACATAGAATGAGATGTGCTGAAAATATTGTTCTACTGATTACAGAAATTGTAAAATAAGTTTCATTGATAACATGCAGCTATACTTAGAAGCAATGTTTGTTGAAGAACATTTTGCCATACAGAAAAGCAGCTGTTTTGTCTTCATTTTACATCATGAAAGAAGGAAAATGTATTGTCATAGTATTTGAAGTGATATAAAGAAATGATCTAATGAAAGTAAATTGTCTACTGCTGCCTTTTGTATTACATTATAGATACAAGGATTGGCCATTTGGCAGTTTCCATATCAAGCAGATATTTCAGTTTTCAATCACAGCAAGCACAGCTATGATCTTCCTTAAAAGGCAGATCTGTTAAAATAATACTATTTGTGTTCAAATGCAAGCCTCTGCCACTAATTCTATATCATGAATTATAGCTGAAAAATACAGGTATATCTTTCTACAATAAATTTTAAGAGTACACAAACTGTGGGATACCTTTTTAGCTTCTGGAGAACTACAGTCACTTGAGGAGACCCATATCAGATGACACGAGGTATGGATTTGGCCTTGTGTTAAAAGAAATTCCTAGACACCAAACTGCACTGACAGGTACTCCTTGGGGCTTTAGGAGTCACTCGGATGTTTGGACTGAAAGACGCAATGGAAGTTTTCTTGGTGCTTATCTGTATCTTGGACTTCCTTCTGACCCTTAAAAGCAATGACTCACACATTAGGCTCATGCAGCTTTGGTGAATCGAGAGTGGTTTGCAGTGGCATTATATTTTGCAAAGGAGATCTGTTTTTAACTTGGATTGTTCTGGAGTGGGAGGAGAGGATTGTCCATCAGAAAATGGTTAGTTGGTGGTTTTCTGCTTTCTGAAGGCAGTCTGTGCAGTGTGGAGTCCAGGGAAACCAACTTGTCTGCTGCCTAGGCATAAAGTCCTTCAGCAAGTGAGATTGAGCCATATATTCAAAGAAACACAAGCCAGCACTTCACTTAATGTGTGTGTGAGATTTCTCCTCCTTTAGCCAGCACTACTGTAGTCTTTAAACAGTGTGACAGAAGTACACTTCCACTTCAGTTAATGGATTTATCAAATACCTTATTTCATGCTTTCTGCTTTTGATTTATGAATTTTGATCCCAGAGACAAGGACCCTGTGAGTATTGATTGCAGAAAATGTCAGACTAACAGAAGTTAATTTCGCTTGTACATGTGGAAGTCTGTGATTCTCTGACAGCGCTGTCTGTGGAGAACGGGCTGTCACCCAGCCCCAGCGACACCGTGCCATCACAACAGCCAGCCCCTCCACCCTGTGCACCGGCATGAAAGCGGATGTGGGACTGGCAAAGGGGTCAAAGAAAAGCATGCCTGGAGTCAGGGCAGGGGAGGAGGGGGTGAACTGCTGTGGATGCAGTCCCTTTGTGACTCCCTGCACATGATTGCAAGGCATCTGGTGGGATGATGAAATGTCACCCTGCCAGCATCACTACTAGTCACCGACACTTCGTTTATCAATTAGCTTTCTTTGCAAATTATAAGCATTTATTTATTTTAATTGGCAGAATCAAAATGTCGCTTCTACAGTGGGGCACTTTAGTGATAGGAAGTGGGCAATTTGCACTTGGTCTTTGTACCTCTTGCATTTGAGAAGTGGTTAAAAACTTCAAGCATCCTGCTATGTTTAGATTTTGAAAGAACATGTTATCTTAGATGGCAGCAAAACATAGTAAAAACTCTGGATGTTAGATGAAAATGAATAAATGTTATCAATACCTGGTCTTATTCCTTCACCAGAAAAAAGAGATTCTCAGTAGGCATTCACATTGACAAGGGTGAAAAGATGCCCACTGGGTTAAGCTGAAGTAGGTTAAGCATTTGGTTTAGCCCTGTAATCTGTTTTTTTTCTTGACACTTTTCACCGGACTTCATCTGGCACTTTTTGACTAGGAGAAATATCATAGAAAAACTAAACCACACTGTTGTTTGCTGATTTTTGTCTTAAAATTAGATTAAAAGTACATATAATTATGTAGGAAAAATGTTAGAGGGTATGAAATGGTTAAATTGTCTATCCAAAGGTAAATTATTACAATTAAATGTATTCAAAATTATATATGTAGACAAATACAGATAGCTGAACATAGACACAATAATAGTCTTATGACTTGAACTCCTGAAGGAGTGGAGAATAATCTATTCTTCCCTTACAGAAATATCTTTATTTTTTCCCACTTGAAAGATTAATGTCACTCTAGATGATTCAAGAGTTTTGGGTAAATAATGGTGTGTGGGGGATATAGAGGGAAAAGTAGCAAAAAAGAAATTCTATCGCTTTAGTTTCACTTTAAATGGCAAAGCACTCAGGGAATGCTGGCTAATATGAAGGCAACATAAACAGGTAAAATGCAAAAGGAATTTGGTGCTTATGACTATATGGGGAGGGGATGACAAAATCCTATGGGTTTCTCTCCTTAATCACAATCTGAAAACAGAGAACTGTTAGGTTACATGACAGTAATATTTTTTTAAACAAGAATTTTTAAGGAAATAGCATGGATTTTATTTTTTATTTTTTAAAAATTGGACATGGACACATTAAGGAAGTAGCCTAGGTTTCATCTTATTTAGCTATTTCAAGAGAAATAAGACCAACTGTTCTTTGGCTTTCACAGCTGAAAAAGATGTTTTTAGAATGATGATAAACTCTCAGTCAAAAGGTCTTTACCACAGAATATACCTATGCTGCTCCTCTTCACCTTTGGAACGTCGGATTTATCCACACATGGAAGAGGACAAACAGATCATCATGAAAGTATTGTTTATAGAAGGGAGGATCAGAATGGAGGTTGTGGGACAACCACACAAGAGTAAAATATGTACCTCCTTAAAGATCTTCACTTATACTCCCCTTGAACAGAAACTGCAAGGCTTCAGACAAAACTGTGTCCAGATAGAAAAAATAAAATTTGTACATATCATACATAGATGCAGGTAGGGACATGTGTGGATCATACACTTACATGCATACATACAAACACCTCAGTATGTCTGGATGTTAAACCTAATTTCAGAAACTTTTTCACTTTTGGGTTGATTCTTTCTTTCTTTCTCTTTCTTTCTTTCTTTCTTTCTTTCTTTCTGTCTGTCTGTCTGTCTGTCTGTCTGTCTCTCTTTCTCACTTTCTCACTTCCTCTCTCTCTTCCTCTCTTTCTTGTCTTACTTTTTTTAAAGTGTTGGTAATCACTGAGGTTAGCGATTTGTTTAGTTAAATATCTTTCTATATGGTGGAGCAGGCTGTATCATCACCTGTTCAGCTGTTTCAACTGTACTTACACCACTCACATCCAGTCCATGTGGTTTTGCTTTAGACTTTGATTAAAAAATGTCATCAGACGTACAACATTTCTATCTAACAAGGAAAGCAAAACCATTTTTTTAGTTTTGTGGAAATATGAAAGACATTATGATAATACATAGAGCAGCAGGAGCTGTACATGCTTTTTGAACTTTCTTTGCTATAAATTTTGCTATATATTTAATGCAGCAAGTTAATTCTGTGTTTTTTACTAGAAGGCCAGAATTGCATATGGCCATTTGCACGTGCAATTTTAAGTCATATTTACATGTTATCCTTTAACAGCCGTTTGACAAAATTATAGAACCTTTGTTTAATGGAAAGGAAAATGTAAACAAATACTCCATCTCCTACATAAATACACAAAATCAACTCTTTGGGAGCATGTCAAAAATATAGGAATGTATTGCATATGGTTATATAGCAATCATACACTTAAGTCTGAATCTCTAAACATGTGCATGCAGCTGCATGTATCCAAATTTATGTAGTATGTCTAAACCAGCCAACAAGGAATTAAAGAGAACAGAAAATGTGCAAAAAATGTTTTTTTTCTACATCAAGCCATGATACATACTGAATTTAGAACTTCTATTTAAAGAAATAATAAGATTGGGATATTATATCACATTTTCTGTTAATGCCTTAGCTAGAGGGCTCCAAAGAATAATATAAATGTTTTCAACTATAATATAGATCACTTCTAAAAAATATTTTGTTGGTACAGTTCTGAAAAAGTAAGGCAACATGGCTTAACAAACACAAGAACTGCAAAGTGGCTGTTCCATTAAAAAAATTCTCTCGTCTTATAAAACTTCTATATTATTTGTAAAAAGCCCAAAAAGACAAAACCTAAACATATTTTTGGAGTGAAAGTAAATGTTATCTTCAATAGTTTCAACCATTGCATTTTCTTTTTTTTTCTGCAGATAAAAATCTTCAGAAAAAAAGGCCTATTTTCTTAGCTGTAAATTGCTCTTTTATAAACAGTGTTCATGGAAATCCCCTTGGTGTAGGCATTGAATGCAGACAAAGCGTAAGGAAGGTGAGATTGTCAGAGATGCCTTAACAATTATGAATATTGTTCGATATCTTAAGTTTTGCAAACCTGTCATTATTTGACCCATACCCTGTCTGAAACAGAAACATATTTTAATGTTAACAGCACCGAAAAGCACCACCACAAACCCGAGGCTATTCTCCCTTCCCCAAGGACTTTCTCATGGGATCCTGAGCAACGATGACCTACTGAGACAATGTTTTCCTTTCTCCTTTTATTGTAAAGCTTTCCGTAGCAGTAGCAATTTGAAAGGATGGCTCTATCTGGGCACAACATCTTTATTTCCAGTTAAAGCAGGGGTTTAACTTTACATCCCTTGCAAGAAGAGAAAGGAAGAGAGTAGCTACTTTGTTTTAAGAAACAGCGTACATGATGTCTGCATCTGGGAAGATGCAGGATAGTGTATTGGGTCTATCATAGATGATTTATGTAGATAAAAAAGTATTTGGTTTTAAACATGTTAAAAATATGTTGAGATTTTCTGTTTTAAGAAGACTCGCATAGGTAAATTGTTACTGTCATGGAAATCTGATATGAACAAGCTTATTAATACTATATAAAGAATTCTCTAAATATTAACAGATATGGAATGTGTGATAGTGGGGTATTATTTAAAACTTGCTGGCACTAATGAGGAGTGACCAGTGAAATCCTCTCTACTTGTATGTCATGGGATCATCTTAAATGTGTCCGAAGGAAACCTATATAACACTGTGTTGTTCATCATATTTTTCTGTGGAAATAAATGTCTATAATTTTTAATATTTTTTTTCTGTAAAGTGACACACATAAAAGGCATTAAGAATGTTGTTTACAAGGTATGGTTTTTTTTCTGCAGTCCCTCCTCTAAAATAGATTCCCTATACCTCTAATATGTAAGCATTTAAGAGGCTTAAAATATATATCTAATACAACCCAGTAGTTCTAAAATGAATATCCATTGTCATGAGTTTAAACCTAATAATTTTGGATTTACTGTAATAGCCTGCTTTATTTACTGCATTAGCAATAGTATACCCTACTGTGATGCTGCTGTAATTGTAATTATGTGGAGATGTTTGAATTATTTTGTAGTAGTCTTCCAATTAATTTTACTTTTTGTTTTCTCAAATAATCAAAAATGCTGAAAAATTCAGAAAGATGCTTGCACAAAAATCTATTTTCCTCAGACATATTTTCCTTCAAATCTTAAATACATTTTTTTAGAGAAGCTCCTAGAAAAAAGTTGAATTTGAGACGCAGCTTAATGCTTACTTTTATTTCTGTTAAAAAATGAGTTGAAGAAATGCCCTTGGTTCAGAATGCAATTTCTTCCAAATAAGGTGTGAGAGGGGAGAAATTTTATCTTCTTTGAAATGCAGCATGAGAATCTGGATTTGAAAGCAACCCAGTTTAAAATAATAATTTCATTTTAAAAGATTTTCTTAGTCATTTTTTGAAGTAGTTTAGGGCTTGGATTTTGTTTCTTCTGAGTGAAGGAAAACTGGATGAATAAAAGGCCTAAAACCCTGATCTCAAGCCCCCTCACACTCAGGTGAGATACTCTCTTAATTTGAGTTCTAATGTACGCATGTAGAATTTAAGCAGCCTTATCTTTTACTTTACTTATTTGATTTTGAAACTAAAATTTTAACGAGTAGAAAGCATCAGAAAAGCCTATTGCTAGAGAGATTGAAAAGTAACATCTTTGACTGTATTTAATATTTATTTCATAAGACAAGTAAAAAAAATTTAATCACTAGAATTAATCACTAGAATGTTGCTCAGGTTTCATACAATTTTTTATGATGGTCTGGTATAATGCTTGTAGATATTGCAACCGTCTCAGACTTAGGCTGGTAAAACTAGATCTGTCTGGAAAACACCACTCTTTCTAAACTTACTTAAACATTCAGCTCTTTATTAAAACCCTTTGGAGTTTTTGTGTCTGTGATTTGCCGCTGTTTTAAATATGCTGTGGATATAGTGCAAGCTGAAGACACAACTATCTTTGGTCTGCTCTCCCCAGTGCAGGAGTTGTTTTTCCCATTTTAATCAGTGGTCCCTGGCAACAGGGAGCAGATAATGCCCCGGTCCCAAACACAATGCTGTGTTGTTTGCCCAGGTCCTGTCTCCTTCTTCCCCTTTTCCTAGATGCTGGTGGGGTGGGTAGGGTTAACAGGCCCCATCAGCTGGCATATCAGTGCAGACATAATTGCACATGAATGGTGTGGGGAGAGACGAGTGAGGGAAGAAATAAAACTGATAACAAGCAAAGGGAAAAAGTAGCACTGTAAACAAGCAGCATATTTTTTTCCCCTCCACAGAGCAAGCTTTTGTGACTGGAGGCAGTATCTATGTGCAGCCTGACTTCTAATCCATATCGCAAACAGCTTCCAGATGCCTGAGTCCCCACCACTATTCTGGCATCCCTACCCTTCACAGATGCCTGTCTATGAGGGGGGTCTATAAGTAAAATTGGGTGTATTTTACTAATCATTCATTTCCAATCTTCCTGAAGGGGAACTTTTATTAATAAACTCTTTTCATCTGTCTCTTTGATTAGGAAGAAGATAATCGCTTAGTCATGTGAAAAGGGGGAAAATAAAAAGATTGCTGGGGGGTCGCCTTTTCTAACATGTGCTTGAGTGGAAGGAAACAAATAAAAACCACAGAACAATGCGGGTACTAAATGGTTCCAGTTGAGCTTGAGTGGTGGAGGGGAGTTTGAATAGAAACCGTGGCGGCTGGGCTGGCCTCCCAAGGCAAGCAGAACTAATTCCCCTGATCCCAGCTACCCTGCAGACAGCAGGCACGTCAGCTGGACCTGGCCAGCCCAGCCGGCAGGTGCGCCAGCGAGGGAGGGTGGGCACGGACAAGGCCCGTCACCCACCCCTCAGGGAAGGGGTGGCTCAGTGCAGGATGCATGGCTTTCTCTAAAGGTTGTAAAGTCGCTGAGAAGCAATTCAAGATTTTGCTCTCTGCTGTGCTTCATTCTCAATATATCTTCCCTTGTTACTCGGCTCAGGTTACTACACTCGGGATTACTGCTGTGCTAAATCTCGGACTTTTCTGTCTAAGGGAAATGTATGCTGTCTGGTGACCACCAGCACTTCATTACAACAGATAGGCTGGAGAGATATTTTCACACTAAGGCAAGTTTGTCTTCCAAACTATGATATGACTCTATTTAAGCCATGTCCTAGTTTTGGCCCAAATTCAAAAGCTGATTTTTAAGAATGTAATATTCTAATTTCAATAAATTGGTTAATTCATGCCATCAGTTGGCATCAACATGTATCATCCCACTCACCTGGAGCCAGAGAATGATGATCATGGAGTATATTATTCACATAGGTTATAGTCATAAAAATGTATTTAATTAATCCAGTCACACCTTTTCTGACTCACTGAAAGCTTTGAATAACATTTCTTTCTGCTTTCCACTCTTATTTTTAACTAACCAGGCTGAAACCTAATTTGCATGGTTGAGAAAATGTAGATTTTTATTAATGTATTTTCATTTCCACACTTTCCATATTTTACAATAATAAGATCTCCAGCACAATTCTATGGAATGCTGTAGGCTCTGAGACAACAGCAGTCTAATGCAGACTTTCACAATGATTTCTATACTCAAAAATGTAAACGTTAATGCAAAATTGTCACTTGATTACATATGTTTTCTAACATTGCATTTAGGCTTTCTATTCTCCATCATCATAGTAGTTATTAATTCCATTTTTATTTCCAGGAACAAACCAGAAAGAATGGAAACTTCACTAATTAATTTCATGCTGTTTTGAGGAAGATATTAGCTATCTACTAACTTCAACGTATCTAATCAGAAACTTAAAAGTTTCTGATTTTTCACTGTTCTGGAGGTTTCATGTGTTGCTTTTACAAGGAAATAATAAATGCTTAAGACATATCTAGTTTTTTCTGCATTTCAAAACTATCTGGGGTCAAGCATTTCAGGAAGAAAGAAAGAAACTTGCTCATTCACTGGAGAATAAATAATTTTTGCATAAAATTCAGGGTTTTTTCTAACTTCTGCAAAGCTTGACTTGAAGCCAGGTTTTCCAGGTGAAACCCAAGGGCTCTTTCTGCTGGTCTGTTGATTGCTCTGCTTTGATAAAGGTGTATTTTCACCAGAATTTCCATTCAAAAGTTGTGAAATTGTTTTGAATCCAGAGGTGGAAAAAACGCCCGTTACTGAAAAGACATGAATATGATGGGTCAATTTAATCAATAAACGCATAGCCAAATCAATTAATGTATGCATTAAACATCAGGAAAAAAATATAATTTTCCCCATAAATGAGAGATAGGCATCATATAAAACTTGTGCTGACATTCAAACAAATAATCAATAGGTTTTTTAAAAGCAAGAATATAATAATGCTTGACTTCTTCCTCAAATCTTTTACTTTAGAAATCTGTAAATAGGAAAGAACTTTTACTTGCAAATTTTATGATGAGTGACTGTCTCTTACTCATAGTCAAAGTGGAAAACTGGAGAAAACAGAATGTAAACCTGAAGAGTCGCTCTATTAAAAGGGAACTTGAAATCTTCTGTTATTTTTATATGATGAAGGTATTTTTAGATGCAGAAGACAGCAAAAATAACCTCCAGGTTGCACAGTTGCCTGAATTGCCATGCTGCAAAGAGGCTGAACAAAAGTGGATGTAGCCTGAGCTGAACATGGCTCCTCTCTCCCCAGCCCTTGTGTGATGATTCTCACTGCTGGGAGGTATGGAAAAATGTCCCCAAAAGGTGTCCAATGGCAGCGAGTTACATAACATCCAACAACTTGTGCTGCTTTTGGACCGTTACACAGTAGTTTTTTGTGACAGCTATTTTTCAAGGACTACTTGGAAGAAATCAGCTGATCTCAAGGTATGAGTCGAAAAGGAGACATCCTGAGGTCTAGGGTGAGATGTGAAGAGTGCTTCTTAATGCAATAAGCCAAAACTATCATTTAAGCTCCTGATGGTCGTAACTTGAATAAGGGTATTTGTCCTTATTGTTTTCTTTCTGATTCAGTTCAGGTTACTGTTTCAGCCTATTGTGTATTACATGTCTCTTTGTGAATGCTAATGTTTGGGTGTGTCAGCGTTCCTGTGTTCTCCAGCTTTAATCCATTGCAATCTTATCTGCAGTAAGGGTAGAGAAGTGGAGCATCAAATAAAAAATGAGGGTTTAGTGCAATAATGATATCATTGGCTAGGTCATATTCTGTCTGCTGTTCAGTTCTGTTTCTTCAGCATTGGAACTTGTCCCCAGCAAAAGGCCCAGCTCCTGCTTGCACTGGGGTCAAAGGCCTAATGACCTGTTCAAAGGAGAATGGTGTGCTGGTTTGGCAACCTGCAACTTTTACCAGTCAGAATTTTGGCAACTTCTAGTGAATTGGGGCATGAATGTGCGTAATATGGGCACATATAGTAAAGTTAGTAATGATATTGATTCAAGCTATGGCATGGAGGATAATACAGGATCCAGCTCCATGGTGTAAAGGTCTGCTAATTGCCTAACTTTATTGCTTAACTTTACATGTGCTTTATGTAATATTTAATTTTCAGTGTAGGCAGAGCATGGTGCATGGAGAAGATTCTGTTTCTATAGCACTTTCGAATTCCCTGTGGATATCAGTGAATGGTGTAGCTCATAAAACACTAGTGTATAAAAGAGGTTTGCTGTGTAAATTTACCAGATTATGAAAAATTCTCTTTGGCTGCAGAAAATTTCCAGAAAAGAGCATATTTGGAGACCAAAACATGTAAAAACCATGATCCATGTTGTGCCAAAAGAAAAGAAAAATCTAAAACTTTCATGGTTGATAAAGCTTTAGTCTAATGATCAGAAAGACATTATCCCCAAAATACAGGTGCCACTTCCCTGTCAGTACACAAGCAATCATTTTCATTGTCTTGAATTTAACAGCATATGTATTCCCATGTGTGGAAAAAGGGTCCTGGTTAATTTTTGCATGCAATAAAAGGACCTTTGGGCATATTTTACCTTAATGCTTTTTCCTTTGTTTGAAAAAAAGAGCTCTCAATCAGAAAAGCAAGAGATTAACTTAGACTGCAGCATGGATGCTGGCCTGTTTAGTTAAGTGCACTGCTGATAATAGGTATACCAGATCATGAATAATAATAGATTGTTCCTTTGCTTCTAAAAGTTCCTCCTTTTGAGTTTTTCTGAGAGAAAAAAGAGATACTTTAAAGAGCAGTGTGAGATTTCAAGACAATATAAAATTTTAAATGTGTACTGAATATCTTAAAAAAAAAATCAGCCTGTTACACTAAATGATGTTTTGTTAGCATCTGATTCCTGCTATAAAATGCAAAAGCTGTTGCCTTTGGTAAAATGGTTGGTTTTGGAGCTGAACTAAATAACATATATGCCAGTTTACAGTGAAGAAGTTCTTTTTCATATGCAGGTGGAACTTCCTGTGCATCAGTTTCTGCCTGTTACCTCTTGTCCTATTGCTCAGCACCACTGAGAAGAGCCTGGATTCATCCTCTTGGTACCCTCCCTTCAGATACTGGTAGGCCCTGATGAGGTCCCCTCTCAGTTGTCTCTTCTCAAGGCTGAACAGGCCCAGCTCCCTCAGCCTTTCCTCATGAGAGAAGTGCTCCAGTCCTTTGATCATCTTTGTTGCCCTCCACTGGACCCATTCCAGCAGCCTTTCCAGTGTCTCTCTCGTCCTGAGGAGCCCAGAACTGGAACAGCACTCCAGATGTGCCTCACCAGGACTGAGCAAAGAGGCAGGAGCGCCTCCCTCAACCTGCTGGCATTGCTCTTCCTAATGCATCCCAGGATCCCACTGGCCTTCTTGGCCACCAAGGCACTGTTGGTTCTTGAAAAGCTTGTTGTCCACCAGGACTCCCAGGTCCTTCTCCACAGAGCTGCTTTCCTTTGTGTTCAGCCTGGGTGGGGAGGACTTTTTCAATGCCATGCCTCTCTTCCACCAAGCATTGTTGTGATGTTTGACTGGCTCCAGATCTCTCATTGGATAAACCCACTCCTGTTATTTCATGGAGTTTGATTATTATATTTACAATTCACCTCCTCAACAACATTAAACTCTGTGGCAAAGCAGAATATGACTTTGAAACACAGGAGTTTGTTCTGTTTGGTGTTTTTTTTTAAGACAAACCTGCAGTTACAGTCCTTCTTTTGTTTTTTTTAACCAAGGTCTTGCTGTTATCACAAGGTACAGCTTCTGAAAGTTAGTGCTAAGTTTTTCATTCTATTTTAAGGTCTGCAATACACAGACCTTAACCGACTTTCACGATGTACTCATGAAGTCAATGGTTAACTGAAATTATCCTTCACAAATAAATGAGATTTTTTTAACATGGAGATTAAGAAATCTTTGCCAGGCCAGCTGTGATTCTCCAGTTGGACAGTAGCTCAGACCTGTTGACACCCAAGCTTCTGCTTACACCATCAGACTATACTGCCTTCTGACTGAAGATGTTTCCCAATTAGATGTAAATTATACGGTTTTATATATTATGTTTAATTAAAGAATGAGCAAATAGTTGTGACAACTGGCAAGATTGTTATTTTGTACCATCTCAAGCTCAGCTACAGCTACAAAAGGGGCATGCAATCAGCAGTTGTCTTTAAAAAGAGCAGTTTGAATAAAATGATCAGTTTAATCAATTTAGACCTATTTTCTTAAACAAACGGAACTCCTAGAGTTGTTTGTTCTGTTCAGATTGGAAGAAGACTTTGTATGACAGAAAAGGAGAGGTTTCAAGTACCATCCCTTTGTCTTGCAAGGAGGAAATGTTTCCATATGATTAACATTTCCTTTACATTTACCAATAAAGTGTGGTTACCTCTGCTCAGGGACACTAATTTACTGATACAAGTGACATCTCATAAAGAGGAAAAATTATTTTTGAGCTTTAAAAAAGGTCTACATAGAAAGTATGCAAGAATTACTTCCCAATTTATTTGTAGTTCATTAGGAACTTAAGGAACTATTTAGAACATATGCTGGGATTGGAGGTTAGTAGGTCAGCTTAGCAGAAGCCGCACAAAACTACTTACTGTCTTGATAAGAATAGTTTCCTTCTGCATGTTTGTCATACAGCCATTTTTCACAGTGCATAAACAGTAGAACAGCATGTGAGTGACTCAAGGACTTGAAACGTGTTTCTGGAATTTGTTGAATCGCACACTATAATCACTTAATCTGCTCCAGGTCACTTAGGATTTTCTAGTGCATAAATACACAGGCAAGAAAACTCATTCCAAGACAAGCTTAAAGCAAAGTATAAGTGTTGCAGGTCCTATTAATTTCCTGTGAAAGCTATCCTATATTTTTAAAATTCTATTTGTGTGTTTTGGGTTTTTTTTAAGGAAAGATGTAATACCAGACTGCAAATGTCTTCCATAAAGCTCAGTGAAGTTGGTAAGAGTCTTTCCACTTAAGCACACAGCATTTGGACTGGGTCATGTTAACTGTAAGCTTCTACTCACATTCTCATGTGAAGTTAGTTTCTCTCATTACATGTGAGACGCTACTTTGTTGTATTTTAAAACTTGCAGGTGTTAGTGCATTTTGACTCAGATTCTTAAGCATACTAAATACCTCACTGTTGCTCTTGAATTAAATTAGTTGCTTCATATGTTAGCAATCTATTCATTTCAATTCCTTGAAATTTGTATAGAGTACCACTATAGTGATGCTCTTAATCAGCAATATGCATATCCTTATCAGTGTGCTTTACATTACAGTGATAGGTATTGATTAAGATGTGCTTAATGGATTATCGGATATTATCTCCTGTGCAATTTGTAAAGAATTAAGTTCATAATTTTCTGTTCTAGGATCACAGAAAATTTGATTTTCTCTAATAAGGTATGATTTATAACTGGAGTAGACAAATGATTAGTTTTCTCTAGTGTCAGAGGATTACACTTCTGAATAAAATTTGGACATATAGATCTAAAAGAATACAGATAAGAAAGAAATCAGATGTTCATAGAAGTTGTGGCACTCAGAATCAATAGAAATTTAATAATTCTAATTACCTCTTATGCTAAAACATAAAAGCTTTAGAGATAGCATTATCCAGCACAGTGGTGATGTCTTGCACAAGAAAACGGAATGCAGCCCTGGCAGTCTATGGCTTAAATATTTCAAAACTCAGTTGAATGTTTAAGTAGGTTACATAATGTATTAAAATGTAACAGTCATATATGTTCATTTAATATATAAAAAATAATTGAATGTTAATCATTGGCTTCTTGTTATTTAAAGACTTATTATTTGATACATTTTTTCTTTTTAGCTCTGACTTTGGAGTTTGCCCTAAACTGTTGTCTAAATTCAATTTGCCCTACATTTCATTGATGAGCAATCTTGTTGCACACACGGCACAAGTTGAAGAAGAACCTAGACATCAGAGTAAGGTATACTGTTTATTGGCAGGTCAATCCTAAACTTTCTTATCTTCTTTGGCACTTTTCCTTATATTCCTTTGTGAAATGAAAGGTTCTTTGTACCCAAGACACCTACTGTCTATATTTTAGGCCATAAACTAAGACTTACAATATTCTTTTATTCAAAAAACACTGTGCATTTTATGTTGAGCCCTATATGGTCCATTATGAAGTATATTCCTATTTATAATTCTATAATGTAACAAAGTCAAAAAATGCAACAAATCAAAAATCATTAAAATTCTGGAATCAGTTGAAACACAGATTTCAGTCACAACAGACCATTTGTCTCCCATTTGCACTCATGCATCAAGGTAAAATGCTGAAAGAAAGCAACAACATTGCATTTAAAGAATGAGCTGAACGTGCTAGAAGTTGAGTTGGGGCAGCTATTTTGAACTGATATTTTAGATGTGGTGATGCAAACTGTTGCATTGTTTATGTCTGCCAGAAATGATGAATTAATGGATCTGTTAAATTGATTCTTTAATGGTGAATAAATTTTACAATCCCCTATTATGATGGAAAAAAATTGCTTTGTCCAGATCTATATATTCATCCTTATTTTGTCAGTTCATGTTTGCATTGCAGCTTAACACTGAAAGAAAAATTGTCTTTGGAAATTGTGTTTTGCTCCAAACAATTGATTTAGTTCTAAACATTTGAAACAGTACACAAAATGACAGCTGCATTTGGGTAAATACATCAAATATACAGAAATATATAAAACTTAATCACATCATTTATAGTGAGGCAGTTAAGCTGCAAATTGCACTGAAGAACATGTTAAAAATAAAGGAGTCACCTTAACAGTCTGCCCATACTGTTCCTTTACATTAGTCTGAAACTAATTCTGCATCAGCGTGAAATGAATTGGATTTGGTTCATAACCAGGTCTTGAATATTATTTAGTTCTTACCAGAGCTACATACAGAGATGTGGAAGTGTCAGTCATAAATCATGTTTGCTAATGGACTTTCTAGGAAGAGAGATATTCTTGTTATATTGCCATCAGAAAGAACTGAGGTTTGATCAGCTTGGTGAGTGAAACACGTATCTCTAGCAAAAACTACTGAAAGCAAGGAAGAAAATAGCAAATGTATATGAACTCCCCAAAATTATAGTTTTTTCTTTAGGATCCAAAAGGGCTCTTCAACCTTGATGCAGAGGCCCTTAAGGATTTCAAGTGCTGCATCAAAAGTTTCATTCATTCGTCTCTCAGGTAGAAAGCATAGCTAGCTTCCCTTTTTTAGGTATTCCTATCTGAGATTGTACAGTCTCATTATCAGTGAAGTGCTATAAAATGAAATGTTTTGTGATCCCCAGAACAGTAATAGGGATGATAAAACCCTGAGAATCTCTCTCCCTAGTTATATTTTTTTTGTCTATTTTGGATCTGAAGTTAAAGCATCTGGAAGAACAAGCACTGTTGAGACTGATATTAAGAGTTAGGTTTTCCCATGCTCTCTCATTCTTGGTTGATTAGCAGATTAGTGTGCATGAGCAGGGAAAATATCCAGACCTTGGAGATTTTTCTTATGGATAAATTATTTTAATCAGAACACTTTCTCTCTAGAGAACAGACTACAGAACAAAACAAAACAAAACAAACAAAACAAACAAAACAAACAAACAGAAAACCCAACCCTTGAGAATTACCTCAGTTCTTTGGACATAATCCTTTACTAAGCATGTTTGTAAAACTGAGTGAAACATTTTCAAAGAATTTGACTGAATGTATTTCAAGATCTCACTCCTTATCTTAACGAGGCCATGACACAGCTATCTACAAAACAGGCTCTGCTCATTAACCTATCATCTAGGAGCATCCAACTTAGATCTAAAAAGACAAAAAAAAAAAAAAAGAATATCTAAGAGTGGAGAATGAATAAATACCACATCTACTTTCAGGAAAGATCAAATTCCTCAGCCAAGACTTGACAAGTCGCCACTGACAGATTTCAGTTCCCAAATCCTGCAGGTCTTACCTGGGTACTGGAGGAGATGGATTTTAATCTTGCAGAGTCCCAGCTGTTTATGTAGAACTAAATACTTGAAGAAGACCTCAGCAGTTTACATGCTGGAAGTCTACATGCTTGAAGACCCAAAAACCTCAACAGTCTACATGCTTGAAGAAGACATAGCTTAAACACAGCTTCAGATCTTCTGGTGTTGTGACATCAGTGGAATAGCTGAAAAGTCAGATTTTAACAGCATGGTTTTAACTACATTCTCTTCTAGCTTTGAATCATGAGTTGCAGATTCACAAATCCATTAAAATTGTCTTGGTTGTAGGTAAAGAATTTTTTCACTGGAGGGGTCATCCCTGATTAACTATGAACAAAACACAAAGCAAGTTAAGGTTTAGATACTTTTATTATATGATTAAAAAAATGAACCCTGAAAATTGATCTAAAATCAATTGATCCAAAATCAATTTTCTCTTTTGAATTACAGATATACATAGGTCAGGTGGCTTCTAGCTACAGCTGGTAGACGGTACTGCTTGTGCAGCCAAAAGCCTCCTCATTTGGACCCAAAAACTGACATAGACATAATGGGTAAAGTACAAACAGCATTATGTCATTGCAATGTTGTCATTAACTTTGCAGATCAAATAGTTACATCAGACTGTGGCTTGTGGATCCCTGACTGAAGGCAGAACAGTGAGGATCCCTGAGTAGCTGTTTGTGACACCTCTGCCTATGGCTGATCTAGTCAATTTGGCTACATTTTGAAATATAAGCAAATTCAGAACAGGAACATTGTCAGAAGACAGTCTGAATTTTAAGTCTCCAGAAAATCACACTTTACTGAACATCAAAGATGCATTATGGGTTATAGCCACTTTGTGTGATTATTTTGATATCAGTCATAGAGCTTCAACCATTTTCAATGCTGTCAGTGAAACTGTGAAATAGCACAACAACAGTGGGGAACAAAACAAGACAAAAAAATCCCAACAAAAGCTGCAAATAAAACCAGTGCACATTATGCAGAAATTGCCTTGGCATGCAGGTCATTGGTGATTTCATTTGTAAGTAATGTTTTGATTGTCACAGATTATATGTTGCTCTCATCCCCCTGACATTTGTTGTGCAGCGGGATTGATTTTTGTGCTCCAGTATGAAAAGGTCACTTTGATCAATGCGGTGTAATTGGCACTAAATTAGGATCATATCAGGTTATTTTGCTATTTAATGATGAAATATTAAAGAATAGCATGGGAAGATTGCAGGCACTAAAGTGCACTTTAAACCTGCCGTAATGATGTTTTATTTTGTGGGAAAAATGGAGAGAAAAACAACTAAAGTGCAGAAAATGACTGTGATGTATTGGAAGAGTGGCCTGGAATTACATATTTTCACTCGAAATAGACTGAAAGCCCTAGACACAAAACACCAAACCCAGCAGTCAGTCCTGAATACGTTATACACAGAGAGCCCTTCTTTAGAAGTTCTAATAATGCTCATTATGTACCAGTTACATATGTCAAGTCTTCACAATCTGCATATGATGACTGGGCAAAAGCAAATTGCTGAAGTTATGCACTTATGTCATGATTCAGGACAACACTTGAGATATGTTTGGCCACCACTAAACACAGAAGTAAATAATTAGACACATACTCAGTGTACACCCATGTGGGACAGTCATAAGCACTTTGTTTCCCAAACCACCATGGTACAAACATGTCAGGATTATTCAAAGGACAAACTTAAGCCATATTTATTTTTTAGAAAAGATACTTTTGTAAGTTCTTGTATTCTTTTCAAGTCCAAAAGTTACTTGCTTCATCCCCTCCTTGTTTCAAGAAAACTCAGTATTACACTATCAGTACTTTAGAACAGTCTCTGTAGTGTAAAGCCAAGGTTAACATCTTAACCTTTTAAGTTTGTACTCCAGCTAGATAATGTACTTAAGGAGAGCAGACCTCCAATGAGATTTCCTGCAACTTTAGCTGCCTTTAAAGAGTAATCTTTTGATTAATATTTTCTAAAGAGTGGATGGAGAACGCACCAATGTTCTCAATGTTAACGGTGAAACTCTCCAAAGGTGGGTGATGAGAATTAGCTATCAACTGTCATGTTCTGGCACTAGGTTGATAGAACTTAAATGGGAATCTGAATGCTCAGCTCCTATTTAAATAAATAAACAAATAAATATTCCAAGCAACAAATCACCAGAGAAAACCAAAAGCAAAGACAAAAACCTCAGCCAGTTTCAGTCAATTCTCACTGAATCCACTAGGATTCTTTTCACGTAAATGCAGTCAATAGTGCCTTAGATGAATTATCCATTTTAAAAAAATTGTATATAATCTTTAAGAACACTGACTAAACTTGAATCTATTTCTTCAAGTATTTTTAAAAAATATAATCATGTGCTGATGGGTTCCACAAGCCCAGATGGTTCCTATTTAATGAGGATATATTTAGAACATGAGTTTTGTCAATATTTTTCAGACTTTGCATCTAAATAATGATAAGCATCATAAGCAGTGTTAATAGTGTATGTTATTTTCTCCACTGTAAATACATGCTCTCTCCAATTATTCTGAAATGTTGCTGAACAAGAGGAAGCGGCATAAGATTATACTTTTAAATGCAGCTAATGTTGCAAGAAATTTGTTTGAAGCTTTGCTGCCATTAAGTATGTTATCTAGCTTGGCATGAACTTTAAATTGCTAAGATATTAACCTTTTAAGTACCTTAGAAATATCCTAAACCTATTAATAATATGAAACAGTAGAATTGAACTTATATAAACCATGTGAGGTAACCCTGAATGACTTATTTAAATTTATGTACCAGGCAATGTTTGTCCTAATCAATCCTTAGGACTTCACTTACTTTCCACTGTTCTTATTAAGTCTTTGAGCTACTGGGAACATTTTGGATTTAGTTTGCAATATGTCTTTTAAAGTCTATTAAGAGAAGACCCATGACAAAAGGAAAACAGAATTTATTTGACTTCAGAGACTTTATGTATGTATGAGTGATCCACTCAGTAGGAATACTGTTTATCCGTGGAAAAATAGACTGTCAAGATCTGAAGAAAATGATCAAAAAATATATTGAGGAGCTGCAGGACCTGAGTGTGGAAGAGATGTGCAGGTGTTGGCAGCAAAAATATGTTCCAAAATACCCCGAGGTGGCATGTCCCACAACCAAGGCCATGATAGACACTGATAGTGTGTCACAGTGTATTTGATCATCCACTGTCCATGAACAATTTGCCTGTAGATAATGAAACTTGAATACAAAGGAAAGAAAAATAAACATCTTTCCAGAATGAGCTGTATCTATTCCTATTTTCGTTATTTTTTTGCCTGCTTCTTTGGTGGTATTCAAGCACAAACACATAATAAAGGAAATTAACAAAAAGAATAATAAAAAAAAAGATCTCTCCACAATATACATCATTAGATTAAAAAGGGAAATTATACAGGAGTCCCTGCTATGATATTCCATCAGTGGAAAGAAAAAAGATTGATTCTGGGTAGAACCCTGCGTTTAAAGGTAGTGGGATTTTAACTGATTTCTCAAAGTTCTATTCATCCTTTAAAAGATGTTTCAATAATAATTTACCCTATAGTATTTTAAAAATTATTTTAAATTAATTTCTTTTATTAAAAAAAGTTTCACAGCAAGGCAATTCTAAAGTTTTGGAAAAGAAGCTACTGTAAGTTAAGGACTGCAGTACATAGGCCCTCCACATGATTGAAATATGAAGAAAATGGGATCAATGCAGTGATATCAATGACACAGAAGTGACAGAAATCTAGAATTTGAGAAGAATGTGGCTTCAAGAGATGAATTTGTTTCTTGACTTTGTTCTGATAATTGAATTCTTTTCCTCAGAAAGACCTGATGCTTTGTTTCTTCCTCAGAGTTGAAAAGTGACTATTTCTTAAATTGCTTGTAATCTAATCTCCCAGTTATTTTATGTCTTTGTCAAGAAATGTACCTGAATATAATGAAATTATTTTAGCAGTGGAATGAGAAGACTGATGATTTATGATAAGTGTTTCTGATACTGTACTTTAAATAC
This sequence comes from Phainopepla nitens, assembly GCA_013400175.1. NCBI lineage: Eukaryota > Metazoa > Chordata > Aves > Passeriformes > Bombycillidae > Phainopepla > Phainopepla nitens. The sequence goes on along the minus strand of VXBQ01012931.1, from coordinate 176,324 downwards.
ATATTTAAATTTTATAGAAATCAACATCTTAGATATAATTAAAATCATGGATGCATATTTTTAAAACAGAATTGAATTAATACTCTAAAATATGCAAATAACTGAAAGTTCAGTTGTCCAGTTTTATTTAGTCAAACCAAAGTGAGTTAACGTTTTTCATGTGAGATTCCTTAAATTCTTTGATGAATAAAAATAATTTTATTTATAAATAAATAAGTAAATAGATCCATTTAACTATCACCGCATTTAAAACTTGCAATTGAAAATTTCGAGATAGAAAGATGAAACTCCACCACAAGAGGGCAGCAGGAATAAAAAAGGGCATGTAGCAAGAGAAAAATGCACATTGAATAAGCAGCTTTGTAGCTACATGACTTTTATCCAGCTTGAACCCTCTTCCTGCTGCTGCTACTATTGAGAATAAATTGTTTTACAAACCTAAGTCTTACTGGCTACTCTACAGTTGTATATGAAACATCTTTGGATGACATACAACGCCATTCAGAGCTCATGGTGTCAGTGATGGCACAATTTATTCCAGCTCATAGCAGGGAGTACCTGCATCTCTCTGCACTTTGTAAATCAATATATGCATGTGTTTCTATTGCCCATTTGTAGAGGGTTTGTGACTTAGCAGGGATTATTTGCCTTTTAACCTGTCAGCAGGTGCCTCGGAGTATGAATATCCCCGCACAAAATAGAAATTAAAAAAAAAAAAGGAAAAATTTCCCATTTATTTTCCCCTGTATTATTCATCTGGGTGCTGAGAACTGAGGTGGTTTCCTGCAGCTCATTCTGTGCCCCTATTCAGCTGCTTGCAGTAGGCACACGAGGGCTGCTCATCGAGCCACTCATACCTGGGCAGAGCGAACCTCCCACGCGAGCCAGCCATTCGCCATAATTTACGTGCAGGTCCTTGGTCCCGTTGGCTTCATGCAGGCAGCGAGGGGCTGAGTGATGAGCTATGATGTCATTCCTCCCAAGCTGGGCAGCACTTACTGCAGCCAGCCTTACACGGGTCAGTGGGTGAGGAGTACGGGCAGGCAGCCCCAGCGACATCCATCAATGCAGCACGCTCATCCTCCATCTGCAGGGAATTCTGTGCTGCTCTCCCCTCCAGCCCGGTAGCACCACTCTTGGGCAGAGGAACAGCTGCTAGGCCATGTCCAGAGTGGCCATTTTAGATGAAAATCCAAACACAGGCCACAGATCTTGCTGCAGCTCAGTCGTCAACCCTACAAGGACTTCAGAGAGCAGCAGGGAACTCCCAGACAAAGTGGTGAGCTGCACAGGGTATCTTAGAGGGTGCTCTCATCACAGGTGGGCTCCATGCTGAACTGGGGAGTGAAGGGCCACTGTGAGGAGCATGAGGTAGGAGATGAGCAATTAGGATCAGGGATAAGCACATCTGATGATTGAAGAAGAAACACAGGAGCCACTAAAAGCTCAGCTCTAAAGAAATTTAAGGTCCTATGCTAGCAGGATGTTCAGCCAATGCATCAAATCTCCATATAATCTCTTTTCCTTCTGAAATCAATGTACATGCTCTTCCCATTTTTTTTTTTTTCAGGATTTTTGATTCCTGAAAGAATATTGTAACATTCCTGATCTCTCCAGTCCATCTGCAGTGGGACTACGGTTTTGACAGTAGCTCTGGACAGAGGAGGTTGGACTGAAGGTGTGGATATATTTTTAACCAAGGAGAAAAGTTAGATAGCTCTATGTCCTTTGCTTTACCTGCCCCAGGCCTCTGAAAGTGTTTTGCACAGACACATAATGAGTCAAGGACAGAAACAATAAACAAGTGGACCAACAAACTAATTTCTTGTTGTCGTGGATCATGTCATAATATCCACAATTTTTATCATGTCTCACTGAACTTAACAGTGCCAGAAACAGCTTATTTAAAAATATAGGACTAGATTCTGTTTTCCTTTTTAGTGATGTAAACATTTGTTGGTTTTGTTTTTTTTTTGTTGTTTGTTTGTTTGTTTGTTCTGCCTTTTTTTTTTTCTGTGTACTTTGGCAATATGAAGAGCTGTTACCTCATGGTTTTGGCACTTTGGTCTAACTCTCTACTGTAACTTCTGGGTTCAAGTAGGTGAGTCAGTGTTAAAGACAAAAATTGGATTCCCAGGAAAGAAATACTTGACAACTATCTCTTTCGCTCTTCATACGGGATCTTATTACTACTCTCATAGATAAAATGAAAGGCTCTAACTCCATCTAATGTTCAAACTGCTGAGCACTCAGCATCTCTGTAATCTGCTTGCAAAATATGACAGCTTTGCTATGGTACAAATATTATACTCTTATACTGTGATGGTTACACAACATAAAAACCATCTAAAAACCACACACAATATGATACAGTATAATATAACGCAGCACACATCTTTAATTGTAATTGTAATGGCCACTTATTTGTCTTTTTTTTATTCTTAATATTGTTTTAATGGTTTCACGAATCAGCTCATTTCAGTAAGTATAAGGATAAAAGACAGAAGTTTTTGCAAGACCACAGTGAAATCAGCAGAGTGATGAAAAATGAGGATACTTCTGTCACAACTAGCTTATTCTTAGGATTTCATCTGCTTTTCAAACAAATTAATACTCACCAAAAGCTTTGCTGACACTATATTTGTGGCATACCATAATTAATCTGAATGTTTGTGCTCTTTATATCACAGTGTGTCTCAACTGAACACTGTAAAAAGAGAAGCTGCACGTGTATTTATGGGGAGAGCTCAGACCTGCAAGTGGACATGCATGGGTACACACACACAGCCTTTCCCTTCAAAGCCTATCTTCTTGTATTCAAACACAAATTTGAAAATCTATGAGCCACGATAATATTAATTCCCAGTTTCTTTGACCCCTCATAAAACAAAAGAAGAATGAGTGTTTGGCTAAAAGGATTCTAATGATGCCTTTGGACTCTTATGTTCACGTAATGACTAGTAGAAAGATTTATATGCCCTGTATAGGTATAATTAGACACCCACAAACCCATTGACCCTGACGAGGTGAAGAGCTCTCCTGCTTTTTGTTTCAGCAGTTGAATCAATACTTGCACGTTTTACCACTGTGGAGTGAAATTGAGGAAATGAAAATCTGATAATTTTGCTCCCAGTGCAGTCTAGACAGAGGAGAGCAGTTTTAGTCTTTGACAGGAAGATCTATTTCCAGTTACTCAAAAGGCTAGTGTCAATTTTAAAACTTCTCTTATTATTGATTTTCAGTTTTGTTAAAAAGGATGTTTTATTAGAAATATTAGTCCCATTTACAATGTAAGCTTATGTCTGTTTCACAGGTTGATGAAATCATGGTTTAATTTTGGTCTGAATCACAGGATACTTCTGCCTGGTGACTTTTGTAGCAAAATATGTAGTCTGAAGAAGTTAATTTCATTGTGTCTTCTAAATCTACATAAGTCAGAACAGAACTCTCTATGCAATGGTGCAGTTTAGTCTAGGAAATTCAGGGTTAGGAAGAAACAACATGACTAAAATATGGAATAATTATAGTTTGACAAAATATAAAGGAAGTATTACATTTATTTCAAATGTCTTGATTTTCCTGTAGTTTTTTGTATATTTTGTTTTTAATAAAAGAAAAAATTACCCACAAACATAAAAAATGCAATACTGTTAAAGAAAAATCCTTTTGGTTAGACCTGGAGGCATAAGGCAATGATATTAAACTGCAAAGAAAAATGATAACACATTTCTGTAATTTTGGAAGAAGTATCAAAAAACTGATGTTATATTTTGGTTATAATGATAAACAGTTTCAATTCATTATATTGCATTGTGTATGGCTATTGCCATTGATTTTGTTTTGTCGTATCAATAGACTCCACTGATTTTAATGTTATATCACCTGGCTTTGACCTGTAGTATCACATTGTCTTATGTGCCCTTTTTTTGGTAGAAGTTCATAATATGTTGAAAACACACATAATCATAAGAGATCTGAATAAAATTTCAGCAGAGTCAAAAATCCTCAAGACCCTTCAAAGACAAAATAGAAGTCATTTTATATGTACAGACTAAGAAGCTTAGGATTAGAATAGCACAGATGGTTCAAGTATTAACCAGAAATTACTTTTTGCACACACACAAAAATGTGTCAATAAGTAAGCTACTACAGAAATAAATAAACTACTTTTCTAATTCATTAAGAGAACAGGAGTCCATTCTAGGGGTGCGTCACATGCCTTATTTTAATGCTCTGCCCTGTGCAAGGAGAAATCAAGGTATAATACTTTGATATAAAATCAGTTCTGAAGGCTTTGAATTACATTGGTATCTCTTTCAGCTTGCTGTTTGACAATGTTTATTGCCTTCCCCAAAACAGTTCACACTGGAAATAATCTCTGATGTTTGGGGTTTTTTTGTCTGTGCCTATAATGTGCTCCTGAGAGACACAGCTCTTGGGGATGAAGAAATTGATATTAAATATGCGTATCAGTACATGTGAGTTTTTTTTACAGCTGCGGCTCCTGCCAATGGAATTTTATTAAGCACAAATTAATGAAGCTTTAGGACTCTCAGTCCTTACTCCCACTGGGCTAGTAAAAGTAAAATTCTGATTTAATAAATCCTTCAAACAAGGAAGTAACCACCCCCACCTCATCCCTACAACTCATTACTTATGCAATCAAAGTTGAGTTTCCTGCATGGAATGCAGAGTTCTTTATTTGGTTGTACTTGAAATCATAAGTACTGGTATAACACCTTTTGGAGCATGTATTGAGTCACCAGGTGCTGTGAATTTTGTTAGCTAAATACTCTGAATTCATCTCCTCCAATCACAAATAATTATTTACCTAATATGGAATATTGTCTCACAGAGCCCAAGGTCACACAAGATCTAAGATATTTATTATTCAGGTACTTATGGGGGTTGCCTTAGATTATCTAGATTTTTGCCTTTACAATACAGTATGTGATTGTTTGAAAGGATCTACAAATCATGATAAAATTATGTTAAGCACAGTAGTACTTAACCTTTTAAGAGTATCTATGAGGTACATCTTTAAAAGGGCTAGTTTGGACCAGATAGGGAATGATTACTTCACCTAGATGCTAAGTATGCTGAGTAATTGCAAATTACTCATCAGCTGTTTGTGATGATTTTTTTTCTCCTTTATCAAGGTAATTCGATAAAACTAGTTGAGGGGTAGTTTGTTTTGTTTGGGATTTTTTTTTTTAATGGGGGGGTCTTTTGTTTGTTTAGGTTCAGTTTCATGATTTGTGGTTTTTTGGATTTTTTTTAATAGGGTTATTTGGGGGGGTTGTTTCTGGGTTTTTTGGGGTTTTTTTTGGTTAATTGTTTTTTTGTTGTTGGTTGGGTTTTGTTGGGGATTTAGACTGTTGTTTTGGGTTTTTTTAAATAAAATAAACTAAAAACACTGCAGATTGTCTCTAGCAATAAGAAAATGTACTTTTCTCCTCTCTGCTTTCAGTCACTCAAGATACAAGCTCTTTAGTAGGTGAATTAAAACCCACAATTCCCTCTTCTTTTGGTAAATTTTCAAAATGCTCTTTTCAAAAAAACCCAATTTTTAAACAGCAAGCAAACACCAGAAAGTGATTTTATACTTCACCAGAGTAAACATAGCTTTTGCTCAATATTTAGAGTTCAAGGCAGGTGGCCTTTTTTTCTTTTTCTTCAGTAAGAATTATTAGGTGTAGTTTTATCTCAGAATATCATTACAATACATAAAACCATCTTTTTCCCATGTGTGCGCTAAAAATGAGGGAAAAAGTGTAGATATATGAAAGGAAAGTTGCATGTAGCTTAAAGGAATAGTTGAACGTCTATTGCTAAATAGATGATTTGCTAATGAGAAATTTGTTCTTTGAGTAACCTCTTATTTTTCCATGTTTAAGAAAAAAAATGTAATGCCGTGTAGCTAGTGACTTTTAGATCAAGATTAGAGGAAATAAGACAAAAAAACAGGAGCAAAATATCTGTGAAGTGAAACAGCACAGCGTGATGTGAGCACCTGCCTGTTCGCAGGCTGGCTGGGCTCTGACAGTGACATGGTTCCTCTGCCTTGCACACGGGCTCCTCAAATTAAAGCAGGAGTTGCAAATAGCAAGCAGTCTCTCTTCTGCATCTCTCATCCTGCAAACTAGCTTAAGAACTACATGTTGTCACTTGCCTGTGCAGTTTAAGGAAGAGCAATGCAGCATAATGAAAGAGGAATAAGACCTTAAGTCCTCGCTGTTGCTACTGTCCCCTACTGAGACCAATTAGCTAATACCAATTTCTGTGCTTCAAGTACAAAACTTATTCCCTCCACACGCTTGTCCATGAAGGAATGGCTTTAGGCACTGTTAGAGTCTTTAGAATTACTGCATTACATCACTCCCACCACCCCTTTTTTTTAAGTACAGGAGTAGGGAAAAAAAGATCAAATTTTATGATTTACACCCTCTCTGATAATTCACCTGAAAGAGTAAGTGAATTTTTGTGTTTCCAGAACCAACCAGATTCACTTGATTGTTTTAGAATTCTCTTCTTTGAAATCAAATTCACGTTCAGATAAGCTGTACCTCCTTTTGGTTCTAATTCTTGAACCAAAAGATTGCATAATCTTGGCAGAAGTTTCTTTGAATAAAATGAGATAATGTGGATGCTGAATTAGAGGGAGAGCAAAAAAAAATGTACAGAGAATACGAGGAACAGGAGAATCTGGCCAAAACTTATCAATTTTACACAAATACACACACACACAAGTTCAGAGAACAATTCCTATTTCTCAGTTAATTCCTAAATGTAGTCCCTATGCAGTAACCTATGAGAGTCTAAATGCCATGAGTATGCATCCTCAGCAACCTTGCTCTCAGGCAGCTCATGAGTTTCTGTACAGAGTGGGTATCATTTAATGGATTAAATCGGCCAAAACTATTCAAAACACAACAAAGTGTAAAGGCTCAACTGTTTTGTAAATAACATGTTATAAACAAATGTTAATTATGCAATTGAACATCATTCGTTACAGCTCTCGATGGACGATGGAAGGAGCAATTAATATCTTTAAAAGTCCATAATTACATAATTATACAACAGTCTGTAATTGCAAATAATCATGTAAATATATAATTGAAAAATTTAAAAAATCTGTGTTGCATCAGGAATGGGATAATAGGGACTTTAATGTTGAAGTGAACTAACCATCTCAAATGACAGCTTGTTCATTCATGTACATCAGTCTCAGTTATCCAATAGAAAAAAATTTGCTGCTTGTAGTCCTTGAAAATTAAAGCAAAACCATAGCTTTGGAGTTAAAACAAGTAAATTGCATTTTTGTTTAATTTTTCAGTAAAAGCAAAACTTATTGCCTTGGAAGAAAGAATGGCTTTCAAAAAGGCTTTCATGACAAAAAGGTCATGTTGAAAACAAGTTTATGCCCCATATAACTTACAAAGAAATTAGTGAAATTTTTTTTTTCTTATTTTTATTTTAAATTAGCTTTTCTTTTTCTACAGTAAAGGATAAACAAGTAAATAAGTAAATAAGTAGGATTTTTTCTCCAAGTGTAAAATGTGCAATTTTCTTCCTTAAAACTAGGGGAAAGGCTGCAGGAGAATAGGAGTAGGTTAGTTAAATACAGCAGAGATAACAAACCATTCCATCACATCCATAAGTTAATAAGCATGGTGGACTGAGGTCTAAAGACAGAAGTGATATAATACTGATTTAAACTGAATTTGTCTGCCACTGAGAATTCTCAATGGAACTTGGAATTTAAGGCTGCAATTTTCATCACCATGAGGTCTGGGATACATTTTAGTGGTACATCAAGTAAACTTCCTTGTGAGAAAATGTCTTTATACCTACAATCAGTATTTGTATAGACAGACAAATTTTAATCCACCAGACTTTTAAAAAATAACACTGAGTTGAAATTAACATATGACAATGGAAATATCTTTTATGCTTTATGTGAAACTAGGTAGTAATTTCTATGCCATGGAGGATTCTTAACACATTGGTGTCTGCCTACTTCTCACAGGCTAAACAACATATACATGTGGTTTTTTTCAAACAGTTACTGGAGAGAATTTCTTTATTCTTTCAGTCAGGAACAAGCACTCGCACACATATGTGAGTGAACACACACACACACACACACACACACACACACACCCCCTCTTGTTGGGGGCAAACATTTAGGCAGTTGTCTTGAGCTCTTTCAAACCAATTTTTTTCTGTATTGTTCTTGCAGATACAGTCATGGCACAACTATATTTTCTGTCACCTTTGCAGCCAAATGCTGTAATGGTATTGCTCATTTGAAAATACAAGAGACAATGCCTCCACTGAGATCTACAGCCCTTTCCAGAATTTGTAATGATTTAGTAGCACTGGTCCAAATGTGAAGAAAGGAAAGAGGAGTTCTTTAACAGCAAGCTTTATCCACTTTTTGTTAACTACATTATTAAAGATGTTGTTGCTTTGCTTAAAAAAGAAATCTTAAAAAAAAAAGTTTTCAACAAGATTTATCATATTAAAACACAAGGAATACAATTTGTTAGTTCAGTCTGGACAAACAATAAACAAACTGCAGTCCCTGCCACCTTTTTAATTATGAAAACAGTTCAGCTATGTTATCAATCCATCTTCCTGTCCTATTTCCTGCTTACATTTCTATCTTTGTACTTTTCTCCCTCCTAACATTGTGGTGCTCTTAAAGGTTAAGAAGAAATACCTGTCACTCCTTCTTCTATGGAGTATATACATGGGATAAAATTTTAATTAGAGAATGCTGAGTCCAACAGATGAATTCTGCACTAAGTACTGAAAGTTACAGGATTAGAATGCTTATTTTTTACAGTTGGACATGTAGAGACTATTCCACAGAGCTACAGTGTTGGGGTTTTTTTCTTCAAAGCTCTGCCTTCTAGTGCAGTCTTCTTTCATTGTTCAATGAAATGTTTATGCTATCAAAGGGACTGGCCAAAAGCAGGAATAGGATTCCTCATGTCAATTTGTCAATTTAATAATGTAGGACACAGAACACAAAGAGCTACAGAGGTCTGGAAAAGGGTTATATGGTTCTAAGTAAAACTGAAGCGCAGCGGACAATGTTCATAAATATGCCTTAAAGGGTAAGGTCATAAAAATTCGTGCATTGCATCAGCTGAAGCCCTTTCAGGATATGAGGTTTAATTTCCAGATATAAAAACTTGCAACAAAGGGTTCTGATTGAATAATAAGTGTTTTTATTAATCTTTTGAATGAGGAATTTCCTTCTCAGAGCTTGCTTCTTCTTACTTTCACAGCTGGAGAGCAGTTCATCCTCCAGTTCACTTGGCACCTTTTGGTTAGATAGCAGAATCAATGGAATATGTCAGTACCATGTCAACTGGAAGATGTGTCTAGATTTGACTCTGGGCTTCCTTTTACTTCATACTTAGTGCCTTCACCGCTTCCCTGTAGGGAATGCAGACATTAGAAGAACAGAGCTAAGTATGGAGGTGCTTACCACAACAATTTTAATATAGCAGTTTGAATTTATTTCCAGCAAATGGCTCTTGTGAAAGGGAAAAAAATGTTTCTTTGAAGCTAAAATTAGCATGAAAAAATGGTCCAATGAAATTGAAAAGAACATGCCTCTGCTGAACATTTATGTGCAGGAAGTAGGTGTCACCTTTATGCCTAGCCTAAGACTCAACAGTGACAAGCAGTACTTTACACCACAATCAGTGATGGGTAATTAATTCCTTTAGAACAATACAAACCAGGTCTGTTCCAGATTCTGGAATTTTTTTTTTTTTTTT
>VXBQ01012931.1:162179-166504 GCA_013400175.1 Phainopepla nitens | reverse complement strand
TTTTTTTATAAAATGGGAGACTTTTAATATTATCTTGCAAGGGCACATAATATAGGAATTAATTATGAATGGCTAGAAGGCAAAATATTCTTAATTGTAGTCAGCAATACAATATTCATATAAATACCTAGGGAAGTGTTCAGGTTTGTGAAGGATAACATCAGTAGTGAAGGATAATATCAGTACCATTAAAATTACCTCAGTTGGTTAGAGCATGGTGCTAATAACACCAAGGTTGTGGTTTTAATCCTCATATGGGTGATTTACTTAAGAGTTGAACTTGATGATCCCTGTGGGTCTCTTCCAACGTAGAATATTCTGTATTTATATCCTGTGAACTCTCCACTGTCTTTAAGATTACTGAAACACAGTGGTTGCTAATAACAAATCAAGATACACTCAATACATTAGTTTTACAGCTGAAGTGTAGATATGAGTCAATCTCAATGGTTGTAGCACCATAATAAAATAACTACTGCTAGTCATTGACAAATACTGGATTTGAATATTTCCTGCTATTTGTCACTCAAAACAAATGCTATATATTTTGATCAACTGGATATAAAGTAACATACCAATAAAAGCTAAATCTGAATCAAACCAAAAATTTACTAATTGAGACCAGATTTTTCAAATTGAATCCATTACTGTGGACTACTGTGTGTTCTATCCTTATAAACTACTCTGCCTTCAAAGAAGAGATATATGGGATTAAGTTATCAAAGAAGAGATATATGAGGTACAGGTCTGAAGTTAGCATAATCAAGAGGAAGACAAAAGGACTTGCTCTCTTTCATAGTCCTTATTTAACAGAGGGTGATATCTGAAGAATGAGAGAGCATACGAAATACCAGGGGACTGCTTTATTGGCTCATACTGCCTATCAACAGGTAACTACCTTTTTCTCCACACCTCTGATGGGGAATCACCTGCAATTCTCTCCTTCTTACTCCTTTTCCTAGTTTTGCTAGGTTTATAGAGAATCAGTACAAAAGTAATAACGTGAAATAGATGTTTTTTCCATAAAGAGATAGGTGCACGTGTGTGTTCATGCCTATGTATCTATAAAATCCTTTGCTATATTTGCTCTGGCTGAAACATTGGGTCAGGGACATGGGAATTACAATCCATATGTGATTGAATGGCAAATACCAAACATTTCCTACACAAACACATGGATTCTCCCAGAAGAAATGAGATAGAATTAAGACAGAGGTACTTTTGAGTTTCAGGAGGGAAAACCAATTCTTATACTTAAGTTTGAAAAATTATACTCCAGATTGTCATAATTCTCTCAGGGAAGTGAGGGGAGACTTAGATTGGGACATTTTCAAGTCAGATGGATAGAACCTGCTGGTTATGTACTTGGAGTAATGACTTGGCAAAGAGAATCCTCTAATATTTTTTATTATTTTAATATATCACAAATTTTCCTCAGAAAGTATCTTCTATTGAACTTAGTTCTTGCAGTCTTACCAGCGACAGTCACAACACGAAGATGCTTTGCATCATTTAAGCAGTCTGAAGTGAATCCCTCTGTTATATCTCATTCTTCCAGTGACTATACCTTCCTTGTGCTGAAAGTAAGTAATGTGGAAACTCAGGCTAGGCAGATCTGTCTACTCCTCCATTGTCTAATAATCAAGTGTACCCTATTTCAGATAATTGCAAGAGGATTTGATCATTAATGTGTTTGAAGAATTTAACCAAAAGTGTCTGAAATTGAAACAAACCCTGTAGATATACCTTACATAATATATGCTAAATAAGAAATTAGAATACCTTTACAATGGAGAATTTATGAATTTTTCTTTCTCCTGGATGAGGAATATTATTAACCCTCTGCACCTGTATGTATTCCCAATATTGAAAAATACTGCAGGTTTATGAAGAGATTGTTTCTTACTAGGAAGTTACTGTATGTCTTCTCACCTGCAAAAAGTCTGGAAGGAGAATTTACACCCCAGAGGAGGTGGCTTCCTTGTTTAGTCTGGCAAAGATCTGAAGAATACCTTGCAATTTTAGCAGGAACACCACTCTAGAAATCTATCAGCAATCACTAGGAATTAAACACTGGTGGCAGGAAGTAGCTATAAAAGCTTTTCAATTTGTCAGTCATTCTTGGTAGATGTATATTTTCTCTTTATGAAGAAAATATCTGAAATGCAAATTACTTTGGTATGCAACTAGTGTGTCAAGTAAGGACTTTGTAACATAAGAAGTAACAGATATCCTTATATTAATCTGCAGCATGTTGAAGGAAGAGAGAAGCAGACCATGCCTTTCAGTCTTTTAAGAAAATTAATTGCCTCTAATAATTCACAGGTCACTATCTATAACTCAATATGAATGGTTTCCTCATTTTATAGTTTTTTCAGAAAAGCTCTTCATTGAAATGAAAATGAAAATATTCAATGAAAAGGAAAAGTTCAATGAAAACACTTCACTACATAACATAATAGTGAGGCTAAAGTTCTAGCAAGTTTTCTTTGAAAATATACCACTTTCTAAGGATGGTTTAGTGTGTAAAGATAAAATACATCCTTTAAAATGCATGTTGAACTGCATGCACTAAAGAATGGACAAAAATGAGTTATTCTTGCCTAACGCTATTTTTGCACTACAATACTTCTGTCTAAGAGAATATCTTCTTAAAATGCAGCCTAAGATTAAACTTTTAATCTCTTTTTGTTTCCAGATTGTTTTTTTAATCTGTTAACCTTATTTTTACGTAGTTATGTGTGACATTAATTTGGCCCTGGGAATGCAAGGTGACATTAAATAATGTTCCATAATCAGTTTAAAAAGGATTTCCCCAACTCTGAGTACCTGACAAAATGTCTTTAATGAACTGAAGTTGGAAGTTTTGGGAAAACCCTTAAATTACTAAGAAAAATGCTTTCAATACATGACAAATAGCAAGCAAATGATACACTGCTAAACATAGCCTTTGAATACGATTCACGTTGGCTTACGTGTGGTTTATAATTAATTGCAAGTGATTCATGATCTTAAATTTCCAAATCAAAAAGAAATGCAGACAGCTGATTCATATTTTTTACGTTGAGCAGTAATTTGTACCTAATGACTAGTAAAGTGAAATTACTGAGTGTGCTCAACTGAATTTCCTGAATACATCAGTGGGAGTTTTATAATTTTACAGTCAGCATGATATATTCAGAATCAGTTTTAAAAGTGACATTTGCTTCAGATTAGGTTTATAAATAAAATTAGAACTGAATTGGCAGTATTTTCATTTTAATCCCTTTTACTCAGGGATATATAATTTTGCTTTTATGTCTCTTTACACTAATTAGAAATAGCAGTTGCAGGCACAAGATTAAAACCACCATTACATGTCAACCTCCATGAGCAAGGAGGGCATTGTCTGAATGGAAAATTAACTATTCTTTCATTTAAAGGAAACAAAACAAAACAAAAAATATTTACTGCTTTTCTTGAATCTGTCCTGAAAAAGATAAGCCCAAAACTTGTAGTAAGCCTAGGCATGTGCAAGGTTACAAGCTTGCTTCACGTTTGTTCCCCACCTGGTGACTCCAGCTGTATTTACAGCATGGATGGATATCACAGCATCTTCTCCCACCTACAAACTACCCTACAAATGTCTCTTCGCACAATTCCACAGCTCTGATTTTGCCATACTTGCATTTTGTACATACTTTGTGTTGTTTATACCAGGTCATGCTGGCTATGGAGCTAGAGCATGGCCAAGGAGTTGGTGCAGATTTGGGAAATAATCCTAAATTCCTCCATACCAAGAAGGCTGTTGGACAAATAGCACAATATCACAATTTCTGCCTCTAACCCTAAAAACTTTGGCTTCAGGCTGTCAATTTTCCCTCTTTCAATCTGCCTTGAACCAATGCTGTCTTGAACAGGCCCAATGGAACGACTCTGTCCATTCCTTAGTATGCTCTGCCTAAATCAGCCTGTCCAGGACCACCTACAACTCCTTCCTGAAGCACAACTGGGGGTAAGGACCAAGTGTCTCTGATGCCCACGATCCTCAGGAGAGAGGTCTGGCATCCCAGCCATGTACCCAGCCCCACAGACTAAACCTGGGTGGCTCTTGCACCCCACTTAGCCTGGTTACGGCCTCTGTCAGAAACAACTCACACAGTAACATCACCTGTAGATGAAACAAAGGGCTTGTTTTCAGTAAATTAGGAAATTTTCAATACATTAAATATTTATGAGAATAAAAAAAGAAGAGTTTACATCCGTATTAATGTCTCCTGCACACCTACTGTACTGGGATATTTTGGGGAAGCCTAAGTTCATCTAATACTTCTAGCAGACATCTC
>VXBQ01012931.1:74679-157179 GCA_013400175.1 Phainopepla nitens | reverse complement strand
TGCATTAGTTTTTGAATTGGAAAATATGAAAAAATCATGCTTCCGTCTCAAAAAACCCACCCAACCAATCAACAAACCAACAAAAAAACAATAAAAAAACTCCAACCCAACAAAATACCGAGTCTAAACACAATAAAAAGGGGGACTATAACTTGCAAGTACTAATCTGACATTGTATCATCATTAAAACACTAGAAACAGTTCTAGGCTGTGACATAACAATATTGGAAGACCTGTAGGCATGTGAGATACTTAAAAGAACACCATGGATTTCAATCATGTTTCATCATTTCTTACCTCTCCAATTCTGCCACCTTTCCCAGGTTGTTTGGATGAAGTTATCAGACGTCTGCTCTGAGGCCTCTAAATAACAGTTATTTAGGGAATTTGTCTGACTAGGCTTTTTTATCATGTTTCCGAGCTAAAACTTTGGAGGGTTTTTTGACTGTGGTTCAGATGTCACTTGGATAACATACTTCAGCATCTGGGCAACCTAAATGGATATAGAAATTAATTTATTTTACATATAATCTTCTTAGAGAATTCACTTCATTAGGTGTTCAGATGCCTTCCCAGTTAGTAAAGGAGGCTGTAAAACCTCTGTGTGTGTCCAGAGAGTGAGTCAGCATGTCTACCAAACATAGGAATAGGGAGTGCTTTTGGGATCAGTGTGGCCTTTCTAGTATCTTCCTGTAAGGGGATCCTCAGTTGCTGTGGGCTGTGAAGCTTCTGGATAGAAGTCTCAGGTGAGTTTTTACATGTATTATAGCAGCTTTCAGAGCTCCTTAATTTATGCTTTTGATTAAGGCAGTCTGTTATCCCCCAGGCATAAAGGTAGATTGCAGTCACCCTTTTCATACTCTCTCTAGACCTGGAGGTGTATCGTGCTTCCCTGAGCGCAGAAAAGCAACTTGTTTTGAGCAGCACAGATGCTGCTGTCAAAATTAAATCAGTATGAATTAGTTTCTCTGACTGTGCAGGGAGAAGCATCAGACTTGTTCTCCAAGCAGCCTCACTCCCCTTTTCTGGCACCTCAATGTGTTTCTTTTAATGAGGGACCCAAAACTGAACATAACACTTGAGATGTGGCTTCACCAGTGCAGAGTACAGGGGACAATCACTGTCCTGGTCCTGCTGGCCACACTACTGCTGATACAGGCCAGGATGTCATTGGTCTTCTTGGCTACCTCGGCATACACTGGCTCATGTTCAGCTGCTGCCAACCAGCTTCCCCAGGTCCTTTTCTGCTGGGCAGCTTTCCAGCCAGTAGCAGTGACTGGGGTTGTTGTGCAGGACCTACCCCTATGCCTCATTGAACCTCATACCACTGGCCCCTGCCCATTGATCCAGTCAATCCAGATCCCTCTGGGGAGCCTTCCTGTTCTCCAGCACTCCTGTCCAACTTGGTGTCATCCACAAACTGTCTGAGGAAGCCCTCGATCCCCTCATTCAGTCCACTTATAAAGACATTAAACAGGCCTGGCCCCAGTACTGAACCCTAGGGAACATCACTCATGAGCAGCCACCAGCTAGGTGTAACTCCATTCACCACCACTCTCTGGGCTCAGTCATCCAGCCAATATTTTACACAGTGAACAGTGCAGCCGTCCAGGCCATCAGCAGACAGTTTCTTCAGGAAAATGCTGTGAAAGATGGTGACAAAGCCTTTACTAAAGTCTAGGTAAACATCTACGGACCTTCTCTCAGCCAATATGCAGGTCACCTTGTCATAGTAATAGATCAGGTTGGCCAAGACCTGCACTTCACAAACCTGTGCTGGCTAAGCTGGATTCCCCGGTTGTTCTGTATGTGCTGTCTTTTTTATTTTTGACACATGGTATAGGCTGACTTAACATCCCTGCTGCATGAAGCATCATCCTCACACCTGATGGTGTGTGTTGTGCTATCATGTGGAAACACAGAATTCTCTGCGTTATCTGGGACGGGGTCCTGTCATTAAGCATGGTTGTGACCCCTAATGAACAGCCTCTGTCTCTCATGGGTAGGAAAAGAGAAAAGAGGTTGCTGTTCCTATTCTGGAAAAAAAAGTAATTCTAACTCTTGGCAATTTCTCATTACATACGGCATGACTCAATTTATTATTAATTTTGTTCAGCTTTGAAAATTTACGCAATGCTTTGCCAAATGCAACATAACCGTCTCTTGCCCGTTGCCTTCTAGGCAGCAGAGGACTACTATTCCCTCTTTTTCTATTCTGCTACATGGAGATAAGACGTGCCAGATCATGTAACTGTACTTTCAAAAAATGTGATCAATAATAAAAGTTTATTTCTTTATCGCAAAGTGTCCTGTTCTTTGATTTTGAACTCTTGCTACAGGTCTCAGTCAGACAAGATGAGGCATCTCTGTCATTACCAAAACTATATAATGCCAGAAGTTATCATGTTCTATTGCAATATAGTTTTCTAGATAGAAATAGTATATATGTATATTTACTTCCTACAGCAGCTGAGTAATTTTTCTTCATTAAAATGATGTGTAGTACTGTGGAGCACAGGTCTTTTGTACTATGCAGCACATGCGTTATACAACAAAACTGGGAGCTGCAGGCAGACAATGCAGGCTTTTTTGCAGTCAAAATGATTGTTGTCAAAGGAAAGGGAAACTCATAAGCTTGCACATTTATGTATCAAGAATCTCAAATGATGGGGGATGGTTTTGGGGTTTTTTTTAACACCATCTCAGAAGAAAATTGATCATTTTCTTTCATGCAAAAAGGAGGTATCAGTAGTTTAAGAATTGGGGTTTTTTCAATAGCTGTGCTTTATACCTTAATCCAAGGTAAATAATTTTAATATTAGCTGATCATGTGAATTTCTTTCTGTGATTCATTAAAATTTGTCAGCAGTGTTAAACTTGCTACATTAACCTAGAAGCAAACAGCCACTTACAGATATGCAGTCTGTTATAATATAAGTGTTTGTTTCTTTGTGATTATGTTTAAATTCTTCCACTGCCTATTTCTCTAGCTCAAGGAAAGGTAATGGTGCCTTTTTTCCAAAAGCGTTAATATCTAGTTAATTTCCCATTTAAAAAACCCACAAAAAGCAATTTAATTTTGTTTGTTAAAAATGAGTTCTAGCAATACAGGAAAAGTTTCCCAAAATTTCCTCTCAATTAAAAGAATTAATGGGGCTGAAACAGAAGAAAAAATATTTCTATAAGCTAAGACACTCATCTAACATTTACATGAAGAAAGATTGTCACTTTATCTTCAAGTGCTAATGTAATGGCAATCAAAAGATAATAGATTTCATGATCATAATGAAAAAAAATTTGGCCTATTATAGGCAATGGCATTTTTGCAGTATGGTTATTGTATAGATGCTTAATGCAGGATAAAATATTTTACTGTGACCCCATATAATAGATACAAAGACCACAATCTTTTAAGGATTAAACTACCCAGCTGCATCTCTAACACCATCCATAAAGAACAGCCTGAACAAGATATTTAGTTTAAAAAATACATAAATACATATTTATGATTTTGCAAGGCTCCTCAGCATGGTCCCTCTGCACCACTTGTGCTCCCTGACACTGTTGTTCAATCTCTCTGACCCCATAAGTTTTGGGTAGATTCATACTGGATTTCAAGTCTGCCAAAATTTCTCCACTAACTATTTGTTCCTCAAGAATGTCAGGCCCCTCACTACAAGAAAGACATTGAGGGGCAGGAGCACTTCAAAAATGAGCAGTGAAGTTGTTGAAATGCCTGGAGTGTCTACTAAGGAGCAACTGACAGTGTAGGAGGCTCGGAAGACCTCATCACTCTCCACAACTACCTGAATACAGGTGGTAGCCAGGTGGAGCTCAGTCTCTTCTCCCAGGCAGCCAATAGCGGGACAAGAGGACATCATTTCAAACTGTGTCAGGGGAGGACTTTAGAAGGAATTTCTTCACAGAAAGGGTGATTAGACATTGAACTGGGCTGCCCATGGAGGTGATGGAGTCACCACCCCTGGAGATGTTAAGAAAAGACTGGACATGGCACTTAGTGCAGTGGTCTAGTTGGCATGGTGCTCTTTGGCAAAAGGTTGTACTTGATGATCGTAGATGTCTTTCTCAGCCTAATTGATTCTGTGATTCTGATGGTGATTGAAAACATGGATTAGTGGTGGACTTGGCAGTGCTGAGTTAATGGTTGGACTCGAAGGTCTTAAAGATATTTTCCAACCTAAACTACTCTATGACTGTATGTTTCTAAATCAATTAAACTCATCTAGAGGATATTTTATAATTTGTCTTTGAATCATGGTAGACAATACCCATATCTTACAACAGATTCAAATGAAGTCTTTGATAAACTCTATCCTGAATTCTCAAGAAACAGCATTCAAAGTATCTAGCATTCAAAACAGTGTAGACTTTCTCTAGGCTGATTTTGTAATTGGCTTTCAGAAATTTCTAATAATATCTCATGAGAAGTAAATTTAGTAAAAATTAGTGATAGAAATCTTTCCACAGGCAGCAGGATGTGGGTTTGCTGAGAAATTTATGCTAAGATTAATCAAGTAAACTGTTGTTCTTTAGGATCTTCTACATCACATAGTCCTATACTAGCTATGGAAGGCAGTCACACTGTATGGTCCATTTAATTCAGATTCAGAAAAATACTCCTCACTGGAGTAAACATATATCAATCCAGGTGAGCTGAAAAAAATACAGAAATCAACAAATAAATTGTAGACAAAGTATTAACCATTGCATAACTTACAGCAAATTATAAATTTAATGTATGTTTAGCAATATAAACCTGAAAAATATATTCCCCATTACAGCTCTAATTTTTTTCTTCCTGCCTTTTGGTCCCTTTCAAACAGACTTCTAAAAAGATCCTAAACAGATTAGGGTGGCAGGATGATTTGTACACTTTTATACACTTGAGTATTTCCTGAAGAACTTGTGAAGTATCACACTAAGTAGAAGAGCAGATGTCACATGTGAAAGCATGTTAAAATTTTGGGCAGAGTTTTGTCAAAAAACATATCTATTGGGTAGTGAGATTATACTTTTATTAGAATTGAATCTTTATGACTTTATAGATAAGGAACTGGCTTTTTTTACTGTAGCTGATTTTACAGGCTCCACATGCAGAAGCTCATGCTCTACCATTCAACAGCTTATTTCCAGGTCAGAAAAAAAGACACTAGTTCTTTCTGTTGCAAGGACTAGAACTATATCTATTGGATGATGTGTGGGCAATATAAAATTTATCCTTTGGAATGACTCAAAACCATCTGGATACCTGCATAAATCAAAGCATGCAGAAGGGTATTACTCTGGCTGTGCAACACAGCTCAGTTCCAAAGAACTGTACGGTTCCCCTACACGCTGCTTCCCCCACCCTTTGGTCTTCTGCACTTCTCCTTTCTTTGCACTTTAAATAGGGACAGAACAACTGAGTCCTGCAGGTTCTGATGAGATCAGGCAGCCTTTCTGCGGCGACAGCTCACACAGCCCTGCTCTGCAGGGTCCCTTACTACAGGCTCCCATGCTCCTAACACATCTCCTGGTTCTGAGACTCGCCCATTCAGCCAAAATCCCATCTTTGCTGCTGCCACTAGAGGGATCTGTGCAGTTAGCTCCGGTTCCTCTCCCTTGCCTCAAACTGGGAGGAAGGCCAAAGCAAGCTTACCTGAGTACTGGTTTAAAAACATCAGTTTTTTGTTTGTTTTCTTTTTTTGTTTGTTGTATTCTTGAGTCTAATAATACAATGTGCATTATTTATTACTTAGTTTCCTGTTAAGTTAGCTTTAAAACATTAGAGCTAAATGATACCTATTCATCAATTATTAAATCTTGATTTGTGCCTGTGGCACCCAGGGTTTCCATCCAAACAGAAGTCAGGATTAGCTATACTTTGATGTCAAGCAGAACTGCACATTCTTGCCATAACTTTGGTCCAATCATTACCAAATTACCTCTTGGTTGCTTAAGTACAGAACTGAAAAAAAATTGTATATTTCCGTGCATGAGCAAATAGCATGAAAATTACTTTTTCAAATGTACATCCTGAGAGAAAAAAACCCAGAAGGTAGCTCTTCATGTATGACAGGAAAGGATGAGTAGTTTATAAATAGTGGCTGTGAAAAGTAGGTCTTGGTGTTTTTATACTTACTGTATCACAAGATGTGCAGCTCAAGTCAGGGGCTTTTTACATTTAAAAAAAAAAGAATTTAAAAATTCATTTCTGATGTAGGATTGAAAAGGTTCTTTTATAGTTTTGGGTTTTTTCTAGCTGATAATCAAATTTAACAGAGGGATAAAAATTGAAAAATTACAAAAATGGTTTTGAAGCTGCCAGAGAACACTTCAGCTATCACTGCTGCAGAGGGAGCATTGCTTGAGGAAGCTGGTAAGAGCAGAAAAACTTCAACATTTCCTTGTTTGAAACTTCTTGTAGGTCAATAGTGACTGAAAATAATTACATTGGATTGCAGCCTCAGTCCAGTTCCTAGTGGACAAGTGTCCATGTCACAAAATCCACCATTGCAATTGGCAAGAGTTGGCAGGCTCAGCAGAGAAGTCAGGGATTGAATGGGCATGGAAATTAAACTATTCTCCTGCCCCTAATTGTGGTCCTTTCAAGTCATCATTGAGGAACATTGTTTGGGAAAAGTTGCACAGCTGTTGGCAATGCTGAACATGCCCTGTGGATAAACATTGAATTTTCATCTCCAAGGCCTTAATCTGGTGCATTTGGAGCCTTAAAAGTCACAATGGGGTGGGGGAGCTGAGGGAAGGACACTTCTTTTTTCCTCTGGTATAGAAGTATTATTTTCTTAAAAAAAATAAAACCCATTGTTGAAATTAAGAATATAGTCCTTCTTCCAAAATAACTACCCTACATTCATACATATTAATTAAAACAATAGAGGAATGGTAGGATTTTTTTTTTTAATGAATCCAGCCTTGTTATTTTTTGTTCACTACGCATTTTGGTATAAAGGCAATCATGTTGTTTAAGTGGATTGCCTAAGTAACCTTCTTTAGATATAGCACTGGTGGCCCAATCGATATGCTAGGATCATCGATGTGCTCAAGGACATGGATGGAGCAATGGGACAATACGGGAATCAGATATTCCCATTGGTTGCTCATGGATTTCAATGGGAACTTCTGCTTAACACCCAATAATAAATTTTTTTTAGTCTGATTCTAATTGGAACTGGACATAAAAATCCAAAACCTGTGAGCACTATCAGCTTGTTTTCCCTTCAATAGAAACAATAATATTTTTCTACTGTATTTCAAAATGGGTTTATAGGTAAATAAAATATGTCAACTTCCTGCCCAGTCAACAACTACAGTAGTTTTTACTTTTTTGAGACTGATGACTTTTGATTTTTTTTTCAGTGCTGAGTAAGAGGCAAATAGCATGACTTTTCTTAATACTGGCCTATTTTAGTGGATTTCAACTTAGGTGACTGTAATGACTGACGCACGAACTCAGACTGGCAGAGAATCTGGATCACTTATTCAAAAGAAACAAGCTTTCTCTCTATACACTTTCTCAAGGCGCAATGTTTCCTTACATGGTAATTCTCACTATGTGACCTATCCCATATTGCCACATCAGCAACACGTTCTCTAAATGTCCTTCTATGGGGTGATCGTGTGCTATTCACCTCTCTATCAGCTTATGGCAGGCTCCTCTCCCATAAGGGTCTGTTACATGGCACCTCCTCCCCCCAAGGTAGGCAGAGACAAGCCTCTCCGTGCTGCCATATGTCTCTCTGTGCCACCATGTGCTCCTCTGTGCTGCCTTGTGCTTCTGCAAATGCGTCCCACAGCCTGCAACTCAACTCCATCCCATCTCTTCCCACAGGTGACTAACCTTCTGGAATGATTTTTTGGATGGACCTCAATGGGAGACACCTTTCTAAAGAAATTACCTAAAAGTATCTATTTTACCAGGTACCTCAGCTTTATGTATGATTAATATTTTAGTGATGGTTGGTATCAGACTTTTTAGGTAACACTGGTCTAGATCAAGAGGTAAATATTCCAAGGTTGTTTGGGATACAACTTTTTTTAATGTTGTTTAAAATCCAATAAGCACACAGGTTATTGTTGTACCCACGAAAATAATAAGCATATACTTACTGCTCTGCTCTGGAAGTATTTTGCTTTTTTTGTGTGATTATTTACTGGTCATGAGACACCATATTGTTCTAATGTCTTGTTCATATATAACAGAATAATTAAATTTCTAATCTGCTTCTTTTAATGAGACAATAATACATAAGAAGTTTGCAATGACTTGTTAGTGGAACCAATTTCTTATTGAAAACAAGTTTGTCAGTACTTGCAACATAGAAACCTGAAGCAAAAGGAATGGAACTAAATGGAAATACAATGTTAAATGTCATTTTTGTTTTTGAAAATGCATGATTTCTTGTCTCTTGTTAGTTACCAGCCATATAATCTGGCATATGACTTTGAGTTTCTTGCATAATCTGAGAAATTTTCTAAGACAAACCATCAGACAGAAGGTTATTTCAAATTCTTCCTGGGTAAGTCTACATGTCTTAGTAAACTTCAGTGACGTGCCTCCAAGAAACTTTGGCTAATTTCTAACTGCAAATTCACTTTTGCCATTGAGACAGAGTCCATGCAAAACAATTGCAAAGACTTTCTGAGATCAACTGAAATTCAATGCTAAATCCCCAAAGAGACCCTGTCCTTCCTCAAGATTTCCAACACGCTGCAGCACCTATACTCCTGCAGCGCAACCAAGGGCCCAAAGGCACACAGTAACTACCTTTTCCCAAAATACCTGTGAATGATCCACAGATCTTCCAACCAAAACAATCAGACCAATATTTCCATCACTGAGTACTGACAAGATATTCTCAGTTAACTGGTGTTAAACCACACAGTTATTGTAGTTTAGTGTAGCTGACTATTACTGTAGTCTGATACCTGTGTTTGCATTTATTCTTTCCTTTGTTTGCCCTTTTGACTCATCATATGATCATAGCAGTTTTAATATTTGTGTTCTGATGCACAAGGTTTGGTGCTTGCTGCCACTGTGCATTGAGTTGTTATGGGAGGGGAAAAGTTGAATCTTCTATATTGTATCTCAATAAATATTTTAGAGAAGCACACACTTTTAATTCATATAAAGAAAAATAAATTTATATTCATGTTTATGTTTGAGAGCTAAGTAGAGGGTTGAGGAAGATGAGGAAGAACTGTGATCTGAAAAACGAAGGCACAACTCTTCAGCCTTTTTTCAAGTGTAGTACAGCTATTTTCTTGACCTTTGCTGATGTAGATGGCTTTGGGTAATTTTTAGGTCTTTGTTCTATTCTCATCATTGCTCAAAGCTTATATCATCTGGCAATAAAGTTTAAAAATTCTTTAAATTTTCATATTCTTCTTGAGGGAGTACTAATTGGAAGATTGAAAAGTTTGAAAGCTCTGTAGCAGAGTTATCTCAAAAGGTTGATAACGGAAGAAAAGTTTCTTACACTATTTTATCTGTATGGTAATGATTGAATATGATGCTAAGCTGACAGTACAAACAATTCTCTGTGGACCCAAATAGGCACCACAAACTACTGTTCTCAAGCCTGGTCCTAACCAGCACCTTTCATAAATGGCCCTCCTGTACACTTCTCTTTTTCAGCTGCTCTTAGTCATTATTTCTTGTTTTGGTTCCGTTTGACTGTATCTGATACTTTTGTTCAGTAATAAGATAAACATTTTACTTTACTCCAAGGTCTATAATTTATTGTCCTCTTGTACTCCATCTGACAAGGCCAGGATGTTAATTAACAGACCCCTGCTTATTTGTCACTTTTCTTTTGTCTGATAATACTTTGAGAATCTTCTCTCTGTGCAAGAAAATTTCTGAAATGCTCATTAAAGAAGAACTCTGCCTCCATCCAAAGAGATATTTCAGTGAAACTCCTCAGAGAGATCAGATATAGTACTACATAAGGTTTTAGAATAGAAATTAACATTTCTGATTCTAATTTTTTAGAGCCGTGTATTTATTTTGGATACCAATAAAATGAATCATGTATTCCTCTAATTTGATCTTTTTGCAAGAAGCAGTTGAATTTTATGCATGATACTCTGCTCACACACATTGGATGCCACTCATTTGTGAATTTCTTTTTCCTCCCAAATACAGTAGGAACTGCTGCATCATAACAATTTCTATGTGTTCCTTATCTCACAAAATTGGTGATTGTCTATAGCAACATGAAGTTACTGCTGGCAAATGATGGCAGTTTAATTTGTAACCTGTAAACACATACATTGCATAGTGTAAGTGCCTTGGCTCTTATGTCTTTTTAAACATTTTTTGCTCTGAGCAACATTCATATTAATAGTGTTGTTCATTCACTTATATTTCTATTTCTGTCTATTAATAATCACATCCACTCAGATAGACTTATATTCATTCATGATTTCAGTAATATAAAATCAAATGGTCATAAATTACAATAAAAGTGGATAAAAATAAAGGGTTTTTTATGGTTTCCATGGTTCACTATAAGAATAATAAAAAACTTAATGATGGTTTATGGGATTTGGTAAGGAGGCTAGAAATTGAAGTGTCAATTAATTGTGAGATATTAATAGAAATTAGGTACCTGAATTCCTTGAATATTCCTACTTTTATTTGGGAAGTTAAGTGGTAACATTTAAAATCAGTTCACTTCAAAACAGTAAATATTAAATTCTAAAAAAGTTTTTCTCTTCATAAAACAAATCTACATTTGCTGATATAATTTACATCTATTCTATAGAATCACTCTTTTTTATGTTTCAGTCTACCTATTAAAAAAGATGTTAAATCTTAGATTAAAAAAATCAATATTCAAAATAGGTAGATGGATAATTCTAGCAGCTTCTTATGGTTATTGACCAGCATAATAGAAAAGATGTTTGCAGTCTCTAAAATGAAAATAGAATATATCCCCTAAGTAACATTAGATAGCACAAAGGACATATAAACACCAAAGCACCCAATGAATCTGAAAAAAGCCAATTTTGTTTATAGTCCTATCATTCAAAGGTTAAAGCATTGAAATTATATATGGGAAACAAATTATTTGCAAAGTGGAAAATGTTTCTATTCTGATCATTCTCATTTCTTTGCTTAACTTCCTAAATATTTTCACTTTATAATACAGTTTCATATTTGACTTCTTCAGTCTTGGCAACTTCTGTCAAAAATCAGAAAAGCCACTGACTTTTCAACAAGACATTTTGAAAGTACTTGCATAATTAGGAGACAGTGTCAACAAAACCAGAATAGTGAAGAACAATGGTAGGGAACTTGTGTATGTTTAAGACTCCTGAATCTTGGTCCTGTGCATTGACCATGCCATACTGAGACAATGTTATCCATTATACAGTCCTCTGCATTATTTTTGAGTACCTCAGATGTCATGCATGCTACCATGAGATTAGTCAACTGCCTATTGTTGTGAACATCAACTTTTCAGCATCATTTACTCTGCAGCTTCCTTGATGGAGTTTCTGCAGACTAAGATGATTTGCAGCTTTGCTGTGGTGTTTATGGGCTCAATAAAGAAAAGGTTCTAAAAAGATTATGGGCACTGAAAAAGGAAATACAACCTTTTCTTCAGGAGCACAGAGCAGAACAGACTAAACATTTTTGGAATTTCTTGCCTGCCACAAACAGATGATGATTCCCCACAGACATTCTTACTTATTTTATACCCTCAACAAAAGTCTTTAGGACTTGAATAAAAATTTCAGATATATAACAAGCCATCTTCTCTTTACACAAGAAGTTTGATGCTTTGTGGCAAGATCTTGGAAGACAGGGAATGTCTTATTTTCAAACTTTAAAGAGCATCAAGACATAGAAGTAGCTGATATTTAGGCCTAGGTTTCATTGGAGATATCAGTGAGCTAATGCCCATTTCAGATGTTTCTTTACTCTGCATGTGAGCTCTGCCTGATACTTGCCTGGCGTTAGCTGCAACTAGAAAGACAGATCAGAGGAGGATTTCAAAATTTATCCTGCTACAGATGCAGTTGCTTTCAGGTGACTTGGAATTTAAATTGCAGTTGCTTGTAGCAGGCTGACTATGTAAGAATCTTGTGCCTTACTTTCAAGTCTTCATATATTTTACTGAAAAATGACCCAACTTTATATAGCGTCTTTTGAGATTTAACTAGTCAAAGCAGTTATGGGAAACAATAGATAGATTTACCTCCTGCACATCCACAGTTGTGTTAGTCTCTTCTTTTGTGCTGCATCTATAATATATAGTGACATGGAAAAAAAGAAATTTCAATTCCAGCCTTCCCTTCCACAATGACTGTGAAAAGGGAAAAATTTCTTTCATTTTGAACAGAATTGTTGTAGTGATTTTTTGAGATAAGTGAAAACTGAATGTGTTTCTGTGGAATATATTTCTGCAGAATGTTTTGTATATATGGTCATATTTAAATAGATAAGGTTATTCATAAGATTTTTGGCAAAGTTACAATGAGTTTCCTAAGTTGTTATGTGATTTGAATTGCTGGCACATTCCTGAAGGGTGTATGGTCATTTTCGCAAAAGGTCACAAGTATATTAAAGGTTTTCAGTGCAAAGCTCTCAGTTATCTATATCTTCTTGAATTGCATGTAGCAGGGACAGCTAGAGGAAAGGTGATGGCATCAAGATATCCTTCTCCCCAAAAACTCCTACCTGCTGTGTCTGTCAGCACAGTATAAATATACACAGTTGGAGAAAGATCTCGGGAATGTGAACAGAAATGTCTTAAATAAACCTCTGCAGTCTGAAGAGATGTTGTGCTTTCCATTCTCACTTAGATCCAAAGATAAGGCCCCAGGACATTCTTGTATTTGTAATCCTTCAGCTTCCAGGAGCTGATATCAATCCCTAAGTCAAAAAGCAGGCACACCTTCAAAACTTCTGACAGAGCACTAGAAGCAGCAGCTGCCTGCGACTGTCACCTCTGTTACAAACTAGTTCTTAGCACTCACTTCAAGACTCATTATTTTCTTTTGCAATTGCAAAGTGGCAAGAGTTTTATATACCAGAGTTAGCAGAAACAGATGTTATTGATGTAGTATGGGTGATACACTTTCAACCACAGGTTTTTAGTGCATTTAACCAAAACTATATAAAAACTATACCAATGCCTCTCACTCGTTTTTTCCTCAGACCCCAGACTTTGGGAAGTTCTTCCAATCTTTCTTTGAAAATGATGGTTTTGAATTTTTCCTTCTTTAATACTGGATGTTAGTTCATTATCATATTGCTTCTAGCGTCATGTTCTCACACAGTTAGATAAACTCTATGCTCGTAGGTGAGTTAAACTTATGAAACCATTAAAATATTTTCTAAAAACCTTCCTTACAGTATTATCATCAATATGCAGCCTCAATTCCCTTTTTTCATTGCATTTTTATCATTGTTTCAAAAAAAAAGGTCTTTACATACATTTCTAGGTCAGAAATTGCAGTGCTCATATGGTGTCAATGTGTATGACACTTACCAAAGAAGATGTCCTTTAGCAAAATGCTGCATCATGACTTTGTATTGTGGCACAGTGATGCAATGCCACAGGAGCCAGGAAACTGTCAGACTTGTCATGCTGTTTCTGGTTTATGCAGTTCTCATGTTTGTTTAAACTGTAAGGTTTAATCTAGTGTCAGCAACTGCAGAAGGATGCCCTTAATTGGCATCCTAGAAAGACGACATGCACATTTTAAGCAGGATGATTGCTGGGGAGCACATTACCAGCAGTACATATCAATTACTCTGGGTAAGAGGCACACCTACTCAGTTGAACTGACATGTCTGTTGATGTCTGGGGCATCACTTCTCCAAGGCTGTTCACAGCCTGGTTTGCATGTGCCTGCTGGTGAGAGAACAGGTAGCAACAGGGGAACTCCGGGGATGCCTGCTGCCAGACATGCTCTTTGGGAGCATTTCTACTTGCCAACGAGCATTTGGTGGCAGATTTCCGTGGGAGGAGTTCCTATGGAAACAAAACGGATATTTGGTCTCTCCAGCTTGCTCATTCAGTTTGCATTAAGTTCAAGTGGTTTAAACTTAAACTCTTAATAATGCCAGTCCCTATCTCTAAATCTACTCATAGTAGATTATGGGCGTGAAACAATATTCTTGTAAATTCGTATTATCTTTGTTATTTTGCAAAGAGCAAGCACTTGTTTCCTTGATGCTTCATTCTGAGAATTAATTCAGTCCTATTCATTAATTTGTTGCTTTAAAATATTCTGATAATTAACTTCATGAAAAAAAATTATCCAGGATTGTACCCACCTATTAATTTCAGCAATGACTGGATAGAAAAATTAATTTTTCTGCCATCACATAATAAGTGCCAAATACTTCTTCTTTCTTGAGGTATTCAGAATGCAGAGTCAAAAAAAAAATATTAACAACTTAGCAATTAAATATAGTGAAGGCCAGAAGCAAGATCTTTTGTTTGTTTGTTTATTTAGGAGGTCAAGTAAAAGATCAGAATACATGGTAAGTAACAATATTTAAGAAAAGTAGAGAAAACAATTATTTGTTCTATATTGTATATGTATGGTGTCTAATTACATCGTTTTGCTATATCATTTATTAATATTAATAAAGTAATTATTTGAAGTAATGTGTGTCACATTGTGACAAAATAATCCTTTGCTCCACAGATGTTTCTGTTAAGTGTCTGCAGATCAATTCACATCACATGATATTAATATGATACATAGGAAGTGCTTTTCAAAACATGAATAAAAAGTGATACTAAAATAATGGTTGCTTATTTTGTTCTTTCATTTACTTAAGCTTAACAGATTGAAGAAGCGTGTCAGGTTTGTTTTGAGATTTTTTTTTTCCCAGGAAGATTGAATGTGAATCTAGCATGCAGATGGCATGTAATTGCATTTCCTGCATTGTTACTATATGGGTTTCATTACTTTTTCACAGCAATGCACTGAGATTTAATCACCCGAGGCTAGCATTTGCTGGTAAGATGTGTGTATCTAGCGGCCTTGCTCAACGGTCAGGGAGCTTACCCCTTGCCTCATGCACTTCTTCCATTATTGCTGTACCATATGTTCTTTACAAATCCAAACAGAAGAATCATAAGCACTAAATTTACCTGGGACTAAGCTGAAGCATTCCAGACAGTTACAAAAAAACACAGTAATACTTCTCTTGCTGTCTCGCCTCAGAAGATTTCGTTTGCCTCTCTGTTTTGCCCAAGACAAGTAGTTATCAAACTGAACTTCTAGAGTGCAAATTAGGGTTATCCCTTTTTTGAGAACGTACTTGCTCATTCGGACTGCCTGTGAAACGAGCTATGAAATTTGCTTCATCTCTCCTGATGTTTACACAGGCGAGAAAGATTTTCCCACACTTGTGTGTATCTATGATTTAACTACAAATGACATTGTACTTCTCTAACATTAACCCCTTAATCTAGTACATTTCTACAAATAACCACCTGTAGTCAATTCTTTATTCATAAGCCTTATCTGTTGTTACAGTATATAATCTGTGAGAATGCCCTAATTTTTATCATTCTCTAAGCCTGTCATCATGGCTGAGACAAGGCTTATCCCTCTGAGCAGATGAGATTAGTCGATCATGTTGAAATCAGAAGAGGGATTATAATGCTTGTAATACACTGAGTCAAATTAAATGCATTTTGTTTGTACATCAGAAGATCTTGTTGCTAAGGCTTTCGTGTCTTCCGCTGACTGTATAAATTGCCAATAAAACATATGAAGGATGGGTATGGGAATGAAAAGTCAAGCAAAAAGCAGAAAAAAAATAAAAAATAATTGGTTTATTTAGCCTGGTAAGCTAAAGGCTTAACTTTAGTTTCATGTCACCACCACCAACAGGATTTTCGCCAAAGAAACACGCTGATCTACTCTGCAAGTTATTAATTTTAATTTATCTTTGACCATCTCTAAGGACGTCTTTTCTTCCGAGTACCTTCTTGCCTTGTAGTATTTATCCTTTTTTAGGCAGGTTACCTGTGCCCTGACTATTTTTTCAGTATGCAGCATAAACACAGGGTATTTCTTGGCTGTGACACATAAGAAAGAAGATACACATACATCAGAATATATATGTATCATCTATATATCTGAAATAAAGCCATAAAATTATGAATCAGCAGGTCAAGTAATTCCTTCTGCTACCCCACCTGGTGCTTGTGTCATACTAGAGTGATACAACAACTACAGCTATTCTAAGAGAAGAGAGAAGCACACTTCCCAGTAATAGCCACCATTTTTTATTTTGATTCCTCTGGATGAACATGCAAAAGATGGGACACTTATCCCAGCCTTCTCTGGATTGTCCAAAACATACAATTCAAAAAATTGAGATGAAAATATCAAGTGAACGAGATTACTCGTTCCAAGTCCCATTCACAGATTTGAAAGTGAAAAGTATTATCAAAAACCTTGAGGAAAATTGAATGTAAGAATTAGGTGGGAAGTATGCATGTGGTATGAGTATGTCTTCTCTTTTTAACCTTGGGGTATAAGAATGGTCTATTATTTCACTTCTAGGTAGAGACAAGATCTAATTCAGTGGAAATATACTCAATTCAGAAAGGACGATTGCATCAAATGTCACAAGGAAATGTTAATTATGCTTGTTATAACTAACAACAATAAAAGTGAGCTTTTGACATCAGCAGGAGGAAGCAATGAGATTTATCTCAAGTTTAGAAATCCTTGTGTTTTGGTAGGTTCTGGTGGAATGCAATCCCCTGCATGCCTGCTGTAAACAAAGGCTCTTAATTATCTGAATCTCTTGGAGCCTATAATACAATCCTTGTGGAGCTGTATTAAATATGTGAGAGCTATGAGATTTCTACATAAAGTAGCTTATAGACAGCTTGGACCACACAGGTTTGCTTTCATCTCCAAGCTATTTTCCATATGTGAGTTAGGCTGAGCTCTTGCCTTTCCACCAACATAACACTCTAGTTGGTGACTATATTAATCCTTTCACAATGCTCACATTTTTTAATATTTATTTTTGACTACTCAAAATCAATAACAACACTTGAGCCTGTCCAGAGATTTTCTTTCTGGAAACTGTCCTCTAAGGCCTTTGGAAAAGTAATGTGCTTTATATATCCCAAGCAGAAGTAGGGAATCTCCTAAGAGTGTGACTCGGCAGTAGTTAGCCTAAGTAAAAATATGGACTTCAACATTATATTTTTGGCTGTATATCATTCTACTCAAAATCCATGAGCAACACTATTGCACTATATCATACATTTCAGGATTATTCCTCTAATAAGACCTGTTTTTCTACAGTCCATGAGAAGTGCTGTACAATACCTCAGGATTAAGTTGACATGAAAACTTAGGGTTTTGTTAGAATTTCTGAGAGGTAGGAGAGAAGGATAATATGCAGAAAAATTCTGAATGGATTGTAAGTTTTCCAAATTTTTCTGGTAATATAATTATACAGGTGTTTCTTTAGATATTTGTCAAGGTATCACAAATTTAATAAGTCCTGGCCCTGAAAGACTGAAGTAAACATTTGACTTCACACATAGACAATAAACTTATAGACTTCACAGATTTCTGTTGTTTCAGCCTGAGAGGCTAGCTATATATTGCAGATTATTTTATTTTTTCAGCTGGAGGCAGAATTGTTGATGCTTCAGGTATCTTTTGTTACAGTAGTGCTCCTCTACTCAGAACAGCATGACAGGAATCACACAGGAGTGAATTCACAGTGGTGAGATTAATCTCTGCTAGCATTCCACTTCCTCAAGTCTAACCCTTCTTTGCTCAGCCCTGCACAGATTTTTCACTGTTTCTAACTTCTTGTTCACTGCTGCTGCTCTGTTCATACCCCTTAGTGAACTTTGCTTTAGACTTCTGGTTTTTGGCATACTTGTTTCTCCTCTCCTTTCACCCCCACCTCCTTCCCTTCACAGGCATCACTAGGTATAAAATTTTGGGGCTTAAAAAACCAAAAATGAAATACACATTTTTAACTTATCATATTAAGTGAGATTTTGCTTTATATTTAAGTTTCTTACTGCATTAACTGGAGACAAAGACAGAAAGATGGGATTCAAGGTTTTGATAATTGAAAATGGTAAGACTGCTTGGTGGCTGGAAAAATATGATGTGTATTTCCTTACCCATTTGCCACCCTATCAAATATATGCACCTCCTACCCTAAAATTTTTCATTTTCTTTTTCATTACTGTGCATATATGTGTGCTGTGCTCTTTCAAAGACCATAAAAAAGATTTCCATCATTAATCTGCAGAGGGTTTACTGTTTTGGCTGTTTATTCCTCCTTTTGTAAGTTTATGCAATAAAAAGGTTGCTATAAATTGCACAATATAGATCAATATTAAAAGATAGGTGAAAATAAAGTTATATTAGTCCAGGCATTTATATGAATGTACAGTGACCTCTTTGGATTCATTATTTCAAATACAGAAATGCCAAGGGTATAAATCTTTACAATTCAACACAAGCATGGTTCATTGCAAGAGGTCAAGACAATTATTTCCTCCATAATGTTTAAGTATGCATTTAAGTACAGCTGTATTTGTCATAGAAAAATATATTGTAGTCATATATAAGATACCAGACCCTGGACTTTAACCGTATATGTGCATGTATGTATACATTTTTTTTTTTCAAGTGCTAATTTCTGTCATTTGATAATTTTGAGAGCCTTCCCAATTCACTTCCCCACTACACATATAAACACACCTGTCAAATATTTGGAAGAATTATGAAACTGTACTGTAGAATATCAGAATTTGGCTAGAACAAAGATTAGTAAACAGTTTCATTACTTACTTGAAGAGGAAGACACTACACTAAAAGTGAGGTACCAGGTGAGCCTGGAAGGAAGGTCACAGATGGATAAAAAGCAGAGACAATGAGGATGTGACATTTCTCCTAAACATTTTCTGTAGTGCCTGGCTGTGAATATACTGTGTTTTTTAGTCTTGGGGAGGGAGTGTTGTACAAGTGATCTAGTGGAATGACCAATGAAAGCAGATAAAATAAAGTGACAATACAATTTGATATAGAAAAAAAACTAAATCATAAACCAAAATATTTCAGTCAAATCATTAGCAAACCTGCTGGCTGTAGCTATCCAAACATGGCCACTAAAGGGAGGTCTGCAAAGGTTTTACACAACTCCAAAGAGTAAAAATACTCATTCTCTTCTTTAGCACTCTATCCATAAATAGTCTTATAACTTCCTTAGGGAGGGAGGTACAAATGAAAAAAAATTATAGCTGAGTTTAGCATCTTCAAAAAAAAAATTAAAAAGTGCTTCTTCTGAAGGGAAGAAAATGAAAATGAAAATAAATCAGCTTACAAACTGCTCTTGGTCCAATATCACTCACCTCAACAACCACAGCTATGCTAAAGTATCCATCACTGTAATTTCTTTTAGCATGCATCCCTTTCAGTCCTGCTGTCAAGCCTCCAGTTTGCTGATGACATTTTCCCTTTGCAGTGATGGGCATTTTGAATATGCAGGAACAGCAGTAATAAAGTGTAGTATGGATTTCAAGGAGATTAGTCCAAAGCAGCCATCAATAATTTCTCATCTGACAGAGGTGATAATTGAGGTAAGCTGTATAACTCGAAGATTTCAGTTTGGTTAAAATCGCCCTATTAGCTGCTTAATAGTGTTATTAGTCAAATAAATTAGGCTAAGATCTTCCAAATAACCTTGGCACTGCGTATATTAAGTATGCTCGGTCTTGTACTACATCCACTCTAACAGTGCATTTCCAGGAGAGATGGTTGTCATCTTGCATACTATTCTGAATGTGCTCTCTTTTGGGCAAAGAAACATTACAGATTTCAAATAACAGAGCATAAATCTGTTTTCAGATAAACAAGTGACAACAAATCTGGTGGTAATTTATGGTACAAATGTTAGGGAGTATCAGTGACTTCTTTTTTTTTGGATCTTTTCACTTAGAGCTATAATCACACAGGCTTCTCTTAGCTTGCAATCTTGCCAAACTGCTCAATTCATGCTCTCCATATCAATATGTTTTTAATGCACAAAGCACTATATCTGTTTTTCAAGTTTAGGAACAGATTTTACACATGGTCACCAACCACTTAAAAGTGTAAGCATAAACACGACCCCAGAGGAAGGCAGATGGTCCTAAGGACTGATTCTATTCGTACTGGAATCAATGACAAAAATCCATTATTTTATCATCTCTTACCACCATGCACTTAGTATCTCACAAGAGATGTGTTCATCACTATTCAGTATCTGACCTGGTATCTTAATACTCTAAGAATAATCCAGCACTAACAATGTGTATACTTTATAATAAAATTTAGAGGTTTTTTTTTTTAAAAGCATCATTTGGACTGTTTCCCCCTTCCTTTAAAAATAACTTATGGAAGTTGTGGGGAACACAGGAAAAGCAAGATTTTAATGCAAAATATAAAAACAAAAGAGAAAAACAATTATGCTTGGTGGAAATGAATGGTCATATCTGATATTAAAAAAGATTTATATGCTAACTATACAAAGAATAAACAAGAATCCTTTCTTCTTAAGAATAAAAGGATTTCTTTACAGATAAAAGAAGGAAAATTATATTTTACATCTTAGTTTCATATCATGTAGCCCAGTACAAAAATCCATACAATATAGATTACAAGGTTTCATTTGTATATTTGCATAACCCAGTTACAATAGCAGTATTTTTCTTCCAGCCTTTACTTAACAATGGCTACACAGCACTTTGAATTTAAAACTCTCTACTGTATGTAAAGTGAGGTACATGCTTTTACTGCTTGTCAAAACAATCCTGAAATCCCATTTTCCTTTAATAAAGTATAGTTTTGTCCTCCAGAGGTATGCTTGAATAAGATGTCATAGTCTGTTTTTGTTCAGGATTGCACCCTGCTGATGTTCTTAGGCAGCAAGAAAATTACCTTATTGAAACATATTGCTGGTAGTGACTATGGTGCCAAATTTTGCATTGGTATTACACACATGACATATTCAGAGACCTTTGAGTAAGACCATGAATATCAAGTGATTGAAAAGATTATACAGGTTTTTTTCTTTGGGTAGAAAAGGTTGTGGTTCTGGATGAGTGTCTTTCAGATCAATATAATTATGTCATAAAAAGATTTAACAAAATAGTTACTTTGCAGGCATTCACACTTGCCTGATTTCATACTGATTTTATTCTGAGTAGAATGATTTTCCTTGCATCAGTTGCACAGTTGTTATTTTAGAGGACTGGGGGTTGTTTTCAAAGTAGTTCCATAATTGCAGGCCCTCCGCTAGATGTAAGAATCCAGATAGGTAATAGACTATTTATAAGGTTTGCTTTTCTAGAAAAAAAATGCATAGCCTTAAATTACTATGATGGAGGTACGTAGCTGAATAGGCACACACACACACACACAAGTTCTATATGTGCACCCAAATTCATATGTGCCTGTATGAACAATGGAATGAATATGCTCTTTATGAGTCACATATAAACATTTTAAGAGGGCATATGTTAGCACTAAAATGAGGTTATATAGAGGTCTAGTTCACTTTGGGTAAAAATCCCTGAATTTCTGGCTGTAGCAGGTATTTGGAAGCTGCAAGCGGTGCGATAATATTAAAAATTCATGATATGTGGGTTACAAGTGTTATTTGAATGTTGTATTTTTCCCTTAGACGAATTTAGTTATGCATGCACTAGTTTTGTGACCCTACAGACTGATAACTCAGTGCCAAAAATCATCAGAGGCAACAATTTGGCTGGCCTGCTTGGCAAAACATTGCCATTCTAGGAAGCAAAGTTATGATAGTAACTCCTGACGGTCACTAGAGTGACATCAGAGAGAGAAAGCCATGATTTGAAATAGGGGAATTAGGAATTTTAGGTGAATTTAGAAAAAGTTGAAAATAAAATTGACAAAGTTGCAGTTATTTGCAGATAAAGGATAAGATGCTATGCAGAGTGGCTCCCGTTAACATTTCACGTGCAAGAGAATCAAGTAAAGCAATCAAGAATGTCTGATTTTTCCACTAGCTTCATTTCTTTTTAGAGAGTCAATCTCTTGACAAGCAATCCCTCCTAACACCACAATGAAACTATTCCACAAAACACTCATCTAAGCCTGCATTTATTAGGAGATGGGTGGCTGCCCATAATCCTACTTTGGGCTGCTGCAAAATTTAGGAAAGCAGTTTGGAACAGAATCCAGAATTTACCAAAGGGCTCATTGTGGCTTTGGATCCCCCGGGTTAAGCACCTGCTAGAACTTGTCTGATATCTAAATCCAAACTGTCATCTCAGATGTGGGATCTGGATCAGTCTCTGACAACTACTGAAGATGCTCTGGGTCACTGTTCCTAACAGCCTTCCAAGAGGAACAGGGCATGCAATACACCCAGGGCATACACATATAAAACCTTCATCTGGATAAGTAGGATTTATGAAATGCTTTTCCATTAATGTGTACAAACTTGACCCAGTGCCCCAGGAAACTCTTTCCATTGCTTTGTTGCTCTGCACAGGCTGTAGTGCCAGGAGAAAGGACAAGTTAACCTTTGATTTTTTTGGTGAGAATTTAACACTGCCAATAATGTCTGTGGCATGGCTTTCTAGGTTTGCTCCTCTGAACAGTTGCATTTATTCTCATTACAGTACTATAGTATTTAAAAGCACTAAATCATACTGAATTTACAGAACAAGGAAAGGTCTCACTTATTTACTCATAGCATAATGCAGGTGTCCTCAAGCAGACACAAAAGGTTAAGGTTTAGATTTAGGGTGGGGTAGAAAGGTTAACTATAGTTTAACATGGCTTCTTACAAAGGTTTGTAATTTTAGAGCTACAACTTTCCATTTCGTGAAATCCATTTTTATGCTTTGTAGTATTTTACTTCAGAAGCACATAGTTGCATTAAATTGCAATTTCTATGCTGATCGTCACTCTTTTATTTAGACTACCTATTTACATCAAGCATCCTCTAGCTATCTTCTACGTCTCCTTTATATCTGAATTCTGGAGAGGAAAACTGTATCCTAACTGTATGCAATGTGGGCAATAAACACGATGAATTTGTGCAGTGGCAGTGCGGTGATCCTCTGTGAATCACAGAGACGTGGTGGGCTGGCTCCCATGACTGCAGTGTCGTAATGGGGGGCATACAGGCTTTGGAGGAAGGACAGGATTCAGGATGGGAAGATGGGAAGGCCTGGGTGGATCAGCCTTTGAACAACATGGTCTATTGGAAAGTTTCCGTGCCATATTGGGGGATTGGAATTAGAAAAATTTTAAGGTCCCTTCCAACTCAAACTATTTTGTGAGGAGAAGGAATCTTCCTTTAGGTGAGGGAGTTGCTGGAGTGCATGGAGCTCTGTCTGGGGATGGAAGACAGCAGAGGGTTTATGGGCCAAGATTAAAGACTCTTTTGAAGACTTCTCCATGTCCATTACTGGAGTGAGTCTGCGGATCAGATGCATCAAAGCCTGCCCTTGCTTGGTCCTGCTGTCTGTGAGCTTTCTTATCTAGAATATGGCAAACAGGCACATTGCTCATTTCTTTATCCTATTTCGGGTAAACACAGCCAGAACTGACAAGGATGAGGGCATTTGGGGACTGCTCACTGCCTTAGAAAAGCCTCTCTGATGGGGACAGGAATGAAGGCAGGGATGAGTGTTTCAGAAGCAGAGATCTTTCTTTTCCTCATATATTTTACCCTTTTTCTCCATCTCTTCTGACTGGAACCAGAAAAGGACTGGGTGTGACTCAAGACTATAAGGCTAAGGTAGACCACTACATCCAATGGCCCAACCTTCAGCATTGTGCAGGCCACAATATCCACACCCCTCCCACACAAATAATCTCTGTGTCAAACCATGAAGTTTTTGTATAGAGCTGGCTTTTACTTTTATGGTATTGTTAACCTTAGAATTACTGTTACACACTGAAAATAGACTGACTTAATATAATGCCAGTCTGATAACAAGGCTTTATCATCCAGGTCATTGATTTAAGCAGTCTTTGGCTACATGTAGAAAACCTCGGAGTTCTCAGATTGGCTCATTCCTTACTCTCCATTCAGTTTTATATCCTGTCTTCATTATACCTGTCATCACCCACACATTTTCATAGTAGATATTTGGATTTGATTATCCAGTGGATGATTTGGGGCAAATCGCAGCATCTGCACCAGCAGGACTGAGGAAATTGTTCTGACAACCTTTACTGCTGACAGCCCAAATGCCCTGGAGGTTCTACAGAGCAGCCCGAGTTTGCTTCATGTCTCTTTCATGTTGGACAAGCCCTTCATTTTCATGTCACTGTCATTTCTTTCCCTGACTGTGATTCCACCAAGCTCTGCAGATAGGTGCATCTTTGCAATGTAATATTTGTGGCCAGCAAAAATTAATAATATAATTATGTTTCCCGCCATTGTACTTTCTGCACTGCTCCATGTTCCTTACTTTACAAAGCATGACCTACCAATCTTCCTGGTTCTGTAAGTGTGGGAATGATTCCTTTAAATGTCCTCCCCCACGAAGCCATATCATATCACTGTATTTATTTCCTTTGTAAATATGTTCCTTATTCTGTCATATTAACTCTTGTTCAGTTATTATTCCCTTATATTTATTTCATATAAATTTTGGTACCTCCTCACTTACTCTGCAGCAAGGAGATCAATGCAGTACATGACAATTTTATTACATCATGTGTTCATTTCCTTTATAAAAGTAAATCCCTCTAGTAGATTCACTGCCCCACAAGGTTGTACCTATAGATCACTGCATTAACTCCCCACATAAATAAAGACCGTGTCATTTTGGTCACTTACACTACATGTAAATGTGAACATATTCTCCTTTATGGCATATATGTATGCAGTATTTTATTCATAATCACTTTGTTCAAGGGCTAATATGGTAGTGGAATGTGCTTTTTTCTTCATAGCAATTCAGATTCTCTAGAGAGCTGCAGCTAGTTCCTCCAGGACTTCGCATGTTCCACAGCTCCACTCCCTCCTTCCTCACTTTTGCTGCCTGTTTCCTCAGTTGTTTTTTTGTTTTGTTTTGGTTTTTTTTTCTCCTTAGCTTTCCCTTGGTGGTTGCCTTGTGTTTGCTTGTTTGGCTTTGCTCATCTCACAGTTTTACTGTGAATTTAAATGAGGGCTGAGATTAATAGCCAAAATAGGGATCTGGACCAGGAAAACACCTTTCCTGCAATCTCTGAGCTGGCCCCTCGTTTTCAATTCCCTATCCTATTTGAGCAGGCTCAGGGAGAAGAGTCAGTTGTACATTCTGTGCTGTGCTTCACCCCTAGTGAGTCGCACCCTTCCCTCTGCTGCTGCTCCTCCATGTCAGTGGATGTGTCCGGTCCTCCACAGCACACAACAAAAAGGGGAGCAGATGAAAGCATATAACTCCACTTGGATCACCTCTGTTCTTTTTGCACCTCTGCATGCATGTCCAAAACTTTCTTAAGTTCAGAAGTACGCTCCTAAATAGAGATTTCTGCTATATGGATCTGAGTTAATACAAATTGATTAAATGCATTTTATATCCTCTTCCAAAATCAAAGTGCATACTAATGTATGTGCTTGACCTAAGGAGAGGTGCAAGCTATCAGCTGATTCCGAGTCAGAATAAGGTGTTATAAACCCTCAATTAATTCTTTAGAGGAAAGAGAGGGGAATTTAATAATTTCAGCAAGTTCTAACAGCACGAAAGGGAAAACAGCTATGTAAGAGTTAAAAATAGGCAACCAAAGAAAAGCATCAAAATCGAGCAACCAAACAAAACCCACAGTCCTTACATGTCTCTCAAGGACTGCACACAATCTGCCCAGGATTTTCTTTCATCCCAAGTTTACTATGTGCTCCCTTGTGTCTCCTTCCTGCTCCGTCAAAGGTCATATGGCAGCATGATGCCATCTCTGCAGTCTGCCTCTTCTACAAGTTTAGGTCCAATGATTTCAGTGTGTTGCAGATGCAAATCGTTCTAAATTTTCTGAGATCTGAAGAGAAGTAGTACTTGCTTATCTTTATATTTTGGAAACTGCCATGGAAAGGTCTGCTCGGCTGCAAATTCTTCCAGTGTTTTCAGTACAAACACTGAACTATACTTTGGTCAATTGGAAAATGAAAATTAGAGTCACTCATACTGTAAAATTGCTTTAGCTTTGTTTGCACTGCTGCAGTTCAATAGTGTGATTCTGAAAATCCTGAAATTCTGAAAATCTTTTTGTTCATTTGCTTTTAGCCCTCTCAGGCTGAGGTACCAGGGAGAGGATTACTGTTTTTATTCTCTTTCAGACAAGTACATTAGGATCTAAGGAAGGGGAATATAATCACAGGAAGACATTGGTCATATCAGTTAAACGTTTATAAATCTTTTAAATAGTATTAATGATAATAATATAAAATAATACAACACTAAAACTAGGAAGCATTTTTTTTGTGACCTCTTTACTTGAAAGGCTATATACATATCAACAGGCAATATGTGGAAAGCCAGAAACACTCCCGTTCCTTTAGCCTTCTAACAAGATGATGGGCACAAAAGAGGCTCATAAACAGCACTTGAAACCTGCTGTCTGTTCTGTTTCTATAACTGCTACAAACCGATTATTTTTTAAGTAGCCACTTATGTTGGTGGGTAATGTCTACCTTCCCCATTCATGCCACGACAAAACATACAAACAAACAAAACTCAATACAGGAGGTGGTCAGGAGCCCTGGGTTATTATTTTTTTATTATTATTATTTTAAATTTTTTTTGTTGTTGCTTTTTTTTAGCCAAGAGATCTACCTTGTGCTGCATTTTCCAAGTAACATTCTGCCTAATTCATACAGACAACCAGGCTACGTTCTCAGTGCAGTAACAGGTAAAGTAGCTGGGCTGTCCCTGCAAATGACTCGAGAAGAGCACTCGAGTGCAAGGTATGCAGGAGCACCATGCAGGAACCAGAGCCCCTAAAAGCCACGGCACCCCCAACCCGGAGTCCACGTGCTGTGTGAAAGGGAGTACAGAGAGAAAGGTAGAAAATGAAAAAACAAGGTCCCTATGGCTTTGTCTGGAGAGGGAGTTAAAAAAGCAAACAGAAACCAACAACCTACTAAAGACAAACATTCTACTAAAAAACTACAAGGCAAGTTCAAGCATTGGGGCTCTCACAGTAGGAAACTGGTCACATGGGTAACATCATGAAATTTTACTACAAAATATCCTTTTCTTTTTCTTATTTGAAAAGACAAATTATTAGCATTTTTAAACAATTTCAGTATGTTTAATGGCTGAAAGTTAAGCTCAAACTGTTCCGCTTACTGAATAAAGTGCTAGGTCTGTAAACAGGAATCTTAAGTTACCCCAAGAGTACACTCATTTTAAATTTTACTTGAAAGCGGGATGTACGTTTATTACAATTTCAAACAAAATGCTAATGCCATTAAACAAATGAGGTTTAGGCAAATTAACTGCATTTTAATATTCTGAAAGCCTATGATATAGGACATTGTGTTACGAAACATTGGCTAGAAGTATCAGTTGCAAGTGGGATTTTCATTGCTGTGAATCTCAGGAGAATATTTGTAATTAGTATCATTTGCCTAATACTTCAGGTTAATTAGAATATTTAATTGAATAGCTGTAATCTTCAGAGATGACTATATTATGATCAAATTAGTACCATCACAGCACACGCTGATCACTGCTGCAGCCTGCCTCACTTCTGCTAGCTATTCAGCCCTCTGGAGCGTTCAGCAACATAAGAAAAAATCTGTTTCTTACACTTTTGAATTTTAATGATCCATTTGAACTCTGCCATCAACATTTAATTATTCTAGAAAAAAAAAAGTCCCAACCATGGCTCCCATATGGCATGTTGGCAAATACACTTGCCCACATTGGAGTCTGCACCTCTCCAGCAGCTCAGTGACGAGATTTAGCTTTTTTTTTTTTTTGAAAGCAAGAAGGCCTTTTTTAATAGTGTTTGCAAATACAGACCATATGAAGCTTCACAGAAAAGGTTACTAGGATACTATTGAAACACTATTAGGAACAGATGAATTGATTTTTAGAATGTTACAATGGATTTAATCCTGTAATGTCTACTACTGGACTTTTGTATTGTGTCCAAAAGGTTTGAAGGAGTCAGGTGCCTCTGTAACTAAACCTTGTTAGCTAAAAATGCAATTAATTTGGGGAGAAAAAGGGAAAAAGAGGAGAGGTAGAACGGATGTAGTGTGCATATTAAAGTCTTTGCAGCCAAATCACAGATGCTGAGTTCCTGACCTAACCAGTTACTGTTGTTTTGTTTTCTATAAATACACATATTTAGCAGCTGCAGATATTCTTAGGGTTAAAC
This sequence comes from Phainopepla nitens, assembly GCA_013400175.1. NCBI lineage: Eukaryota > Metazoa > Chordata > Aves > Passeriformes > Bombycillidae > Phainopepla > Phainopepla nitens. Next base: position 128,778 of record VXBQ01012931.1, on the reverse strand, counting down.
ATTCACTGCTGTGGAAGCACTAGAGTCAAAATCCTGTTACACTAAACTAGCTGGATGTCCCCACCCAATTCTTCTCTTGTCGCATATGGGTATCACAAAAAAAAAAAATGTCAGGAGAGTAAGCTGGGCATGCTACAAAGGATGTTGTTTACGTAGAGGGATCCCAGGACTCAGAAAAGCTTTCCTTCTTCTCTCCCCTTCACCAAACTGCTTCAGGATATGCAGCTTAAGAGGTCAGTTCTGTACAATTCTGTACAACAGGAATGTAAAAACTGACAATTGCTTTAAAATGCAGAATGTCCTTTTGAAACTGATGCTATGCTGCAAATTTCTCCACAATTAATTGTTAATATTTCAGTGGGCAGGGGCAGTGGGGGAGAGATCAGTTTTAAGGGAAATGCTCTTACCTGCTGCGTGAAAATGAAGAGAAGTATTTCCGTTTGACAGAAACAGATTGCTACACTGTACTTCTTCAGTGAGGATGAACAGTGTGGTATGCAAAGCTGAGACTAAGGGCTCAAACCTCAACTGTTGCTGTCCTAAAGAAGACAGTAACCCAACAAAGTCCTCACTGCTCTTTGCGGCACCACCTCACCTGTTGACACATGACTGCGTAAAATCTCACAAATGTTTCCGGAAACTAAGACAAACACAAGGGAGTGTAAATAAATCCTGCACAGAAAGTCTGTTGCTTTCACTAGGGAAGTAAAGAAAGTCAGCAAAATCAATTCTATTGAAAATAAAGTAGAAAAAAATTTCAAAAAGGCTTTTTGAAAACATCCTCCATTCTGGTAAGGAGCATATCTCTGCTCTGAAAATTTTAATGGCTTTGTTTTACTACTTTGTAAGCATCGTATTTTATTTCTGCAGTTGTAACTATTTTGCACTTACAAAAAGTCACCTGTAAATATTATGCATTTAAAAATAGTCAAGAATTGAAAAATTCTAAGAAATGTAAAAATTTTCAGCTTGATTATGAAAATCATTTACATTTATTTCACACCCATTTGTAAAATTTGCCTGGTTTCAAGTTTTTTGTGAGATATAAAAATCCTTGAATCATGATAAGTTTAGCATTACATTACAATGTGTCTCTCACCATTGGTGTCAAATAGATGTTTCATTCGTACTCAGTAAAATAAATTACATCTAAAAAGGCAGTCCTGTCAATTCACTGACATTAAAATTAAAATTGTAAAAGCTACAAAACCTATGTTTAAAAGTTAATGTTAATATTTTTCTCAACTCTTCTTTTTGATCTTTAAAAACTAAACATGAAAATATTTTTAATTTTCAGAAAAGAAAAACCTTTCTGTTTGGGTTAAATTTGTCTTCTAATATATAATAAGAATAATATTAGTCAGTTTTAGGCAATAATGTAGCCTTTCTCAAAATTAAAATACATTAAAACAGGGAAAAGAAAGAAGTTGTAATCCTAGGAAGAATGCTCTTTTACCTAGACTTTTATTTTCATCCACCTCCCAAATGATGATTTAATACCCGTTCTTAATATGCAGTTTAAAAAGCACCTTGAGAATTCACTTTAATGGCTAGTGTACTGTGTAACTGTGTGCCTTCTTGTAAGAAAGCTTGCAAAATTGCTGATTACAGAAAGATACGAAGAGTGCTGGAAGTACTCAGACCCATATATTGTGTTGCCATGAAATTTGGTCACAGAAACCTCCTCACAAAATCTGTTTTAATCTTCTGGATCTAATGATGCAAATTTTTTTCCCTTTTTCCTCTTTTTTTTTAAAAAATGTATCTTAAAAATTATACATATTTCTGCTTTTTGGAAGCGTCTGCCAGAAGCAGCCATGAGCAATCACTAATCTTGAACAGCAGCATTGTAATGTAGTTTCCTTCATAGAGGTGCTCCCTAAGCATGAAAAACTCCTTTGGAATTAAAAAATCTGCTTCACTAATTGTAGAACAAAATTTCAACAGCCCTCTTTGAGAATCCTAGCTCTAAGTATTCTGCCATCTATTAAACAGATGGCAGATAAGATTGTAAACATATTTGCTTCATATTGAATAGATAGTTTCTGGCATAATACTAATTAACAAATTAAATGACTGACTTTCTGCAACACATTAGAGTTAAAACCACTTTGTAAGTTTGTCTTTGGTAGTTATTTACTTTGACAATAGCATGCAGTGAAAAACTGTTAAATGTTTTCTTAGCAACATTATGCATTGAGTAGTTTTCTTTTTTAAAACTCTATATTTTATTATAATTCATTTGACTTTCATTACAGTCACTCATTACAAAATGTATGTGCATTTAATCCATTTCCATGGGCTGCATATTTTTCCAATCCCATTCTGTACCACAATGATAATGTCTTTGGTCTATGCAAGTATGCATGAAATTTAGCCATTGTCTTTACTCATTTTCTGATAGTTTACCCCGGACGGTTCTGAAAGGAGGAAAGCTGAGAAAATGCTAACAGTGGCAGATAAGAATACGGAGAAGGTTTCATTTTCCTTTAAGGAATTTGCATTTGACTATCCATTTCATTATAAGTACAAATAGGATCATCTCAGCAATAACTGCATGCTAGGCTAAGTGAGATTCGTTCATATCTTCTTTGCTCTCTTCATTAATTTGTGAATAGAGCTGGTCACACCAGAGATTCTAATTCCAAATTCTTTTGCACTAGACTATCGTCAAAACAGAGAAAGCAAATGCAACTGCATGTTCCTTTTTGGTTTTGGAAATATTGGCATGAACAAAAAGAGTTTACTTTCCAAACCTAACTTGTCATCTCTTGGTGGAAACTGTAAGCATATAAAAAATGGTTGCAGAACTCATAAAAGAATGGAAAATTTAAAACTTTCTTTCAGATGAATTTGCTTGTGTCTCTGTCTTCAAATAGAACAAACCAAATACCCAAAACAAAAGATAACCTTTTTCAACTTTAAAACTCGCAATAAAATTTCTTCAAGAACACAGCTGTAAATGCTGAAACAGGTCAAATTCATTTAATTTCCTTTAGATATAATAAAAGTAAACAGTTACATGAATAAGATGATTAATTCATACATGTTACAGCTGATGCCCAATGTTATTCAAACATTACAGTCCCTCATAGAAGGCAAAAATGATAGACATCTCACCCTCCCTGCTCTCCCTTCTCTCTTCACTGGCTCTACTGCTAGCAATAGAAAGAAAGCAGATTTTTTTCCTCAAATAAACAGGGTATGTTGATAGTGGTGTTGAAAAGCATCTGTCCTTCAAATTTAAAACTTCTTTCTTATCATTTAAAAAAATAAAATAAAATTAAGCAAACAAATATATACATATATTATTGAGGGAAGGATGGCTTTGAAATGATTAATACTGTTTCCTTCTGTAATTTTTGAAAATATAAACTACCCATTTTGACATGTAAATTCCATTAAAATATACCTGAAAATGGCCAAGATTAAAGTGAAACCTTTCAACATTTTTGGAAAAAATGCTTAAGTTGGCTATTACCCGAAGTTGATTTTTTTCTTATGCCCTAGTTTTGAGAATGCAACTTCTTATCCTGTGTGGGTACAACAAAATACAGAAATCTGAGAAAGGCTCACACACAAAAAGACCATTTCCTCTGCCATTGTGGTTATCAGCTATAATATTAGCAACAGTATTTCATATTCCATGTAAATATTTCACATTATTTCACACTGTATATAGTAACCCAGTTGTTCTAAGTACATTGAGATTCATTTTAAAGTTTAGAGTTATCTTTATTCTCTGTCACTCTTGGAAAAATTTAAAGCTGAAATTTCTTGAAAAATGTAATAGTTTTAGCCAGACATCCTCCAGTTAAACCACTAGCTCTGCTTTTAGTTGTCAGATATATGCTCTCATGAATAAGCCCAAATTTATTACCTACAGCTAAAGTCCTGATTTTGCTGTTGGTGGGCTTGAGCTAAATATTACAATTCACCCTATATGACTTTCCTACTGGAAAAGAAATGTGCATATTTTTCCTGTAGTTTAGGACATAGTAGTCCATTGGCTTATCCACTAAATCAATAGAGCTTTTCTGAAAAATTAGAAAGCATTGAATTTCAGCTCCCTTACATATTTATTTTCGTGAATGAAATCAGGAAAACATAATTTCATCTGTCACAGCCACTAGAAGGTTCTAAAATTGTGTGGTGTGGTCTCCCTGTAAGAGTGACACTGCATACGTAGTGTGGCACCAGTGGCAGAGGCACAGTCGGAAATCCCAGAGGCATTTTTCCTGTGTTAAGATAGCACTCAGGTTGAATTAAGGTGCAGTCTTCTTATTCAGGGCTACTTAACTCTGGTACAGCTGTGCATCAGTGTAACTATATTTTTTCTGGTTCTGAAGCTATACTGAATGTAGCTCATCACCTGTTCTCCAAGTAGGTAGGCTGATGCAAAATATAGTCTACTTTGGGAACACAAAACCACAAGCTAGTTTGAAAATGGTAATTTTTTACTTAAGATTGCTCTAAACCCTCACACATGCAACTTCTTGAGTGCACCAAATGTACCTCATGGTAGTTCAGAATTAAATGCTCCATGTCTAATCAGTTTAGGGTAAAAAAAAATATTTACATTTTTACCTTTTAGAATAAGTTTTTGTGAGGCCTCATCTGAACCACTGTGTCCAGTTCTGGGGTCCTGAGTACCAGAGAGACATGGAGATCCTGGAGCAAGTCCATCAGAGGGCTATGAAGATGATCAAGGAGCACTTCTCTCATGAGGAAAAGCTGAGGGAGCTGGGCCTGTTCAGCCTCGAGAAGAGACAACTGAGAGGGGACCTCATCAATGTCTACCAGTATCTGAAGGGAGGGTACCAAGAGGATGGATCCAGGCTCTTCTCAGTGGTGCTGAGCAATAGGACAAGAGGTAACAGGCAGAAATCGATACACAGCCAGTTCCACCTAATTATGAGCAAGATGGTTTTTATTGTGTGAGTGACCAAGCGCTGGAACAGGCTGCCCAGGGATGTTGTGGGGTCTCCATTACTGGAGATAATAAAAAATTGTTTGGACATATTCCTGAGTAATGTGGTCTAGACGACCCTACCTGAGCAGGGAGATGGCTTTAGACAACCTCCAGTGGTCCCTTCAAACCTTACCCATTCTGTGATTTGATGATTCCATGACTTAGACTGAGAACCAAAACTACACCATCTCTGAAGGTATTTAGTCCACCCTCCTGCTCAAAGCAGCACTAACCTTCAAGTTATATCTTATTTGCTATATAATAAAAATTTAAATATCTTTAACAGGACACTTTCACAACTTCCTAGGGTGACTTATGCCACTGTCTAACATCTATCAGAGTGTAAAATTTTTTTGCTTTTGTCTAAGTGGATTTCCCTTGCTTACAATTCCTTTGAGTTGCTGACAGTTCTTTTGATAATGCATCCCAGAATGTTATGAGTCTCTTCCTTGCTTTGAGAAAAGAAAGCATGTTCAGTTTGCTTCTCAGGACCTTCACACCATTTTCTGCAAAGATGTTTTCTAGCCAGCCTGTACCCAGAATGGAGTGTTGCCTAGAGAGAGTCTGTCTCAGGACTTTCTAGTTTTTGAACTCAATGAAGTTCACATAGCTCCCCTCATCCTTCTGGTCACAGTCTGTCTTGAAGACATTCTTGTATTCCAGGAACGCTTTCCTTGACCTGAAACTTTTTACACAGTTTCTGAGGGCGTGTTCTGTCCTGTTGACCATGTCACAGGTGAAGATATTAAGCCACATCAGTCCTAGTACTGAGCCTGAAGAGCACCACCCCGACACCATCTATAGTCTGAATTATAGGTAAATACCTTTTGATCCTGATGGCTGAGCCAGTTTTTTCCATCCCCTTCCCATTTCAGCTAGAAGGATACTGTGTCCAAAGCCTAGCTAAATTCAAGATGCACAACTACTGCCTTCCTCTCTCTGCCCACAGACTAAGTCAGAGAAGAAGACCAGATTGGTCAAGTAATATTTGTCTATACTAATAAATGATGACTGTTCCTAGTTCTTCCTTGTCCTTCAGGTGCCTGAGCAGCACTACTTGGTAGTACTCAGTTTACTCAAAAAAGCTAGTCTTCTCATCCAGAAGTACCAAAAGTGAGAAGGAAGCCTTTTCCATCACATTGCCCCTGATTCAGAAGGCAAAAGTCCAGAAGAAAGAGCAATAAATGGATGCATCTAGTTCTCACACATGCAAAGAAGCTTAATTATATTTGTACAGAGAGACTATATTTATGAGTTTTACTTCTTTGAAAGAAAACCTTGAAAACTTCACATTATTTCAAGCAGATTATATATAAAATTACAATAGGAAATAAAATTAAAGCATTTTTTCTTACGATATTATAACAAAACACTGTTCTTCAGCAGGACAGAATTTCTACACTAACTGCATCTAAGTTTCAGTCATTGACAAGAATTTCTCAGTATCTGATTACTTGTTTGGATTAGCACTAGAGCAGAATTGGTTTCTTGAGAATGTAGTGCCATGATGTGACTCAGAGAGCTTTGACTTTGTTTTCTTGTGGATTTGATAACGAGGTGTAGGGACAAATTCTCTCATCTGTCCTTGAAGTGCGATCCCTTTTGTGTCACCCTTCTCACCCGTCCTTTCCACATTTTGTGTCTCTCTCAATGGTTTCTCACCCTTTTTTATACATACAATCAATCTCAGGCTTCGTGCCCTTCATCCCCATGTAGTCCACTTGCCCCAAACAGTCTTTTTTATATTCCTTCAAGTTATTTCATTGAGTATATTATACCACAACTTGCACAACTTACCTGCTCCTTTTATTCACCTAGCAAGTTCCAGGCCACATCTCTGATTCATCCCTTCTTTTTCTCCTTGGCTTCCTGCCTTACACAAATATCATCCTCTCCTTCAAATGGAGAAATGTGATACTCTTATCCCAAACTCTGCCCAGTCCATGCCAGTAGTCCCATTGATAAAGGAATCTTGCCTAATTGTTTAGAAAAAACCCAAAGTCGTTTATCTAACCCTTACTCCTATATGTTCACAACCTAAAATTTCCAGCTTCATTTTGAAATCTGGCACCCATCTTCTATGCTAAAAGATCAAAAATACAATGTTTTTGGTCAGATTTAATTCTTATAATAAAGAGTACGTGGAGGAACATACTGGACATTGCATAATTATTTATCTCCTTGTATTAGTGATGCTCATAGTAAAAAAGGATTTATAGATGGGCTAAATTTTAGCATTACAAACAGACTCAGCAGATTAGCCAGCTAAGGTCAATAGCCAATATTATTTGAGTCCAGAGGTTCAGCTGTGTAATACTTAAAATACAACATCTCAAAAATGTTTTCAATGTTAAGCTTAAAAGAATTTCCAGTCCAACACACAAGTTAACAAGAAATTAATGCATCATGGACAGGTAAGTAAGTAGGTTTATGTGTACATAAATTTAGATGTTTATTTATTTATTTAGAATATGCAATGCTTCTGCACCTTTTCAGACATTTATGTCAGTCCTGCCGCCTGAATTTTACTAATATTTACTGTTGGAATATTCTATAAAAGCAAACCTCATAGAAATTGCTAGAAGGAAAGCAGGATTTTTTTTGTGGTTAACTTCAGCTCATACTTTTGGTACCCAGATCTTCATGATCCTAATGCAGATTATACAACCAAGTAGTCATGTATTATTCCACTACTTCTGTCAGTTTGTTTTGGGTTTTGGGGGGTTTTGTTCGGGTTTTTTTGGGTTTTGATTGTTTGTTTGTTTTCGTTTGGGCATTTGTTTTTGTTTTTAGTTAACATCTTCAGCAATTGATGGCCCTATTTTTGCATAAAGTCTTGACTCTTTACTCACCTGTCTCATGTATCTAGTTCCAGCTGGCAAGATCCCTTGGCTTTTTTCAGCTTCCAAGTACCTTTGCAAATCTTTCTGTCACACCTCAACAATGTAAAATATATAGCCTGAAAAGGCTATTTTTAGTGCATCAAGTCTCACTGAAATTAAACACAGGCATAAATACACTGGACAAGAATGAATTGTCAAATTGTATTAAATAAATTTTAGAAGTGAATCTAATTATGTTATTGCTCACCCACGTGGGAGGGGATCAAAATTGTTGGTAAGATTGTTCAACTGAGACAGAGTTTTGACTCATTAAATCTTGCAAAAGCACTTGTCTTTCTCCTTGGATTACTCCATTCACACAGAGCTCTGTTTTTGAACATGGAACTGGTGATACAGTACACTGACAACAGAAGGCTTCCCCAGAGGGTGGAGTGAACTCATTACTCTTTCAGTTATGGTCAGTGTTAAAAGGTGAAGAACCTTTCAAGAACCTTCCTTCTCTTTGTTTCTCTCCCTCTGCCCCCTTCTCTCTAGTTCACAAATATTAGGCAACAACACCCTTCCCAGAGCTATGATATACAACATTTCTTATTATGTTTAATGAGTAAGGGAAATATGATTTATAGCTCCATATATATTTATTAGCTCCAAATAATATTTATTCATACTATCACAAATAGCAGTCTCCAATTAACATATTGAATGATTTTTCAAAACTAAAACTTGAATTTAAATTAAGAAATATTAGATAAGATATACAGTTAGTTGTATTTCTTAAAAGTTATAAAGTATTAAATTTTGTTCTTACAATCTGAATAAAAAGTTATCTTTTATTCTAAGGAAAAAAAAGGCTTTTTCCTCAGCATTGTGTGTCATCTGTCCTGATGATTTTCAATTAAAAAATAACAGTATTCATGGCATTTCTTATTGTGAAACAGATGTAACAAAATAACAAAATCTACATAACATTAGATAAAGAAAATGTAAAAATAAATGGAAACATTTTGATATTTAAAATATTGCAGAATCAATTTCCAAGTTTGAAACTGTCTCACCCAACTTGACAGAAATAGGATTTCTTGTTTTGTAAATAAGATAAATTTTGCAATATAAAATCTCAGGAACTGGAAAACTTGTGCTACAAATTGATATTTTGTTCATTTTAACAGGAAAGGTTTCCACTGTTTATGCATTCAGTATATAAGAGAAAGGGAAATTTTATCTGGCACTTGAAAACATGCTTTGCCCACCCAGACCAAGAAACAGGCATTGCTTTTGATCGAACAGCAAAGTTTCACTTTGACCTCAGTGGTTTGGATTCTATCCTTTATACGTAGAACAACTTTATGTGTGAATATTGGAAGGAATTTTCTTTCCGGTCTCCAGAGATCATGAAAGAAACCATAAAAGAAACCTTTAGTGAGAGCCAGAGGCTGTGATGGTGAGATAAGGCTGAGGAACCTGGGCTTCATAAAGGTTTATGGCACTTTACAGCACCACTGGCTCTTGGCTTCTCCATGAGGTGTAGATGCCACACTGGGCTTGTTGTCCACCTGCATCTGTACACAGAAATAAATCCTTTCTCAAAGAAACACCCCTACAGTTTCTGAAGTGTAGAAAAATCTGAGTGTTTGAAAATAAAAGTGAGCATTTGTGACATGGGAAGTTCTTTCTCCATCAGACTAAAAATAGTTCAAGTTTTGTCCAAATTCCTTTTGGATATCTGGAAATGGGTACAAAATTTGTTTAGAAACTATTAAACAGATATTAAACTGATTGACTTCTGCCACTAGACTTAAAAAGATCAAACATGGACCCTTTGGAATAAAAAGGGGAATTGTTAGCTCTCAAGAAGTTAATCAGTATTGAACATGAATGATGTATTTATGTGATACTTTTCTCACGCTCTGAGCTGTTGAAATGTAAGCTGCCTTAAGCATCTGCATGGGAACTAAGCAAAGGCCATGAAAAACAGGATCTATTTAGTTCAAGCACTACCTGAGAAAATGCTTTCATATGAGAAATACCTTAAATTTGGGTATAGCAAATTACACCACTGTAACTACAGTCCAAATCTTATTTGTTTGTTTGTTTATAGTTTCTCCAGCCTATTTAAAATTTCTGCAGTTGTCACTTAGTTACAAGAAGGGAAGAAGAGGTGCACTACCTCTACATTAGTACTGAAATCATTACACATGGCTCTTTTCTTTAGAAGACCTGTGGAATACTGTATCCAGTTGTAAACTCCTACTTCATATTTAGAAAACCAAAAGGTTGTTTCTTTTTTCCCTAGTGTGAATTTTATGAGTACTTGTCTGTTATGCAAGTGTTGTAGCTGTTGTAGTCTTTAGCTTATCAATATACAGACATGTCTTCTGCAACAGTATTAACAATTTTTCTTCTCTCTTGCTGCATAGAGAGAAGATCCTTCTCAGAGCACCGTGTCACACAAAATCATAACTAATAAAATACATGCAAAATAAGAACAAGGAATTTCATGGTAATCATTATTATAAACACTTTATTGGAACTTATTTTTTTATCAAATATCCATTGTTTTATACTGCTTGTATATAGATGTTTAAGTTAATTTTATAATATTAATAGAACTAGAAATAATCTTGACAATATAATTCCCAGGTTATAAATACCATAATGTTCACATATGTGGAATTGCTTCTTCACCAGACCTCTATAAGTGCGAAAATTCTTTTACAGAATTCACCTAGATGTTTGGGGTTTTTTCATAAATTAGGTATAACACCAATAATTTAGACTGAGAAAAAAGAAAGACATTGAGAAGAAGCAAGAGTGTTTTATTTTTCCTTCTGAAAATTCCATTCAAGAGTATATTTAGTATATTTCTTATGAGGGAATTTTTGTATCAAAATTATTCTCAAAAATGTATATATGTAAAAACTGTTACTCTTTTTTCTTGATTCAACTATCCTACATGAGAGTTTTCTACATGAAATATTTGTGGGAATACTCCAGGAAGAAGATTAGGCTAAATAGAGCTTACAAACCCGCCCTTAAATGTTATAAAACTTTTAACACGATAAACCCTTATGTCGGACTAAGGATTCTGGCAATGAACCCAAATGAATCAGGGATGAACATGGACTGTTGAATTTGTTTACACAGAAGAAAAGGGACTGAAAAACAGAAGGGAGGAGAGAGTTAGTTATGGTTTCCATTTTTTAGTCCTGAGACATAGGATGTGTTTGGTCATGTGGTGTCCACACATAAGAGGCTAAAAATAACAGGATACTGCACCTAGTATATCTAGGTATCATTTAATCTCTTGTGTCTGCCATACTACACTTAAAAACACAATCTGTGAAAACAAATCAAAGAGTGCAAATAGCACCATTGGTCAAAAAATGTCAGCAGAACTCCAAAATACACCAATTTTGCACCGTACGAACCATTTACAGACTTGAAGCACAGATTTTGCCTCTTCTTTATTTCAGTTGTGTGGGTGTTGTCTTGAGTTTCAGCTTTCTGTGGAATCTAGACTTCAGTTAGGCTCCACACGTCATATTTGCCTGTTCCAAATGTCCCGCAGGATGAGCTCTCCTCCAGCTTCTGACCAACACCCACTTCCCAGCCAGGAGAACTTCAGGTTCCTCATTTTGCCTGAAACCACACCTAGAGCAGAGTGTTTCCCCCAAAGCAAAGCCCAGCTCCTGAGCAGCTAGCGCAGAAGCAAGAGAAAGTAATTTGTGGTCTGCCAATACTTGTGGGTCTGTAGGTTCCCAATTATCAAAGAGTATTGCATCTACATTGAACTGGTAAATGTTTCCAGAAGCAAGAGGGTCTCATGGACAATGCATTTCTTCCCCTGAATTTTTGCTGCCTCCATGTGTGATTACAGCCATTCACCTGATGAGCAGTCAGCTGTGCATCAGTTTTTAAATATTCAATATTAAAAAACAAACAAGTAAACAAAAAACAAACAAACAAACAAAAAACCTGCAGCATCTGCTTCAGAGAAATCTGAAACTAATTAATTAGGAAGGAAGAGAAAGATACAACATAACCAGGACATTTGGTGAACAGAGTGAGCTCTATGTTGGTTGTGTTAGATTTAGAATAAAGACTAGGCTCACAAGTCCTCGAGGAATATGCTGCCCAAAGAACTTTTGAGTTCTTTCTTCTAGCCCACAAGTATTTAATAACTGACACAAAACTGTTCATAACAGGAGACACTGAGTAGAACAGGCTCATTGCGTGTAATTTCTGGTGTGTGCTTTTGGCCAAAACCAGACCTTTTTTGCACTGGAGTTTTAATTGAAACTGGTAAATTCTCACATAATGTATCAAAGTAATGATAATTTTTCAACAGATTTTACTTCATGCACAGTAGCTTAATCTTCCTAAAAAAAACCAAAAAGGGTTTAGAAACATCAGAATTTGATACCATGGGTGCCATCCAAGAGTCAAAATTTACTATATATTCAATGTATAATCTTGAATTACAGGAAGAAAACATTTTTATTTCTCTTCAATGTTTCTGAAGTGCCATGACCTACTATATAAATATGGGGAAAAATGGAAAATAATATTTTATGTGACTATTTTTCATAAAATACGCAACAAAACACTTTTAGAGTAAAGCTTATATTTACATTATTAAGTTGTGACACAGTTCTTCAAAGTGCTTTTTGTAATCAATATCGGAAAATTATTTTATTTTAAATATCTATTGTTGGGCTTTTAATATATCCTTACACATCATGGTCATATTTACTGCCTCCTGCCCATAGCATATTTTTTATTTACACTGTTCAGAATATACCTCAGTCCATGAAGTCATCATATCAATTTTCAAAGCCTTTGTTGTGGAAATATGCATCACATCTGCTACTGCAATACAGTGATTTAAATCTATTTATGTCCTTTAGCTGAGTAGTACAAATATAACCTTGTTTCTTATTTTCAAAATACAAATCAAAGCATTCATATTAGCAGACTTCAGAATTCATTTTCCCCTACATTTATTTAGCATTCCCTAGCTCTTTGGCAAACCATCTTCTTCCTCTAGAAGGTTTATTTGTCATTATTCAGAAGTAAATAACTTGCTCATTTTATTTGATGATTATACCTAGGAATAATTTTCATCCAGTAACTAAATAATGTATTTTACACTGTTGTTCTTGAATAGTCAGTATGTTTAGTTTTTAGCAGAAAAATAAAAATATTTAACTACATCAGATTTTGCCAAAATGTCCAGAAAGTGAGATAAGAATAGAAAGCTCTTTCTCACAAATTCAGAGATTTTGGAAATTTTAGATACCTAATTAGATGACATATGTGGTGGTGATCCTGTATTAATCATTTCTTAATTCACCTTTCATGTCACATTGCATCACTGAAAGTCATTCTGAGATTTCAGCCAGCATGTTGGAAAAATTCTGATGTTTTACCTGATACTTGTTACTGCTGCTTTTTAAATCAGTGTACAGAACAACCCTTTCTCAAAATGGAAGTGGTCATAGTATTACTGACACAACAAAAAAAATGCCAGTGCCATTTAAAATTTTTGAAGTTGGATTTTTTTTTTTAATTATTTTTAAAATTTTAGCATACAGGTAGAGATTACCGATGGACCAATGAACACCCACCTCTTAAATTATATGCATGGTCAGGTTTCACTGAAAGCAAAATGGCAAAATGAGCTCAGAAGCTTGCAGCAACTATGCCATAGCTTTATTAAAATAAGAATTCATAAGCTGATCCAAATTAAGTTAAAAAAAAAAATCTTTCACAGAAGCAAGATGCAGCTTTTTTCCCTCCAGGAGGAAAAAAAAAAAAACACGTTCAAAGATATTAACTTTTTATGCTCAAAATCATTTTACAAAAAACCCCAAACCACATACACCAATGCCTTTGATTTCTCTTAGAACTGAGTACTTTTTAATCTCTGAAAAAAATATTTTCATCTCCATGAAAAAGGGAAAAGAAAAAAACACGAAAAGAACCTACCTCAGAATGAGTCGCAAAATATTTTTTTCTTTTGGGGAGAGAGCAATTTGGGAGCAATGCCATCCTTACTGCTTTCCCCAGAATTGCTATTATATTTATTTATTTATTGTGCAGCTAAAGAAAACTCGCCGTGGGTATGTTGGATCACCCTCTGTGATGTGGCAGTAGGCATAAAATCAGTGGCTTTCTGTAACTCCCCTGCTTAACATTCAACAGAGAGGGAGAGGATCTAAATGTAAAACCTGGCTCCGAAACACCACTGTCAACTTCCTGCCCTCCGACAAATGATCCAGAGCTACTCCACATCAGGATGGAAATGTGTTAGGCACTAAAAACCACTGCTTGCATGACATCATTCCATAACAGATTACACTGTAATGTTAGGAATGTAATCATTAGCATTTAAACATGCATAAAATTTAATTAACCTACTTACCAGTTTGCTTAGAACTTTTGAAGGGCTACCTAGAGTCCTCTCTAAGCATTTTATTGCAGAGTTTTGGAAAGCTCACAAAAGAGAGAAGTTCACTGGGATTTTTCTCCCTAAAGCTGATGAGCCATGACAGATGAGCAGATGACCCGAGTTAATTATTATTGAATTCGTTATTACTGCTTTGTTGTCACCCAGCTCAGCCAGGGTAAAATGATGACAGTAGGTATCTCATTAAAACAGCTGTTTCAATTATGTAGCGGCAAATATTTAAAAAGCGGGCCTTCCAAGTTTAAAGCTGTTAGCAAAGTTTGTTTGTGCTGGTTGTGCCAAGATTCTTTGACCGAAAAAGGAGGGGAGAAATATAGTGTTCGTCTTAATTGGTTGGGGTAGGAGGAGAGGGATGCTAAGTAGCAGAACATAAAAGGTTGAATATGAGCTCCAAACAAATTTCCAGAGTTTCTGGGTGAATTTGTTTTTTCTCATCTTTAGTTAAATTCAGTTTTGTTTACTGTACATCAATTACATTTAGACAGTATGACAAAAGAGGAGTGTTTGTATTGATTTCTTTCCAGCTGGAGGAAGTGATATGACTGTAAGGTTTGTTTGGGGTATTTTTTGTTGTTGTTTTGGTTTTAGCTGTTTATTGTTTACTAGTTGACATTCATATTTATTAATTTTAAGCAGTAGGAGGTTATTCCCTCCTTCGTAGACAAAAACAAGTTCTATCTCAAATGCTGTTTCATAGTCTCTCAATAGATATTTTGATCAACAAAAAGTTGATTTGGTTGCACTCATTCCCTGATATGGTTTGCAAGGTCATGTTCAGCCCCTTAGAATCCATGCACTTCTCTGCAATGAGTGTATTGATGCCCCTGTGTACTTAGGTTTTGCACCCTTCTGCTTTCCTTTTAGCTATCTTTCTACAGGACAAGTATAAAAACACAAAATACTTGACTTGAACCTGTCTCAGAAGAACATCCTACAGTTATCAGATAATTTCTGGTTAAGACATGTGCTGCAATAATATAATTCCTCTGACAATTTTATTGCCAAAAATAACCTCAAAGTCATCATTATTGAGGTAAACGGCTCAATGTCCACTGAGAATGAGTCTGTGCTTGGAATAAGGTATCTACCCAAGATGGACATTTCTGTAGCTGCAGCAATCAGTAGCATTCCCTCAGTGGCCTATTCAACCCAAGATCACCTAATTATAGAGGGCTAGGTCCTATAACAGTGCAGCTTTGAGAAAGGGAAACACTTCTGCATCATTATGCTTCCTCCTGACTACAGTTACCAAAGTCAGGATTTCCTCAACCTGACTCATTTCCCAATACGAGTTTTATCTGGGTAAAAAAAGAGAATTTTTGACCATTTTATTGATTTATGAACATTCAACACCCTCGTTTAGGCAGTTGTTGAGTCACTGGCAGCAAGTTTTAGACCAGCAGTCACTGTGAATATGCAGATTATCTCAACAGCTTGAGCATGGTATGTCTAGCATGTCCAGAAGGCATTTAAAAATGCTGCATGTAGAAATACGGGAGCCCAATGAAAGTTTCTCTGATGTTAGATCAGAAAGAGCTTTATGAATTTTCTGACTCATAGAAACACATAAGAAACATCTTTTAAACTTACTACATTTTCTACTTATTTTTCATGGATTTTACTGTCAGCCCAAAGGAATTCAGACAATGGTGTCTCCTGTTAAAAGGAAAGTCATGTACTTAATCAGAAGCTAAAAAGGGTTGTATATAATAATCTTAATCCTGAAAGCATGACAGTCACTGCTGTTTCTCTCAAAAATGTGATTATTATTAAAAATAAGTACTTTTCAGAGAAAACACAGAAGCATATTTATCATTACCACTATTTTTCTTTATTTTTAAAGTAAAAAATGCCTATATAACTTCATTTTGGCATGTGCTTGATTGCTAATTGTTTCCATTTCAGAGAATCTAATGTAATTGCTGCTGAGTGGCTCTTCTTTCCCACTAGTCCCGTTTTGTCTTCTTATGAGGAAAAAAGCATTCTCGACCAAGATTTTTTTTAAACCATATATGCATTTTGTCACTCTAGTGAAGAGCTCCTACCAGGTGTCCAAACATCTAAGTTAATTATAGCTAGAGGATAAAGCTCTGTGTTCATAAAAGTTATAGACAGAACTTGGGATTGAGGGGGAAGAGTTGTCTTACAGGTATCATTATGTTGATGCAGCTTTCGACATTAAAAAGAACATCTGAAGTCTTCATTAGGAATTATAAATTTCCAAGTCTCATCATTCCAGTTGCAGCCTTTGGGCACAAGTAAATATTCCAAAATGAAGCTCAGCCACTTTTTTTCTGTTTTCTACATAGACTTTCCTATGGTTTAATGTGGTTTTCAGCAGTAATCACAATTATTCATCTCTCACGTGGTAGAAAATATGTTGTTCATTTGTAAATTCAGGGACACGGGACAGCCTTTACTATATAATGGGAAATAATCTGACCCCATTTTATCCAAGTTTTTCGTCTCTGTAATCCCTTTCAGCTGAATAATACTTGTAAGGCAGAAGGGCAGAAAAATTGCTTCACTGCAAAGAAGCCCTACAAAAGAAGTCAGACCATCCGGGAGAGTCATATTCCTGGCAGCTGATAGTAATGTACCTGTCCTTCTGCTGATTCTGCTAAGCAGAAAGGGAGCAACATCAGGTAGGAGCCTGGAGGCAGAATCATGCTGAAAAGAAAAGGGCTGTGTTGTGGGAGGAGTGACGCCTGGTGCCCTTTGCCAAAATGTTGGATGGACAGACTGCTACTCCTTCCACTGCTGTGAAATAACTCTTTGTGAGAAAAGGGGGTCAAAGCCCCAGAGCAGTCAAGGGACTGCACTACTGATTGGAACTGAGAACTTGGACTGCTTCTTGGTAGGAGCCGTAGCCAGCTTTCCTATTATATTTGTGTGTTGGTTTGGGGTGTTCTTCTCCTCCTGGGCTAATTCTCATGAAATACAGACAGGAGAAGCTCTGTAGAAGAATGGCAAAATGTAAAAGAGAAGCAAGTGTCTCATCTCTTAATTACATTTTGAAACCTGTGGTTTCAATAGTTTTGTTCCATCTCGGTTTTGAGTTCATTTGCTCCCACAACAAAGAAAAATGAAGTTTCAAAGTAGAATCTCAGGGAATAATACAGTAAAATGATATTTGGAAACATTCATTAAGAGATTTGAAGATAATCTGATTAATATTTGCTTGTTTCAGTTTTGAGAGCTTTTTGTTTTTCTTGTGGATTTTTACTTTCCTCTTTGCTCTCCACAGTTTTCCAGTTATGAATTAAGGCTCTTATGGTTAAATAGGCATTATTATTTATCAATTAGGGGATTATTATTTTCTTTTCTAAAATAGATAGAAAGCTTAAATCAATATTAATTTTCAAGAGTTACTTTGGATATTTTCAGTCAGCCATATACGTACATTGATCTACCCTTGTGTTTTACTTGATATCATGTTTTGGCAACTTTCTCCAGTAAAATTTTCCATAATATTTTGGGTTCGGTTTTTTATTATTATTTTAATTATTATTTTTACTTATTATTTAGAAAGCATGAAGGTACATATGAAGGTACATAAGAGAGATAACCTACTATATTATCTATCTCTTTTTTTTTTTTTTTTTGCAATGGCTGGCTTGTACTGAAAAATAAATAAGTAAATATTCAAGATCTTGAATAATAAACTTCACATTATGTCCAGTTTACTTCCTGACATAATGTGTCAAATTCACTGATGAGCCTACGTCTATTGCTTTCCAGTCCTTTTGATCTGAAAGAATACTGACAGGCAAAAGAAATTTTCAGAAATGCCTAGAGTAGTGAGAATTGTAAACCCTACTTTTCCAAAGCAATTTATGAAGCACTCAGACTGTCAGAAGTGCTGTCTCTAGGAGGCATGTTTTTGTTTAGCTTAAGTAAAATTTCAAAGCATGTCTGCTCATCAAAATAAGTAACTTTCATTTTAAAATCACGTTAGATATTATTTTTGAGAGAGTTACAATTTTATTAGTATAGTTTGAGTGACCTCTCTGAATGACCTCTGTCTGAGTTTAATAGTTTATGTGCAAGAAAAGGAAGGATGGAAAAAACTTCACCTGAATTTATGTTTTCTTCTTTGATCATTGCACATTTGTTTAATGCCATTTGGTCAGGGCTTTCAGTGGCAAATCAGTAAAATAGTGTAGAATGGCTAACCTGTTTGGTGGGAGCAATATTTAAAAATTAAACTGTTGTTGGCAGCATTCTATTCCTGCCTCTCTACAGAAATGGATTTTACATATTAGCAGCGGTTTCAATCACTGTTAGTAAAATTTATAAAAGTCTGTTTACATTTTACTAGTTAAAGCATTCTGTCTGTTGAGTAGATTTTTTACCATATTTGCTGATTAAAGACAGCCGTCTTAGCTATGATCTAATCTGGGTTGTGTTGATAAATTTCCCCCAAGAAACTTTCACGTTTCACTCGCCACCTGCAGGCCTTCATATTTGAACCTATTAAACCTAAAATCTCAGATCAGTGAAGTAATGCCCACCACTGTGTATCCTTTATTTAATTTCCAAACTTGTTTAGAATGACTTCAGTATTAAATTCACAGCTTTTACAG
The DNA here is from genome assembly GCA_013400175.1 of Phainopepla nitens. NCBI lineage: Eukaryota > Metazoa > Chordata > Aves > Passeriformes > Bombycillidae > Phainopepla > Phainopepla nitens. The sequence goes on along the minus strand of VXBQ01012931.1, from coordinate 109,908 downwards.
TCATGTCTGAAGTTGGAAAGGTAGTTCCATGTAATCATGTTCACTCTTTTGAAAGCTTTGGGAAGACTTGATCAATTTAGGATCTGGAATAAGCCTCTTTTCCAATGTGCAAGGACATAATCCAAGTTTAGGCCCATATTGAAACTTAGGCTACATTGTGAGCAGCTCTGCAGTTTTCCCATATTAGCAGCATGTTATACACCAGAAGGAGAATCTGGGCAAATGCACACTCCCCCCCCCGCTCGTCCCAATGTGTATTAATACCCAACTTCCACATAAATATGAAATATCCTGAGTGCCAGCAACTTATGAAGGGAAGACATTCAATATCTTAGAAAGTGTAACTCATCAGAATAGTAAAAAACCTCTCTAGGAGATTTCTACATGCCAAGCATTGAGAAATTGTCAATTATTTTGGTAGTTTGTACCTCAGACTTTTTTTCCCTGATATATTTCCTCATTCCTGTATTCTTGTTCATATTTTGATCATGCTACTAATTACTCGCTGTGACAGCAGCCAGATCCCATGGAGTCACACTCCTTTATGGAGACTGAGTGCGCCCACCTTTGTCTCAGTATAATGTACTGCAGCACCAGCATTCAAAATCCCAACCCCCTCCTTTTTCTTTTTTCCTCTGCTCTCCCCCTCCCCTTGCTCCCCAGATAGTCCATTCTCCCAAGGAAGCAACCATAGCAGAAGTCTCTCCTGATTCATTACCATTTCATAGTAAGAACGGCACTTTGTAAAACCATAGGCAAGCACAAATGTTGAGGAAAGGACATAATACATACAGATTTGTCATGAGTTTTGTAATTACCTTTGCATTCTTCAAGGAATCCCAGAAGCATAAGGAAGGAAGGAAGTAGTGTTGTTTTGGCCCCAGATGACTTTAAAACTATGGTGCATTGCATTGCGGGATCCTATTAATAATTAAACTATCTGTCACTTACCAACAACATACATTCCAAATTAAATTTAAGCAAAAAGAAAAAAAAAGATCATTTGGGACTGAATTAGCAGGCTTCAGAGAGAAATAAATAATAATCAAACATCTGTGTTCTAAATAGTACGTGCTTTATCCGACAAACAACTGTTACCATCTCATTGTATAAAATGGCTTGGGGAAAACACCGTAGCTCAAAAGCAAAGTCTCAGTTAGAAAAGAGAAAAAAAAGTTCATTAACAAGTCAGGAAGTGATTGAAAGTTGCCATGTTGCTGTATCGCCTTTTTCCTCCGTTGTCTCTGCTGGCAGTAAAGCTGTATTTATTTTAGTACTCGATTCAGTGGACAACTGGCAACTCTGAAGCTAAGGAAAAAAATGCTACAGGCATACAGTCAGGAAGTACAGCAGCTGAAACTTCCAAATATTCTGAGCATCAGAATATGATCCTATCTTCCTTACTTGCTGACTTTTCAAGCACCTCGTCTCCAGTGAAGGTTATAGGATTTATTTTTGCCAGGGACAAGATAAAGGATACCAAATTAGCAAATAGGAAAGAGGGAGAACTTACTACCTCCATGCTGCCAAGACATGCTGCTAAGGCATGCTGTTGACCAGACATTAACACATTGCTAATATGCACAAGGGGGAAAAATGACCCAAATAAAACAGTAATAAATAACAATGCAGTACACTAAGTAGCCTAGTGCAATATTTCATAATACACAGGCTATTTTTGTCCTTCCTCCTCTCCTTACATCCATCTTTCAGCCTCTTGGAAGCCATTGGGATAGCATGAGTTTGCAGGATAATAAGCCAAATAAACTCATCATTGGGACTGTAACAGGATGACTTTCTCTGTGTCTCCTAACATCACAGTCCCTTTTTCCACACCAAATCATGCTCTCTATTGTATCACTATGACTGAGGAACAGTGGTGGATAGCTACAAATGATCCATGACAAGATCACACACAAAAATCTAATGAAAGGGAAAGAGAAAGCCTTAAATATTTCATATTATTATTAGGAAGCTTTTCCTCTTTTCCTGAACTCCAGCACTTGATAGCTGCTAAGCCTGCATGTCTGCAGGTTAGGATTCTGCTACCTTTTGAGCAGGCGGCTGTCTGTTTGTCTACTCCTTAGGTAACTGTGTTAAAATATCCTATTCCAGCTGTAACACTTGTTTTACAAGAGCCCTGGTTTTGTCTGACACAATATGGAACAACATTTGTCATTCGTTATCAGGGGTGATATATTTGTTAGCCTGCAGAGAAACATCTGCTGTGCTTTAATCTCTAGTGTGCAGGCCAATATTCATAGGATACAGCTGCATAAAATCACAGTATTAGATGGGGCTGTCCAGTCTGACATGAAGGCTAGCTGGCAGGCAGACAGAAACAGATTTTATTATCTGCCTTTTACATATTTATTTATGTCAAATATTTCTGAGAGTACATACATTAAAGCCCTTTTTATGCATTGTTGTTTTGCGGTGACAAGTCATCGACAGCCAGATGAGAAATTTATGTTACATATTTAATATGGACATCTGAATGATTATCAAATCTATAGAAGCCAAGCCTGCCCAATCACCCCTAAATAATGGATGAGAAGTGGATGTGACTCAATTTGTTCAGTATAAAACCTAGACGACCTCTGTCTCTCATTTCATCACTGCAGCACTGTCATTATTTGCTTCTATTCATCTCACTTGGCATCACTCAATAAAATCTGCACATGATAAAGAGAATAACCTTGGTCAATAGTAAGAATCCACGAGGAGGAAAAATGATCATTTCCTCTCCTCCATGACAGTGCCACAATGTACAACACCATGGTTATATGAACTTCACATGGATGCTGGTATGTAGTCATAAGAAAGAGGAGACAAAAACTTTAATGAGATGGTTGGATGTAGGGAGGAGGAGGGATGGGCTGGATTAATGTCCTTTCATTTAGTTTGTGGATTTATGGTGACGAAATTTTTAGGAGAGATTTAAAACAGAAGAAAAAAGGCCACTGGAAATAAGGCTTTATTTAAAATAATTGCAGAAACATTCTTGCCAGGGAAAGATGGTGAAAATATTTTATAACAGTTGCAACAAATTCTTATGCTGCTGTCTAGCAAGGGTTTGATGGCCCCAGAAAACGTTTTTCATTGAGACTACCAAAGAAGTACTTGTAAGAACAGACTATGTTAAAATAACACATCATAGCAAAAATCTGGCAGAAAGGAAGGAGAAAAAAAACACTTGTGCCAGTTAGATTTTGAAAGCAAATCCTGCTCTTTGAAAATAGGCTGTAGGCTGCCTGTGATCATGAAAGTCTCATATCTAACATTACATATTCACTTCCCTTTTCAAAGGTGCCGTAGTTGGTATGACATGTCAAAAAATGAATGCAAGAATGACAAAGGTTAACTTCCTATGCAGCAGGATGAGAAGGCTTCTGGTCACAGAAATGTCCAAAATGTGTAACCAGATTTCATGGAAGCAGGAAAGACGACCTATGTCATGCTCAGTAGAGCACACTGTAATTTTATATCATTATTCATACAAATACTCTATGAAAGATTTACCAAAATGGACAAAGCTATAGAAGGTTGCAGTGAAAAATGATAGGAACAGAAGGTTAGGAGGGGCATAAAGGATAGGAAATTGTAAGCAAAAAGTAGGCAGAACCGGGCTGCAGTGTGTTGATAAAAGATTGGGTTACTGCTGCATTTAAAAAAGGAACGGAGTCAGTGAGTCTGAGGATGTTGGCTAGACAGTTGCAGACTGTTAGTGCAGAAGCAGCAGCAAAGTATCAATCTGCAAGTTTGGAAGAGATGAGTAAGAAACATAAGGAAACTAGGTAGTAAAAGAAAAAAGGGAACTGTGGGTACACAAGAGGAGCTAGGATCATAACAGGTCAGAACATAGGTATAGCATTGAATTCAAAGACTGATGAGGAACACAGAAGCCGCACTGTATAATATACAAATGAGAAATTACTGAAGTGGCTTTGCATATTCATACTATGTAGACATTTATCATGGGCTTCTCATGTTTTCTTCTTAAGTTTCTCAGCAGTGTAAATTGCAAGACAGCGTCATATGTTAGGGAAGCTGTCATTTGGCAGCCTCGTAAAGCAAAGCAACTTGGTTTCCAAAGAGCTTGTGGCGGACTTTGAAATAATTTTAGATGAGCAGAAGAGGCTTCAAGTTGAGGATAATATTTGAAATGAAGCTGTCTTGACAAAGAAAAGGGTCTTTGTTTCAGTAAGAATTAGCTGAAGAGGATGAAGTGAAAGGCAGGGGCCATACAGGGTATGGTAGAAGGAAAGGCAGGGACAGAGGACAATCTGGATCAGAGAAAAGATGCTGTTATTTGTTATCAATGAGAAAGTGGTGTAAATTGCAATGGTGCAAATTGCAAAATAACCTGGTAAATGTAGGGAAGGAAGCAAAGAGAAGGCGAAATCCCAGCTTTGGCAAATGTCTAAAGGAAAAAAAAAAAAACAAAACCAAAGCTAAAATTAGCAAGCTGTTCACCTAAATTAAATTAGCGTGAAGTGGAAGATGTCCCATTGTTAAAGATTATCTTTTGTGAAAACTTCATGGAAGAATGAGGAAGTGAAGGTCAGAGGAGACCAGGTCTGGCAAGACCATTTAGAGCTGTAAAGCTAGTAAGTACCAAAAAGGGTATAAGTATTGGAAGAGAATCTGGTGGGAGTATTCAGAGATAGAACCTGTCAGCGGAAATAATCATATTCAGATTCAGAGAAAATGATGTTGAATACTTAGCCATGTGGGTCCCTAGAGAAGGAGATTATTTGAGATTCTTGAAATACAGTAGATGATGTCATAGATGAAAGGGTACCTGAAGCAGCAGTCAGAGATTACCAAGCAAAGTGCAGGTTAAGTATTGAGTATGTGCAGGGTATCTGTGGGGATAGAGGACGCTAGGAGAATTCTCTTTATTAGTGAGAGAAAAAAGATGGATCACAGAAGGAGATGAGGTTGTGGAAGGGATGAGAATTTTCCTATTTCTTACAAATTATAAGAAATCACACATATTATTTTCAGGCTAGCCTGGGAATAGATAAAATTCCTTCTAAAATGATTTAATGAGTAGAGTAGTGGAAGTATAAATTGTAAATAAAGATGAAAATACAGAAATCGTTGAACTGACAACAAAAGGACTTCAAAAAATTCTCACTTGTCTTGAATGCAGCAGGAATATTTGTACAAATATATTTAAGTTCCTGGCCTGCTACTTTAGATTTATGTATTTCTATTTTTCCTTAAGGACAATATCACTCCACCATTAAAATCAAAATTAATGGCAAAATTAAAAAGTTACCACTTTCCTTCTTCTCACTTCTATACACATAGATGTTACTGATGTCTCTAGCCTGAAATAACAGGGGCAAATTAAAAACAAGAAAGCATATTATCATGTTAAGTTGTCCAGGACTGTTCTCAGTGAGAGCTTTAGTTTTGTTTGTTGTCAGAACTGTAGGAATCAACTTGACGTGCCTGCGTATTCAGGAATTATCTGGGAAAAATCACATGCAAAGGCAGCACCAGTGAGGAATGGTGAATTGCCTGAACTCATTTGTAATAGTCATGAGCAGTTTGATCGTTTCCCCAGCCTTTTGAAGCAATGTGATTTGTGCTGTGAAGCTAATGCTGGCAATAAAGAGCCCATGTCTATCTGTTAATCAGGTTGAAGATGGCAGCTGTTTCACATCAAAAGGATTTTAAGACAAAAGAAGAATAAAATACAAGACAGAAAGAGAAAGGAAAATGATTTCTCAGAGTCTAAAATTAATCGTGATGATTTAAACAATTCCAATGAAGACCTTTGTGTACGCTGAAGAGATAGTGGGGAATATTGGGTTTCATTGATGAAGCATTGATACAATCAGCTTCAGGTCTCATTGAATGCCTTGAAATCTTTTCAAATTCGTTTACTTTTCAAAGTCTCTAGCATGCTGGAGAAAGTTACCATTTCATCCTTTGTTGCCACTGCCTTCGAAATGGCATTCATTATTGTGGTTTTTATTCTTAGAGCTATAGAAGAATAAACGTTATTATCTTTCTGTCATTTAAAAAAACTTTTTTTTGTTTTTTTAATTCTAGCAGATGTTTTCTTTGATTTATTCCAAATGTTTATTTGTTGATATCATGTGTTGACCTCATAATAAGACCCACTATGAGAAAGGACACTTCTATTTTTTAGCTTGGATGATGTTGGAAAGAGTTCTGATGTGTAGGATTTCAGTGGGGGAAATCCTTGTCTCTTTGCAGTCACTTAGGTTTTCCTGTTGTTTTCAGCTGAGCCTGAACTTACCCCACTATGCATGAGGAAGACCTGTGCTGTGTTGTTTTGGATTTGAGCAACTCCAACAAGGTTTTCTTACACTGGTTTTATGACGCAAATGAAACAACACTAGCGAGGGGATTCTGGTTCAAATGCCCACCATTTAAAGACTGTATTGGATGTCATTTTATGAATACATTCATTAATACTATTTCATTGTAGGAAAAAAATTAAGCACTCAAGCCTTACTGGTAAAGAGTTAATATAACATTGTACCTTCTCATTCCTTACCTAAAAGTTGCTCTGTATGGAGTGACTGTTCATTTTATAGGTAAATTATGAGTTATAGAACCATGTAATAAAGATGTCTCCCTGCCTAACACATCAAGCCAGTGTCTTGCAATCAACTTATTTTGAGATCCACCCCACTCTTCAAGAATCCTGATAGAGGCAAAACAATCCACTCCACAATATTTCATTTTTTTGCTTCCACAAATTGCACAGGGCCAAAGGACAAGAAAGGGTAGGATTATAGTACTTTCTTGTACACAGAAACATTAGCAGTACTCAGTCTCATAGTATGAAATATGTAGCTGGAACTTTAAATGGATACCAGTGGGAAGGGCTTGTGATCACTCTTCAATGAGACACACAATGTGTTTTTAGTCCATGGCTCAGGATTACAGACTTTAAGTTCATGGTGGCTTTAGGTTTTTTAAAGAGGGCTTTTATGGCTCTCTGTGGGTTTGTAGAGTTGGACTAAGGCACCTGGTTTTGCAGATGTAAGGAAGTGAATAAATAGTGCTAATAAAATCTTAAACACTCATCAAGAATTTCCTGAAATATTTCCTAAGTAACATGTTTTGCACATATTTGCATTTATTTTTTCATGTACATGCTTGACACATATTTGCATTAATTTTTTCATGTACACCAAAAAGATGGTGATGAATATCTACTCTGTGATGTATCTTTGTAGATATAGCATGTACTTATTAAAATTCCCAAACGTCACAAAGAATGGTACATATGCAGTCTCTGGAGAGAGAAAAAAATGAAGCAAAGTTCAATATATGTTCCCAAAATACAAGGTTTTACCTTATAAGTTGCTAAAGAGATTTAATACATGCTATTGTTAGAGAAGAAACCTTAGTTAAACACTTGGTAGTGGTGACATTTGATCCTGTTTGTATCACAATTGTATAGTATGCATTGATAGTATACTCATTTATGTGACAATATATTCATTCAAATGCTCTGTTGTGTCTTTTTTTACCTAAATGAAAGTGGTTTCTTTTTGTTTTCCCACTTTGTTCTGCTCTGTTCCCATACCTTAGTAAAGCTGGCTACAACTGTTACTGTAGCTGAATACATGGGCAATTATTTTCAAACAGCTGGAAACTTTTTAAGGCTCGTTTTTCTGCTCCGTGAGGTATTAGTAGGTAGCTCTTCTTTCATGATGGATTGCATGGCCCTGCCTGAAGACTACCTATATTTTCAATCTCCTTTTGCTTATACTTAACAGTGAAAAGGTCTGTAACTTGAACCACACAACTATCAGGTTCCACACAGGAGCCTCACTATTTGGCAAATTATTTGCCTTTGTTGCATTCATTTTTGTTTATAAAATACTAATTACCTCTTTTATTGTTTGAAGAGATTAAAAGTTAATAGGAGAAACTAAATAAACAGAATGCCATTCTGCACAAACTATATAAGCTGGTAATTAATTTCTGGCCTCCTCTGAGCTAATTAACTCATATAAAGAAATGAAGTTAATGAACCATAATTCTAGTCATACAAGTGTAGATACAAGCAGTTTGACTTAATGAATTAATAAGATATTTCCTTTCTTAGAGGTTTTTCAATTGTCTTCCTAGTCTGTAGGCCTTCTTAATGTTTCTTTCTGGCTAAAAATTTAATAAATGTCAGGGCAACCTGGAGATGTGACTTCACAAATTTTACTGTCATGTAGGAGACCACAATTTCAAAGCAAACAGGGAATTTTAGCTCAGCTGGATGATGAATCTTGATACACAACAGAGATGTTTTCTGACTGGAGGTGAAGAAGTAACCATCTTAGACTGAAAAGTAACATTTTCTGAAAATGTAGTCACTTTGCTTTATCTAGACTAAGGCACAAGTGAAAATGAAATAATTAATAATTATAATGGTATCCCTTTGGCTGAGGGAAAGGATCAATTGTTAGTTTAGACTGCTGACAACCTCATTTCTATCAGCATTTCAGCTGGAATTTGCACTGTTATCTGTGGCAGCTATAATCAAAATTTGAGTTGGAAGTATAATTCTTAGTCTTGAGAAAAAGATTGTTCATGTCATGCTCCCTGGTTTTCTGGAAATACGACTTATTTTGCCTGTTTTGCTACAGTACCAACACAATGTTAGCTTTAAGTGGGCTAAATTGATATCAAATAGACCCCATGCTAAAGATAAGAATACATGCAGTGTGGCAGTCCTTGGAAAACCCTGTCTCTGTGGTTTGCATTACATTCTCCATGCAAGTCGTCCCCCTGTAAATCTGCCTGTGATGCCATTAACACTCCCTCAAAAGGAGTTGGGTCTTATGCCTTTATGAATTACCAAAATCCTCCAAAATTCAGAAAGTACAGTTTTCTGCAAGACTGATTTTCCATTTTTTTCATTTAATGGGATGGAACATGATTGTATAGGTTACTTTATTATTAATATTTTACAAACCATTTAAAATAATTTATTGTTTAGCAGTCTCGAGGACATAATGCTTCTAACACATTAAGAAAAAGATGATAAACAGAGGAAAAGAATTTAAAATTTTAAAGCTGATTTTTCCCTTCAATACTGGAGTACAGAACATAATTGGACATCTGTTATGAAACCTGTAACTTCATGAATCAATGTAAGGATTCTGTTGATTTCAGAAGGATTTGCATTTCTAATAATTTCAGAAGAAGAAAATAAAAGAGGTGAAAAGTCTTTACTTATTTCTTAAGGCCTATATACATTTGTACTGCTCTATATACATATATTCCTTGCTTCTTTTCCCTTTAAGATGTAAACTTCTCTTATCCTATTGTTTTAAACATGTCATTTACCTAAGTGTCAGCAGTCTCTGTTTCAGACCTTTGACCTTGGACTGTGACCAGGTGATCAATTTTGTTTTCCTTGGGCTTGAAAGCACAGCTGACACAGCTTTAGAAATGTATTTCATTTTGATTTAGTAACTTTCATTTATCCATCTCCATTATTTACTTAGATTCTAAGAATACATCCTTTCTGGGATATTTGTTTCTAATTGTTGATATAGATACACATAAACATGCTGCAGTCTCTAAAAGTAAACAGTGTCTGGCTGCTGATACTCTGAACATAAAATGACTAGGTCATTTTAGATTCAAAAAAATCTCTGATATAACCATGGTAGCATTTGTTATTAATGAAAAAAATAGCTGCTTAGTACCAACATGCAATGTAATTAAAAAAGAAGATTCCAATAAAACTAGTTTCAAAGCAACTTGTCAATACAAAACTCATGAAGGAAAACTTAAGCATGACAAAATACGATTTTCCTACAGAAAACATTGCTGCACTGATTTCAGGTTTTGGGCAAATAAGAATACAATATATTTTTTTTTCAGTTCTGAGTCCATTTCTCCTCTGCTGCCTGTTAATAGATCCGAAGTATTAGATCCAAATACTTTGTCTATCCAAATCCATGCATAGCAGACTCAGAGTGCTGGCAGTATCACATGAGGTTCTACCACAGCCAGATTGGAAGGTATCTGAAAAGAAAATGCTGCAGAATCTTTTTGAGTAGACGATTCCATTCATCCAGAGCATAAATTATAGAGTATTCCATATTATCACAAGGGCAAATTTTATCCCTCATGGTAAGTGTACCTTTCACCTAGAATAAGCATTTACTTATTTAAGAAAGGAAGATAGGTTGGTGCCCTCACTGAATACAACAAGTGTTTTAGGAAACAGATAAAGTTATTGCTGTCCTTAAGTCCTTTTTATGCTGTGTACTGATGGTTAAAAACTTGCATCTTATCTTACAAGCTCACTGTACTTCCTCAAGGACAACCAACAGAGTGCTATCCAGAACAGCCTCCATCTACAACCAAATCTTTGCCAAATCAAATTCTTATGTCTTCCAGATCAAGCTAAAACCACAAAGCTCAGGAAACAGCAGAGTTTACCTTTGATTAGGCACCCAGCTGAGGTATATACTGGGTTCTAAAATTTCTGATTATTAAATTATCAAATTATTCTCTTTAGTAGTCTTTGGCACTTGATTCCTGCTATAAAATGCACCCCCATCTTCCTCCCTTTAATCTTTTTTGAGATGCATCACAGCACTAGAAGTAACGCTACTGTGCATGGTTATGCTCAGAGCTTAAACTACAGATTTCAGAAGCCTAGTCCTATTTAAATCACAGATTTAAAACTTCTATATGTATTAAAGCTAATCTTCTCTCCCTTTAGAAAATGACATGTTTTCAACATATGTCAATGGACAGTATGAAAGATCATTCTGTTAACAGATAAAAGTAAATCCTGGTGTACTTGATAGGAACTGCCTGAACAAGGTAAAATTAAACTGCAGCTTCCTGTCTACACTATGAATTAACATATGGGTGTTCTGCACTAAGATTATATCTTTTTTCCCTTGGTTTTCTTTGTAGGCTTGATTATTATTAAAGACTAAACCCTATGTTTAAGGCTGTGCAAGTTAATACTCTTGAATTAACTTTTAACTTGCATTTTTTCCTAGTCCATAATCAGATAATCTATGAGCAAGACTGTTTAATAACTTTTAATTTTAGGATTTTTTTTCTAATGATCTTAAATATTAACCCTTGTTTGGGTGATAAAAGGAATATAATTCATGTCCTATGTGTACTCCATATAGTCTGTTCTACTGCCAGATAGATGACATACAAGTATTATTTGTTGAATAATAAGACTGAGGAGGCTGCAAATAGAAAAATATTCCTGAAAAGTGATACCTGGTGGATGAGGTTCCAGGAGAGAGTCATATTTCCATGTGTTGCTTCTGAAGCCGTGCACCCTTTTCAATAGCCTGTTTTGTGTGGCTGCCTGAACACTTGACCTGCACCTACAGATTTGAGCACTCAATTCCAAGTCACACCACAAGCAGGCTACCTTCAATAAGAGCAGTTTGAAAAGTCTACAGTCTCTTTGGATAAGACACTTCTGTGTGGAAAGCTTCCCTAAGTTTTGCACAGGGGATAATTTTACAGTTTGTGATTACTACATTCCTTTACCAAATTCTGGCCATCAGTGAAAATGGTGACAAGCAAACACTTAAAATCCTGGCAGGCTTTTTCCACTGTGGTTCATGCAGCACTGGGTGTGTGTGTGTTAGCATTCAAAAAATAAAACAATGGTTATGATCATTATTGGGAGGACATGGTTTTAGACAAATAAACTGCTCTTAGAAGATAGTTTTAGTGACATAAACATATTAATGCTGAGATATAAATCACAGGGTCCTTCTACATTTTCATTATCTTCCTCTGAGGATTTACCAAGCTATAAATGAGATTCTATAGGAAATTCACCCATATATAAAAATTTATAGAGTGATTTCGAGCCTATAAGGATTAGCACTCAAATCATTATATCTGTATTTTAATCATAGTTGTAATCAATTAAAGTTACATAATTTTGACTTTTCTCAGTCCATTTTTAATACGCTCTGGCTGATGTATTAATACTTTTTTGGTTGTTGAGAGGTTTCTTAAATTAGAGAAAGAAAAACATTGAATTCTTAAGCAGATAAAAAAGGCTTAAATACATCATGATTAAACCATATGTCTTGTACGATCATCTCTTAAGTACTATAAGTCTTTACAGATGTACTGACCTCTTAGATTCCACAGCACAAATGAATCCCATTGCAACTGTGATATATTAATATTTGTCAAAGTCCTCCAAATTGAAAAGATTTTCTTTTCCTAGTACATGGGATTGCTTAGTTGAAAATTAAAGTTCTTGTCCAAATAGAACTGACGATTTGTTGCCTTCTATTCTGGGGAAATTTCTCCCGCCTTCTGTTAGATAATTTTATTGTGTTTCATTTTTAATAGCTTGAATACAATACTGGCCTTGTCATAGTTACTAGAAAATGCTTGAGTCTTTAGGAGCAAATGAAGTTGAGAGCACCTAAACATCCTGAAGACTATCTCACCTTCATGTGTAGAAACTCTAACTCAGACAGGAAGTAAGGGTAGAAAACAATAACATCATTATTTTCATATTTTCCACATTATTATTCTGTTTCAGTGGTTGTTTAATCAATAAGAAATTAAAAATTATTTTGAAATGTACTTTGTCCTAAAAACTGTTTTACCTTCACAATGTTTATGAGGACTGTCTTAGATTTGGGAGAGTAGGAATAGAAATTGTCTCTCTTTTCTACTGTTGCAGGCTCTCTGCAGCACAGGGACAAGTCATGACAGCTAACCTTCAAAGAGTAGAAAACAGGCATCTCTGAGACATAAATAATGTGGATTGATTTTGGAAAACTAAAGACTGCAATCAAAAAAAACCAACCAACCCATTCATCCAGTCCACCACAAAACAGAATAATTCAGCCCCTAATCTTTAGGGCCTTTAACTCAGTTGGAATCCAGTTAAAATGAAACAGGTGAGCCTGACACTTCCAATGCAATGGAGCTAATACAAACACTAGACAGTTTATTTTCAGGTTATATATGAATGTGATTTGTGAAAAATAACATCAATTGAGTTTGATCACTTAAGAATTTCCTTTTTAAGTCATCTTCTGAACCTTGATATTAAGTTAGTAGTGGTATTTTGAGCCTTAAAACTTGCATCTTTACATACTACTTTACACTTCCATTCTGACTTATTTATATCTTCTGAACTCACCAATGCTGTATTTTAAAATAATAACTTTATTTATGAAAAATAGTAATTTTTGTTGGATTCAGAACAAACTTTCCATACCTTACTGTAGGAGACCTAGGTTAGACAAGTTTTCTGCATAAAAAAGTTCTGCCTTGACCATGCAAAGATCAAGTGTTGGAAAATTTAATTACCAACACAAAATGGAAAGTGATCAGAAGATTGTGGATTATATCATGGTCTCTGTGGAGTGTGCTAGAGTTGCAGATCTGTGACAGATTGTGAGTTAACAGTGTGAATTAATAATTTTGAATTTAGAGGGGTAGTTGTGAAGAAAAGGATAAAATTTTGTGTTGATTTTACAGAAGACTCTTGCAGTGCGATAAACATAAGTGAATTTTCTAAAATGATGGGTACAACAAAACACATACAATGGCTAAATTATATCTTTAAGAAATTGTCCATAGAGTAGCAAAATGCATTTACAAAAAATCTACCTGATGCCTTTTAGCAGATGGATTATAACCATAAATAGAGAGGGACAATTACACACAGAAAAGTAAGACATAATTAATACAAATATAAGGTTATTGAATGCATGTAATCCATTTTATATATTAAGTTACGCAAAATTCTTCATAACTAAGTGTTTGTAGCTATTCTGCATTAAGAAAGAAGGTACAATAGTTGTGTCAGTTATACCAATAAACATTTGCCCTGTCAAACATAACTGCACAGCTTTTTGTTTGAACTTGTCTGGTCCTGTTCCCAACTAGCGAATTTCTTAGAAAGTGTGTGGGACAGATAACCTCTCCCAGATTTCCCTGAAAAAGTCAACTGTTAGTTCAGCAGAAAATCTCTGTCAATTTGTACTTAAACAGAATGCAATAGATGCAATATGTAAAAAGAAATATGTGTGTTTCTGTGTGTCTCTCAAAACTCACCATCAAAAACTGTTCATGGAGGAATGCCAGTGGATGTACTGTATACTCTGGAAGAGTAGAAAATCTGTCAGATGGTTGACACGAAAATAGAAGCAAAAATTCACTCTCTGCTTTGTCTCCCAAGCATGCATGGATCAAAATAATAATGGCAATGAGAAGAAGCTCTGCTTCCTTACAACAAAGAACAGTCATAGTCGCTGGCCTTGAGTGCTGAGAGCATGCAGGAGGTGTACAGGGAAGTTATGAGATGGGATTATCCTAATGGAGCATTGTTACTGAACCAGCAGCATTCCGTGCACCATGTCAGTGGCACAACCAAAACCAGTGAATTTTGAGCTGTAAAATAATATTCTATGAAATAGGGTCAGATGTATAGTAAAGGACAGAGGCCAGAAGAGATGCTATAAGTGAGCAGACAGGTGGGATCCCATAGCAAGAGCATTGCCTTGTTATTTAGTGTGGAGTAATTTCTTTGGAATCTTAATTTGGGTACCAGGAAACAGACTGAATATAGATGGTAATTACTGATGGAGTTTAAGACTTTGTGAGAGAGGGATAGATTCACTTATATATCTCTTAGCATTCATTATAGCCCTCAGAAGACAAGGGAAAGCCAGGATAAACTATTCATGATTGTGCTGAATACTGTATAATGTGTGAAGCTACTGTGAAAAAGATACAAAACTGAATAATTATTGCTGAATAATTCTTATGAAAAAAAATGTCTGTATATACTCCAGGTATTCCTGATTAATTTACAAGGAGTTCAATTGCAATAAATATGTGAGATGTTTCGTCAGAAAACGTTATCAAGCATGATTCTGCAAAAGTAGCAAAAATAATTAAGGAAATACGAAGGAAATTCCTGCTTTTAAAAAAAAAAAACAAAAAAAACAATAGCTGCATGTCTGATATTTCCAAGATCAGCAAATGGTTTTTTACACTATCAGAGTTCTTTTTAGGTACAAATTTTTTTAGTAAGGCTACCAGTAGTTATTTTCCTTTTTCAAAGTATTGATCACAATCTAGTAAAGCAACAGTTCAGACTTTAGGACTCCGTTACTGCACAAAGAACACCAGCAGTTTACATCTCTTATATTCTCCAAAAAAGACTGTGAAGTGTGTAAAAGAAAAACATTCTGTTTTAGTCAACCATGTATGTTTATCGACATATTCATGGGAACTGAGTAGCAATGGAGTCTCCAGAAACAGCAATTGAAAACACTTTCCTGATGGCACCATTGGGACAATTAATTATTCAGTTTCACATGGAGAAATATGTTAGTGTAGCTAAATGAAGACAGGAGAGAACACAACACTTAAAACAAAGTGTTTCTTCTTTAAAGCATAAATTCATGCACATAGGTCTAGTTCACTTTTGTCAGCATATATGCAGCTTCCAGTACCATTGACTGGTCAAAATAGATATGCTATTGACAGAAGCAGTAAATAAGGTGTTCAGTAACACACACACCTTTTCTTCTACAGCTCTGGGTCTGTCTGTGTAATTTTCAAAGATAGAAATCTTCTATATCACCTATGAAAAAGCATTTTGGATTTGGAAAGAAGAAAGTACTTGAGGTAAGAAAAATGAAGTTGAGAAGACTTTACCTACATAGGAGAGACAGTATATTAACATTTCACCTTTAAAACTCAATAACCAAAAATTTAAGAAGTTACATTAGTTCAGGTCTTGCAAAAGTCTGAACTGAATTTAGCTCCACTTCCTAAACTCGATAAATTATGTTTACAAAGTATGTTTATTATATTCACACTTAGAGATGTTGCAACCAAAGTCTATTACCAGAATTATACTTGCTCTGTGGTTGCAAAAACCAATAATATGCACAAGAATGAAAGAAATGGTTCCTGCAACATTTTCTCCACATTTCTGCAGTCAAGTAGGGCCATAGAGAAACTTCACATATTCACAGTATCTTCCAATATGGAACCAAAAAGTAGATAAAGAGCCATCAGGAACTAGAGAACTAAAAATTATGTTTTTTCATTACATTTTTATGCCCTAACATTGATTCCAAAGCCCACTGTGGAGTACCTTAACTTTTCCTTACAAGTTTTATGCTCTTCTCCTACAAATGCAATCCTATTTCAATATTACTTAGTTTAGCCCAATATGACCTGCCTTGAAGAAGAATTTTGCCTCTTCTTTCAACGCTAAACTAGAAAAAATCATGCACCTGAGCTTCCAGAGCTACCACAGCATTTGAATATGTTCCATTTTTAACATTTTGAATCATGTGTGATTTGTGTTGCGAGCCAAAGTCCGGAGAGAATTTTCCAAAAATATCTGAGAAATAGATGTTCTAGTTCTACTGTTCCTATTTAAAGGTCAGGAATTATGACTTTTTACCACTTCTAACTCAAATTATAAAAAGAAAAATCAAAGCTATTTAGCATTGGTTTATGTAGCTATTTTTGGCATTAGGAAAATAAGTCACTTAGTATGCACTGCATTATTGTACTATTGTACTGGCACCAATTTGTTTGTTTACTGATTGAAGCTAATTTAGCCAGTTTATAACATGTCAGAATTTTTCCAGGGGTTATAGAATACATGCTTTTTGGAGGCTTGCACAACCACTGATAATTAGAACATTAGCCCTTGGGTTGTTTCCTTTTTGTTTTTCCAAAAGGAATAAAAAACCACCTGGATGTGTTAAAACACCTGGGTAATTTATATGGAACACACACAACATACACATACACTTTCTTCTCCAAAACAGTAGAGCTTCTGTTTCCATGCTGGCACAGAAATGATTGATATAACTAACGACTGATGAAGTGAAACCACTAGCTGTTAATAATTTCACAGTAAGCTTGTGTTTGTTGTTATACAAAATAAGGGCCCAATTCCTATGTATATTCTTTATTGACATTACACAGAGATAGAAAATGGCATCTAAAATTCATTTTTTCTATTACTTCTCCAAACAAAGATTGCAGCACTGTATCTTAAACTATCAAATATTTTCATAGAAAAAATCTACTCAGATAAATGAATAATGTTCATAAAAAATTATATTTTAAAAAGCAAAAATTTTTTTTTCCACCTAGAAAATACTTCCTATTTTCAAAAATAATTATAAGACTTCCTGATGTGAACAGAACTTTTTTGCATCATATTCCTGAAGTAAATTTAGCCAGGAATAAAAAATATCCTAATTTTCATGCATACATTTTTGGGGAAGGAATTGCTTGATAAATCACTGTAATTTTAAGTTATTGATTTGTGGGAAACCAAAAAACTGCTATTCATTTGGTAATCACTTTCTACAAAACCAATAATTCATTATTAGTTTGCAAATGAAGACAGGACAAAGTAAAGTTATTCTTCCAAGTAAATGAATAGGAAAGTCTTTAAGACACAAAAAGTGTGGCATTTTCTTTGATTTGGTTTAAAAGCTGTAGTCTGTTCACAAGGCCCACAGTGTTCACACATATAAAAGGAATGGGAATTGGGCATCCAGCACAATTTTTTTTTTTTTTTGAAAGACATCTTCTGTATATATTGAGGGAACAGCAATTCCTGGAAAACTTCAAATGTTCCATAATCTGAACAAAAACTCAGAGACAGAAGAAGACAAAATTATTTATCTCTTATTACAGACTTATGGTAAGGATGCTAAAGGTGTTTTGCTTTATCACACATCCTAGAAAAAGAAAAAAAAATAAAATTATAAAAACCATACATAAAAAATTTCAGAGGAAGAAATCTTAGTATCTATTTTTCCTGGGTGATTTATACCTAATAATTAAATAAAGCAACAATTTCTTCATTCTTCTCTTGTACTGGATCATGATGACATACCCATGTTGTGAGCACATGTGGGTACAAAGGGATCTTGAAAACTTGGTTTATGCAGCTGAGCCATTTTGTGTTTATATGAAGAGAAAAAAATCTTACTGTCTTTACTTGTGCAAAACCACAGTTTTGCTGCAGGATTCAAGGACATAAACGACATAACACCCCTAGAAACAAATAAGAAAATTCTTCCATCCAACTATACACGTTGGGAAAAAAACCCCTAACCAGCCAAGACTAGAACATAAGCATCTTTATTCCAAAAATGGAAAATATTTTTCTGACCTGAGCCATGCAGCATTCTCCATACCCAAGGCCTGACCAAGGCACTGTAGGTACCTGCTGCTGCAAGCCCTCAGCCATGCTGCCTGAAAACCCCAGCATAGGGAACACAAAACTGATGCTGCAGGAGACTGGCCATAGTTTTTGTGAGTCTGTAGTTTCTTTTTAGAACACTATAAAAACACCATGATGAAGTTGCTTTGTCCTTTGCCAAACCTGGGCTGTGTTGAGGGCTCTTCCTGACAGCATTCCATCCCTGTGCACCCTCCTCAAGGGCTTGCATGGAACCAATCAGCCATATCCACATCAGCCTGTGGAGAAGGAACCAGGCCTGGATGCCCCTTGGCTACCCTGAGAGCTCATATTCTTCAACCTGCTGCTTTTAGGTCATGGAGTCAAAAGCTGAAGTGGACTTGTGTGTGGAGGCAGTTTGGGATGCTGGGGAGGGAGCAGGAAGAGGAGGCTGGAGGCATGGCACACACTGCCTGCCCAGGAATGGAGGGCTGCAGGCCGCCCAGGCTGCCCAACATCTCCCCTGGCACGGCCCACAACTCCATATCAAAGCAAATAACAAGAACTGCAGTGTAAAACTGCCTGACTTTTATTTTTGCCTTTCCAAGCTATTGGCTCCTTCACTAATAATCGGGATTTATTACTGGGCCCATCTGCTGCCTCTCTAAGGTCAAAAGGTAAACCGCAGCCATCGCTGATGTCACCATCAAGGTAGCTAGTAGCAAATGGACCCTGACAAGTGTACTTTTAAAAGAATATTGTGGCAAGAACACTCTGAGCATGAAAGTCAAGCTGATAAAGAAAATAAAGTCCAAAATACTAAAAAGATGTCAGCTTTTAACCCATTAATCCAAGTGATGGAGTCCAGCTGTCAGTCTTCTATCTGAGCAGCAGTCAGAAAGAAGAATGAGCTACTATGCTCAGTGAAATGTAATCAGGTCAATCTCTCTACAAGGAAATTCTTAGCACATCACATTTTACTGTATTCCTAGTGCAGACTTCTCAAAGGTACCAAGAAGTAGGAGTGGAAAGAGGATGAAGTCCTCGCCACAGTATTTGCCATTTCTTCTTGACATAACGATGTTTCATGAAGAGCCATCACTCCGGTTTTGTTTCTCAGCTTTTCATTTTCGCTCACCAAGACCTGTCTCTGAGGCATATATTTCTGTAGCTAAAGCAACATTTTTCAAGTTCAAGGGATAACCTCTGTCCCTTGCAACTGCAGCCCTCCTGATTTCTGACGCTGCTGTAATAAGGATCACAGTTTTCCTTCTGCATTGCTCTGTGTTTCTATTCAGGGTGATGTAAAGGGACTGCAGCTAAGGTTAAACTCTCCAGATAATTTTGTTGGTATGTTTTATCAGTTTCCGGGCAGGAAACTCCTTTTTGACTGCATTTCCAGCTGAGAATAGAAAGTGAAAAGGGCAGAAAGACTGATGTGAGATAGAGCAGCCCTTTTTCCAGTGGAGATGGAGGATTTACCTCACAGTTTGAGAACAAATTAGAAACTGACAATGTGTCAACAAAGAATTACTTGCTTTGTCTCAGCTAATGTTTCAGAGAGGTTATCTATATCCATGCAGCAACACCGCAAACAAGCAGCAGGTTGCTGACAACTGATGTAAATAGCTACAATTCCTCTACTCTCAGGGTCATACATTACTAGCATCATTTTCTTCTTTCCATATCAAGCAGTTGGTGGAGATAGTGATTTGTAGTATATATATATATACAAACGAATTTCCAGTCAACAGAGACATAAAGCAGATTCCTTTTCTGATTCCAGGTGCCGCACCATCAGCGAGTGCTTACGGTCTGCAAACACTCTAGCAATTTATTTTTACCTTCTGAGGGCGGGATGCAGAGTAAAAACAGAAGACATGGGTAAGTAGAAGCTTGTTTAGATTAAACTTTCAGATCTTTTGCTTTTCCACCTTGCATATAAGGACTTATGTTCCTTTCCAGGCAACAAGCAACAAGTACAGTGACATTGACTGTGCATGTGATTAGTGGTGAGCCTTTCTCATTAAGATCTCTTTACTATTTAAGGTTATGATGACTACAATGTCATAAAGTCATGGAATAACAGAATGGGCTGGGTTGAAAGGGACTTTAAATAGCATCTCATTCCAAAAACACTGCCATGGGCAGGGACACCTCCCACTAAACCAGATTGCTCAGGGCCCCATCCAACCTGGTCCTGAACGCGGCCAGGGATGGGGTATCCACATAATCTCTGGACAACTTGTGCCAATGCTTCACCACACTCACAGTTAAGAATTTTTTCCTAATGCCTAATCTAAATTGACCTTCCTTCAGCTTATAGCCATTATCCCTTGTCCTATTACTACTTGTAAAATGTCCCTCTTCAGCATTTTTGTAAGCCTACTTCAGGCACAGGAAGTCTGTGATAAGAGCTCCCCAGTCTCTTCTCCAGACTGAATAGCCTCAGTTCTCTCAGCCTGTCTTCAGACTCCCTCTAGCATGGATGCCACATGCTTTTCTTCAATGTTTATGGTGTCTTGAGTATTTGCTGCTAATGTCTCTACTAAAAATCCAGAACTGACTGGTTACATCCAGATTCACCTCCAGACAAAACTGTCCTTATGCATCCTCCTATATCCCAATCCTAACACCCACAGACAAGCATATTCCATACCAGACTGCCAATTTTAGTACCAGTTAGCCAGAGGCACAATCCCCTTAGGGCAGCTGGTGATATTTGGGAAAGGAAGTCACTAGAAATTCTCGCAGTCCACTGGAATTTCTGTGTCACTCTGAAATGGTTTATGACTGTAAGGCTCAAATCACAATATCCATTTGAATCTGAGGTGGATTGTGCAGAAGTGGACATGATAAATGTGTTAAATATGGGTCAGCTGCTGGAGAGTGAAGTGGTGGGGGTTTTCTTGGGGGTTTTATGAAGCACTTATGTGTTTGTACTGCCACAGTGCATGGATCTTCTCCCATACAAGACACACATATATTACTGAGAATGAAATTGACCCATGAAAAATAAGAGTTTTAAATGTGGAGTCTAATTTCAGTCATCAGAGTGTGAAAGATTAAAAGTCCTGCTTTCAGTACCAATTTCAGCATAGCCTTACCTTTGAAGCTGTCTGAACACCTGGATTATTTTCCAGTGCGTTTGATTCTCTAGAATAAAGGGTGTCTGCAAAGAAGGCTTAAGAGCAAATAAACTGAATGAAAAGCTAGTCACAGTGGTCAGATTGTCAGTCATGGAGGTTACATCTGTGAAAGGAATGGGTATGGCAGGAGCAGAGGGCAAATTTACCCCCTGGTACCTCACCAATGTACCTGTGCTCACAGTAGTAGTAAGTGCCTCTAGAGATAGTGGGGTATTTCAGTCTCTGTTTGTTTGTGCCTTGGCCTCTGCTGAGGTTAAAACTGTGCCAGCTGCTGATAACTCTAATGGTGTTTTTCTGATATGGAAACCTATTCACCAGAGATCATAATGGGAGTATCAGTGTTTAGTACAAGTCCTTTCCAGTTATCAGATATTAATGGCCTTTAGTCTGTATTGACCTCACAGGCCAGACCGAAGCCAGGAATTCAGAGAGAAAGAGAGAAAAGGATGGCAATTACTTTGTTTTAATAATACAGAAAGAGCATATGCGACATGTTTGAAAAGAAATCCTTTAAGATTTACACCTTAACCTCTTTTAGGTCATTTAGGGAAAGACATTAATTTGTTTTAAAATAGAGGAGAAAAATAAAACCAGACAAAAAATACTATGCAATAGATGAACACATGTGCCTTGAGAGGAAGACAATTTAGACTTAGAAGCACCATTGTACTTCTCACAATTACATTTGTTCACCTGCTTCTTAAGTGTACGCTTGTGGCTTGTTAACAAAATGGAATTGTCTGCTATACAGAGGCTCATAGGTGCAAAGTTAGAGCTAGCCTTGTATTTTTGCTGTCCTGTTGTACTGTGTGGCAGGTTTTTAAGTTTTTCTTCCAGTTTTAATGTCTCTTCTTTATGTTCTTTGTAATTATGGAAGTAGAATCTCCTAAGTCTATTTGGTCCTTCAAATCAACATGGCAAAAATATTGATTCAGGTAATGAGGCACAGGTGTACCTTGTAGGCACTCCATAAAGAATTCTTTCCTGGGGAATCAGCCCAAAGTTACTCAGCACATTTCTGTAATTGTGCTACATTAGGCAAATTACTATATTAAATAGCCCACATGCTCACATTTCCACCTGAGTGGGGTGACACTAGGTTGCACGCTTGGGTTGTAATAAATAACAAGCAAAAGGAAACAATTAGTTTAAGTAGACTTGCTAAACAGAACTTTTCTGCCTTTTTCACTCTTGTGTTTAATCATGACTCTTCACTTCTACATTTTACTTCAAAGAAGAATAAAAAAAGGTCATAGAAGTTCCTGATATTGTCATTTAGGCCTTTTCTTCATTCTTTTGTCATTCCTTCTCCTTATCCCTTCTTTTTATAGCAACAATGTGTGTGAGACACTGTGCTCCATCTCTAGACAGTCATTTTTCAAATAACCCCTGTGTGTATCAGATCCTTGATCTGTAATTTTTTGGATCAAATGTTCTGACTGCTCCTCTGTGTGTTTGTAACGTCATCTAAAATGTTGTGAGGCACTGGCGCCATTTCGGTCAAATCCTCAGAAGACATTATTGAACATTTATTTCCTGAAATAACTGGTAATTGTTTTAATTTCTCTGCAATTTTTTTTTCCTCTCTTTAAACTCTATTTGTTTCTCTCATTGAATAAATCTTTCTGTTCCTCATTTGTTAATTTTTTTACTGCCCTGTGTTAATTTCTTTCAAGTTATTTAGAGGGGGGATATTTTTCCTTTTAGCAATAGGTTGATACAAATTAAGCATTATGAGACACTTCTCTTTCTTTATTTCTATCAAAAAAGCATCTTTGTAGACTTATGTCAGGGTGTTAAAGTGCAAAAAAAGTTGTCATTCTGGAGTTGTCCAGAAGGTTGTTTAAAAAAAATTGCATACTATGTATCAAAGCTCTTCAAGATCAACAACCGACTTCTTCTCACAGATCACTTCTTAAAATACTAATAATTTTCCGTGTCTGTCACAGAAAATCGAGCACTCAGTTGACCTTCTTTATGTGGAGACTGCAACTATCATTTGTAGAGATATTTTTTTAAAAACTCTAGGTCCACAGGTATCATTTGTAGAGAATGTTTATTTAAGTCTTCAGAAATTT
This sequence comes from Phainopepla nitens, assembly GCA_013400175.1. Taxonomy (NCBI): domain Eukaryota; kingdom Metazoa; phylum Chordata; class Aves; order Passeriformes; family Bombycillidae; genus Phainopepla; species Phainopepla nitens. The sequence goes on along the minus strand of VXBQ01012931.1, from coordinate 86,476 downwards.
TTGCTCCCAAATTATACAAGTATGAAGCCCTTGGGGAGCATAATTGTAAAGTCATGAAATACTGTACATAAAGGTGAAATGCAATGATATATAAAAATTGATAAGATACTTTTACATATTTCAATTCAATCAGAGTGCGTTAGATATACTCCTTTTTTTGCATGAAATCACTGCCTCTTTCATCACAGCCCTCTTCCCATCACTTTCTCCCACTTCTCTGAATCTGGTTAGCTAATCATAATCCTTATAAAAGCAACACCTTTGAGGAAAGCATATAACTGCTGATTATACTAGTTATTTCCTTTTAATGTGTCAATAAAAAGGTAATTACATTTCATTTGTTTTTAGAGTTATAATTGTCTTGGAGAAAAAATTTTGCCTGCTGGAACCAAATCCCAGAGATTAAAGCAAAAGGAAAGACAATAACCTTGCTATTTTCTTCAAGATAGAAGACATTACTCTTAAAAAAATAGACAGATTCTTTGAAATACTTGTTCTGAAAGCAAAATGACCATAACTTCTTTTAAAACATGTTATTCCAATAAATGATCACATACTGAAAAACTATATCCATGTTATGATAATTGTATCAAAATGAATGACAAGAATACATTTGAAAACCCTTTGTTATTGCTGTTATATTTAAAGTAATTTTAAATTGTTGGGTTTTTTATGCTGTCCTCTCTCTTCTCCCAACTTCTCTTGCACTTTTGAAATGAAAATACTATGGAAAACATCAATCACATGAAAAAGTCCACCTTTCTGAGAATAGCATCTGCTGACTTTATTTTTGGTTACTGGACTGCTTACAGCTGGTGATGATATTATATATCAGTTGTAAAATTTGCTTTCATTGGTGTCAAATCCAAAGCCTTGTTAATTGAGGCTGAGATATACTGGGCGGTTTATGTATGCTTATCTTTTTATCAATACGATATATTTTTGTATAATAGCTCTTAGCACCTGTATAACTTCATTAGCTCCAACTGAGCCATGTCTTATTGATGCCAGTGCAAGTGCAGCTAAGAGCATATTCTAAAAGCACTGTTACAATGTCAAACAAATGTTACTGTCAGTTTTTCCTTTTCATTTAATTGATAGCCTTTTTCTTCCTATAGCTCTTAATTTTTTTTGCCAGCATCTTAATAACAATATGTTAGCAGTTCTTGTGGTGCCACAAACTGTTTTGTGTATGTTTTTATCAAATGCTGTACTCTAGTCTACTCTATCCTACTCCTGGTATAGTGAAGTGATTTCTCAAACAGTTGGGCCTGCTACAGAGATGACCTCTTGTGATGCCACTCATAGCAGTATGCAAGCACTTTCTGCCCACACTTAAAAAGATTTGTGATTTTTGCATCTTGGAAGTAGGTTGCCTGTAGGCACTTTTGTGCATTTTAATGCAGTGTCCAGTGACAGGGAGTAAAGGCTGATTGGTTCCTCACAAACAAGAATTCTCCCTGCAATAATTCGATCTGAATAATTCAGGCTCTAGAAGATTCTCCAATTGTTACTTTTTACACTATTACTGAGTCATTTCTATGGACCAAATTTTGAAGACAATTGTAATTTTAACATAAACTAGTCTTCTGTGAGAGGCATATTTTTATCAATACTAGTATATGAAACTGAGTGGCATTAAAGACTTACATTCAAATATTAGTTTAATCAAGAAATCTGGCAGAACTTAACATCTGTGCTTTGATTCAAACAAAAAATTTGCAAAACTTCCTTCTCCAAAAGAAGTATTTCTGAAGTCAAGTCATTTAAAGCATGGAACCCACGGCACTTCACAATGACAATAAAGAACTATAAATTTAGAGTGAAATATGTCTTTGAATATTTCATGGTTTTATGTGTCTGCCTGTCCACTCAACAAAACGCAAACACGAGTGAGTGAGCTTGAGAGTGGCACTTTTTGTCGGAGTTACATGCAATGAATGGACTCAATCAAGTGGGGAGTGAAAAATTCATTTTCTGACAGGGGTGTCAGCAGAATCATCAGCTGCTGATGACAATGAATGCGAAAAAACTGACAGGGTGGAAAACAGGAGACTCTAATACTGATCCCTCCTTTTCAGCTGTCCAGAACATAATTTCACAGCAATTATTGCCCCAGTTGATTTTATTAACTGCAGGCCTTAGATGTTTATCTAGTTACAGGGCAAGATGTGTAAGAATTAAACCAAAGTGAAGAAAAACGCTGTGTCATGAAAAAAAAATTATTTCTCCTGATGCAAACTTTGAGGAAGATGAGGTCAGCAGAGAATGAGTGCTATATGTTTTCAAAGAATCTGCAGAGTGTTATTGACCTCCTCTGAGATTAACTGAACAGAATCAATAGGTGACCAAATCCTCCCCTTTTGATAGGTACGGGATTTCTGATTTACATGGCTGTTATGCTTTAGTTTATTAAACCAAGCCATAAAAGCAAGGCTAAGTTTCCAACAAAGGGATAAAGGGATGAAGAAGATGTTTTAAAGCAGTAACTTTTTGTTGTTTGTTGTTCACATGTTAAGTGCACTCTGTGGACTAGAGTGACGAGGGTCCCATTTCCAACACAGCATGGAGTGGGTGATTTCGTCAACTGTAAAATGAAGCCATAAGAGCACAGCATGAAAATGTATTAGCAACAGTTAGATAAGGGAGACCTCAGCAAGGCGTACACACTTCCAATTGGTGAAATAATGCTTTTACAAATTGTTTTTGGTACATTAAGTACCTTTCACAGCCAAAATTAAAAAAAGAAAAAAAAAAAGAGAGAGAGAGAGAGAGACAGAAAGAGTAGACAAAAATAAATAAATAAACAGAGCCACAGAATTGCACATACAATAGACAGAACTGGGGCTTTTTTTTCCTCTCACAAAGTAATTTCATGCAGATTTTTTTTTTTTATTGAAATTGTTTCCCAAGTTGACAGATCTTGTGTACAATGATAAATGACAAAGTGTTATGCAGTTGTCAGCCTGTGCTGAGGGAAATTGCAGAAAAACTCCCTAATAATAATAATAAATATGCGTTTCTCCAAACAGAAGGTATTTTAAACTAGTAAGCACAGTGGTGTAGTAAAGTAGTATTAAACAGCAGTGAAGTGAAGCTGAGAAAAGATTTATATATTTGTACTAATCTAGCAGCTCTTTACTGGCTATGACATGCTGACAAGGAAACAAGGGTTATGAAAAATGATCTGACACTATGCTGTTAAATCTATGAATTTCAAAGTGCCGAATAGTCTGTGGCTTGCCAGGATTGAATGCCTGAGTTATTTCAATGATTGTTACAGAAAAACTAGGACTGTGATAACAAACTGTAAATGCAATAGTACCATAAGGAAGCCAGTTAAGTAAAGTGACACAGATGACCATAGCATGTCTTTTTGGAATGTCATAGAATTTCAGATACATCATTAAAGGTGTTGATTCAATTTAAAACATCTTTTTAAAGCAGCGTTCTTTGTTGGGAGGAATGGTCACATAAAATTGCCAGGGGATGCTGAAGAACACGTGGCGCAATCTCTGTGCCAGATCCTAAAATAGATTGAACATTTGTAGTTAAGAGGACTTCTAGACTGTAACATAAACTGGGGGTGTCTGAGTTAAGAAAGTACTGTCCATGTGGTTTCAAGTGGGCTTTAAAAATTTGGATCTAAATTTAGCACTTCATTGAATAAAACACAAAGCGTGTTTTTACTAAAACACAGCACTATTGTCTCACACATGAGGAGGTTCTGAGAGTCTCTTCTGCTAAATGTCATTTATTCTATATAGAAACAAACTTCTGATAGTTTTCATTTTCTTTCCTACTGACAGTTTTGAATACCTAAAAATGCTATTGAGTTTCATTGTTCTTTGATTTCTGTAGGAATTAAGAATATTTCTTGTCATTAGTTTACTTTACCTATATTTTTTGAGACTGATATTAAACTTGGACATTCGTCAAGTGTGGCATAGTGGGAAATAAATCTTACATCCTTTTCAATTCTGACTACAGCTTTCAAAGAGCAGGGGCAGAAAATTTCAGAAAAAGATAAATTAAATTTTGCAGTTGCATTAATTCTCCACTGTTTTACTGCAAACTGGAACTTCCTTCTATTTCCTCAAAAAATAAATTCAGTGATATTTCTGACAAATTATTTCTTGGTAATAAACAAAACAGTGCAAAAAGTCCATATTCAACATTAGCTGTTGACTATAATTGTTCATACCAATGACAGACTCATGTTTTTTCCCAATCATTTATGCTTTGGGGTTTTAAAGATACTCTGGGGACCTGCTGCTTCAGGTTTTGTCTCATGTCCTGGCAAAGAAAAGGCATAGTCTTTATGAGATGAAATGGCCATCATCTGCTCAGCCATATATGGGCGAGTTATGCTTGAGTATATTTAAATTAAATAAATATATAATCTTAGAAAAAAAGAAAAAGAAGAAGAAGAAAGATGAGGGAAATAAAAAACAAAAAGCAAAAAGGGGAAATAAATAAAATAAAACCCAAAATGAAATGTGTTTGTTATCATAGATATTCCAGTTATTCCAGACAGGAGTCATGATTGGTATTCTTATCACAAGAGTGTTAAAATAAAGGGCTAAATTAAGTTTCTAGAGTTAGTAATCTTTGTTAACAATGGGTGGAACCCCATGCTAGTTCATGAATCTACATCCATCAAAATTATGCATCAAAGTTTTACAAACATTTTACTTCTCTTTTGTATATTTCTTTGACTGATATCTTTAAGTGATCATGGGAAGGCCATATACCTTCATATTTTAGGGCCTGCATGAACTTTAATGAGCTGATTGTTTCTATGATTTTGGTTTTTTCATGAGCCTTGTGCATCTCCTGATTTCCTAATGAAATGGAATATTGTAATGGGATACAAAGACAAACAAACTGAAAAAAATTCCTGGTGTTGCTAATTTAATCTGCAGTGGAAACTAAGAACTCATAAAATTATTTAAATTAGTTATGTGCCTTTTTTAACAGATTTGAGGAGCACTTGAAATCTTATTTGCATGCACTCAGACCTCTCTAGTTTAATAAATGCTAACTGATTTTTGGGTGAATGGCAAACAAGAAAAAAGAAGCAATAAATCATAAATAAAATAGGACGTATACTGGTATTTTCATAAAATACATGTAGGATGAGACTACATCCACTAAAAACAATGGGATTTTTTTTTCTCTTGAAATTACTAGAGCCAGGATTACAATGCCAGACAAAACAAGGAGGCTTTTAAACTGTTATGAAATGATCACATGGGTTTCATTTTGGTTAGTTGCCCTTCACTTTTGAGTTGCCACAGTTCAATCATCATTACAGATGAGGCCCTGATGCTGCATGTAAGGAGCATGTCTGTGATTACAGCAGTCTCTACACACAGATAAACTGAACTAACAGTGGCCTAAAGAACGTGCGTCATCTGCTACAAGGAACGGACATTTTCTTTTGCAGGTGGACATAAAATACATGAATCCATCTCACTAAAATATCAACCTAGTAGTATAATTCTGACACTAAAACCTTATTAAAAGAGCCCTCAGGAGAACAGCGATGTGGAATTTCCCTCCACATTCCTGTTCTCTTCTTAAAACCATTTAAAAAAATAAAATAAAATTTAGTTCTTTCTCCATCAGAATCCATATACCAGCAAATTAGTTACAAGACAGGATTTTATTGATTTGTACATATCAAAAGATTGTGAAGAGAAAGCACAAATGCCCATCCTCTTTTGCTGGATTGCTCAAGCAGTTTGATCTGTTTTTCTTGATTCCTGGCTCCCAGCACTAAGCAAAGGAACAAATTAATAAAAGATTTAAAAAAAATCTTAATTTTAAAATTCCAAGGATAAAGACAATCCTTAGATGTACAAAATAAAGCTTTTTTTTTTTTTAATAAAGCTTCATGCGATCCTGATTTAATTGAGAAGTCCATGATTTTTAGTTAAACTAAGGGAAGAGGATAAACCTCTTTTCATTCTCTCAAAATTTAAGCTGTTTTACTTAGATCTTGTTCATGTAGATTCCTCTGTAAACTCACATGAGATCTGTCAGTCAAAATGAGATGTTTCTCTGCTCTCATTCATTTACTGGGTAGTTAACCATCTTCCTTCCTGAGCTTTCCTTTCTACACTCAAGGAAGGGTGCAATGTTTACATTCTCATTTTATTTGAATCAGCGTTCGCCAATGAAACCACTTTCTAAGGCAAGGACCACAGTGCAATGAAAAGCAGTTCCATAATCCTGAAGTGTGGATTTAGAAAAGTATAACTTGGTGTTCGTATTTGGAGTAGAGTCTTCAGTGAAATTCTGCTGTTTTAAAGAATGCTCAAATCTATTTCGTGGATAAATATACTTGAATTTATAACACCAAGGAGATAACATGTGTGCCTTCTCAAGCATAGGATATCATTGCTCAAACCAGCACAGGGGGAGAATTGAAATTTGTTGATTTTCTTTTAATTGTTTGTTTCAAAAGTAATTTCCATTATAGACCAATGGGAATTCTCCCTAAAATCTTCCAATGGAAACAATGTTTGAAATAGATGTAAAAGGCAATGTCCATCTACACTTTCAGAAGATTAAACTCTACTACTTTGCAGTATAAAAACCAGTGCTGATTACCTTATTGCCCTGACTACATTTAAATCAAACAGACCTTTGCATGTAGAGACTGTGACTAAGGAATTCAAAGAGAAGTTAGTTCTAAAATTAACAAACCACTATGAGATAAATAAACAGATTTTTTTTTTCCCCTCTGTCTTCTTATCCCTTCTGTGCAGCCCTGGAACATGAGGGAAATAAGGAGTGTTAGTGGTTCCTTGTGAACACAGTGCTCCCAGTTTTAATTCCAAAGGAACACGCCCCTTGAGACCAAGTCCTTCACTTCTTGCTACATCATGACCAATTCTCTAGTGACTGGACCAGTGATAGCTCCACAGGCAGGGTCTACTGCATGACTGTGTGATGCTGAAATAGCAGCATTTGACGAATTTAAAACTTGCTGTTTGTGCAGTCACTAAAAACTGCACCATTTGCTGGTTTTTCAGATTGCATGAGTGCAGATCATTAAGTGTTATTACAGTATTAATTATTAGAAATGTCCTGTATTAGCCAAATTAAATTGGGATAGTCAACGACCTGCAAGTTCCCAATACCACGGATAATTTAACAAAATCTCTGCCACACTGTGCAAGGTATTATCACATGTCAGTCACTTTATTTCACACTAAATATCAGTTTAGGATTTTTTAAAAAAATTTAGAGAACAGCTTATATTTGGTATAATAATAATTTGGTCTAAGCAAATAACTGAAAAGACACTTGTGTAAGGATTACATCCTCTGGAATGTTAACAGTTAAAAATATATAAATAGTTTGATGCCCTCATATAGCATGCATATTTAGTTTCAAATTATGTTTTACACTGTTGTGTACATCCTGAACTCTGTCATGGTTATTTATGTGATTTCTGGGGCAGTTGATCTATACCAAAGTAGTAGAAAGTTTGAAATCAAAAAATAAAAACAGTTAAAACTATTTTAGCTGTTATTGACTGAATTTCCATGAGAAGAAGAATTACTAGATACTTTCCATTGTCCAGAGTAGAATGTTTTTCAAAAATTTTTCTACAGCACTTGCAATACCTCCAGCCAGGCAGCCCTCAGGTCCCTTGCTGACCTCCCTACATCCATCTGGCTGAAAGCAGTGCATTACTGCCTCTGTGCTGTAGTTATGCCTGACAAATACTGCTTGGCAGTCTCAGATTCCAATCAAGCTGGGTTTGGTTAGTGGGACCTTCCTTTCATTGAATATAAATGTTTGTGTACAGTGACTGTCCAAGCACTGTGACACGTTCAGCGTTGTGTTCAAGTTTTCAATTAAAGCTTGTCTTTAGCCATTTGAAGGTGTTCTTGCTCGGAAGTGAAACTCCAAAACAAAGGAAGAAAAGCAGATATATGAAAAGAAATGAACAACTGTCATCAGCTCAATGTTTCCTAAATAGGGCAGTAGGCCGATAGAGTTCTGCTTGCTATTTCAGGTAATGTCCAATCAAAGAGCTGACAGGGAGCTCCTATGTGCAATAAAAAAAAGTAAAATTAAAAAAAAAATAAAAAGAAGTACAAAAAATTGTTATCTGTTCCCCATCTACTGCTTTCTTCTTATTAAGAGATACTTATAGCTATGCATATGCACAACCAGCTGTCTCCATAGGGTGCTTTCCCCTCCTTGGTGGAGCCATACCTCAAGGTGAAGTTAGTTAGTTGTTACCATCAGGAGTGAAACTGGACTTTGAAACTTGTTCTGCCAGTGTTGACAATTCTCTTACATACCTCCTGCAGAACATGGCTTCTTTTACTGTGCCAAAACCTATAGTGCCACACCCTGCCATTTTTCTAGCATTGTTGTTAACTGTTGCCCAGGAGGCCTTTCATTTTAAAATATTTCCAAGCAAAACTGTATTTTTAAACTTTCTATGTTATTTTCTAAAAGAGGCATTAGTTTCTTTAAAATGAAAGAGAAAAAGGTTTTGCTTTCTCTCTGGTTACTTATTGGCAACACAAGTTGATTCAGTGGCCTCAGAAAAGACTGGAAGTGAAAAAGTTATAGGGATTGAGTGGAAGCCCTTTTTCTATGCTGTCCCACCCACTTATTCCATCTCCCTTACCACTGCACTGACAGTTTTAGTGTCTTGAGTTTGCCTTGAAGTTGTAACGTGCTCTGGATGGCTGGCACTGGAGATGGATCTTTAGCTTTGACATACTCTACCAGGGCTATCAGCTGAGCCAGTGAAGTGTTGAACTGCCTGCTGAACGTCATATATCAGCTATAGATCATGTATTCCTCCTCTTTCCTTACACATCAAACTCCCAGGACGTATAAGAACGTTTGCAGTTTTGTAGTGTGTTGAAACATAAGACACTACACAACAAGGTTTTCAGTACCATTTATCCTGTATTCGAGCACTTCAGAGACCATTTATGAACTTCATGGATTCCTTTTCTTTCATCTTCTTTGACAAAAAAAAGGTTTTAATATGATTGCATCAATAAATCTTTCAACTATACTCATAAAACTTTATGACAGGGTAGCTTTTTCATATCTGGTCAGATTTGCTTGATAGCAACTTAAAGTAAGCAGCCGAACAGTTTTATTTAGCTGTCAAACTCCCATTAAAGACACAGTGCAACTTAAGGTGACAGATTCAGTCAGGAAGAGAAGAGAAAAGGACATGTTTATTTACTCCAGTCATTTTATTATGCTTCTGTTCCTTTGTTTCCATAAGGAATAAACTTCCTAAGGATGAGAAAGGAAATATAAAACAAAAGAATGCTCTACTTATCTATCAACCTCCAGATATCACAAACATGAAGGGGAAAATAGTTTTGTCTCTGTTGTTTTTAAATCTAGCCCTATCAACTGTGCAGGCTGATCTTTACCACACTCAGGAAACAAACACTGAGCAGACAAATCTGCACACTGGCCTGTGGGAAGCACAGTCCCACTGCTCTTAGCGGATTTTAGGAGTCAGAGATGTCCACTTCTGAGAAGAGGCACCAGACAATTGAGATTTTACACTATTTAGCTATTCCTACAGGGCCCTTAATCAGGGAATCAGCAAAGTTCACAGAAACAGTGCACTCCCTCAGAAACCAGATTAGTAAATTGAGATTCTGTCTAAAATGCAATTTTATTAGTTACTCTAGATCTTACTTGCTTTAAAAGAATGTGGCCAAATATGGCATGGAAAATGGGTTTCATTTTGCCTACCCAGTAAATAATTAGAAAGGTTCCCACAGAGACCTCTCTCTAAATAATCTTACTTTTAAAATTGGCTGTTATAAGGGTGTTAATATAGTCTGAGAAATTTAAGATAAATCCAGTAATTTCCATTCACTTAGCAACTATGAAAGAGTAGAGAAGCAACCTGAACTGAACAAAGGGTCAAGCAGCAGGAAATTTATGCTATGAACACCAATTCACACCTGTTAACTACTGTGACTAGGCAGCAGACAACACCAAGCATATCATTTAAATGGACTTTTCACAACTAGGTGTGCCATTAATTCACTGATTGGGGTCATTGAATCTGTTCCCTAGCAATTGTCCCAATTAAGCAGCCGTGCTATTTATCAGGGTGCTTATTAAGTTGATTTGTGAGTGTGTTTGTGTACCTTTACTTTAAACCCATATATACAATAAACAGCTGTTTCTAAAGAAGTGTATTCCCACCAGTAAAAAATAAATAGAGTCACACATGAGTGTGTTAATAATGCAGGGTAATAACCTCAGCAAAGAAAATGAGAAAAAAAGAAACAAAGAGCCATTAACTACAAATAAATCATTGGGCACCAAGAGTATATAATGCAGAATTTTTATAGAGGCTTGACTATAAAAGTATCTTCAATTTTTGGTTATTTTTGCTTTCATTTGCCAAAACTCTGACTGTCTGTGAAGTTTAATTATGGATTTGATCTTCAACAGTGTCAAATGCTGATTAAAATGGAGTTGAAAAGGGGCACAAATGAATGACTGCTTGCTGTGCATGGGGTTATGTTCAATCATTGAGGATGCTTATAAGGGATCAATGAACAGGAACTCATTATATCCTGGCCAAAACTAGCCATAAGCCTGGGAAAGATGCTTATCTGCAGTCCAGCTAGGTCTATGAGGGTTAAATTATATATTGTTTTTACTGTTGTTTCATTTCACAAAACTGCAAAAGTCCAGGCAACATTTTGTCAGAAAAAAACAATAAAGAATATGAAAAGCCCATCTTCACAGAACATTGGACATTGCAAAACAACCTACAGCTATTATGGGATATATCAAAACTGACAAGTAAAACTTTGGCTGTTGATTGAACAATATTTCACATGGACAGCACAAGCTCGTCCGCATTCACTTTTAAATGGAGCTGCTTATCCTGGAGAACTATGGGTAGGAAGTTTATGAGCTTAATTGAATTGTTGGTATTTGGATGATTGAAAAAAATTGGTGACATTGCAAAACTGGTCGTTAGATTTTCAAGAGCAAAACACCTCTCTTGCTCAACACTGAGCTCGGGGAATGGCAGGGGATTTCAAGAGATACTAATCCTGTTCACGTGTCTTTTCAAGTCATTCAGTAGAGGTTTATGGATCAATTGTTAATGTACTTGCAATTAATTTTGTCATGCCCAAAAGAAAAAAATAGGACTAAATNAATAATAATAATAATAATAATAATAATAATAATAATAATAATAATAATAATAATACTCCTTTGAAAAGCATTTTTATTCTTATGCAGTCTACAGAAAGGAAAACAGAAAAGATAAGAGGGAAGACTCATGAAAAATGGTGTGTAAACTTCTTTCTCTATAGATATGTGTTAGAAATTAGCTTAAGTGTGAGCTTTCTGCTTACATTTATGGAGTATGTAGTGGAAAAAAATAACAGCGCGTTCTGTTGGATACATTCAGTGTTGTTAAATGTCTGCCTCAAAGTGTATCAAATGCCTTGTCTCAGGAGGCAGTTCCTCTGAACAGAGAGAGGGGCGGGAGGAGCGTGTCACTGCAGGCATTATGGAGCTCTGGAATGACACCAGGTTCACTGAGACTACTGCACTGACATCCACCACAAGTTCTTGTTTTTCGGCAAGGTATTTTATTGAAATTTTATGACTGCCATTATTGGCTGGGAAAAAAAAAAAAAGGGGAGGGGAGAGAATCTTCCTGAGGCATTTAAGCATAACATTAATCAGTCCTTTTGCAATTGGCCGTTCCATTCCATTGTAAGGATAGATACTATAAAATTCAATT
>VXBQ01012931.1:64679-69679 GCA_013400175.1 Phainopepla nitens | reverse complement strand
GGGGAGTTAAGAGCTAACCTGGTGAGTAAGCAGTCAACACTTTCACACTAACAATCCAAGAGCTTTGATCTGAGGGAGTTTCTCCATATATAAAAGAGCATGAACTACTTCAAATTCAGGAACATTGCAGAGTTTTGACAACAAGACAACCTTATGCATAGTTGGGTTTTTCTGCACTTGGACAACAAAAGTCTGGGCACTCTAGTAACTAGGGCAGCAGCCATTCAGAGCTGTCATGGATGGATTTAAACAGAACCACTGTAGCAGTACATGCCAGGGTTGTCTGCATTTTTCAAATTGACTGTTGATTCATACAAATTTCAATTTTTACTTCCAATGATAAATTTTCCCTGTTTTGTCTAAACCCATAATGTTGATTAGGAAACTCATTTCCCTTGACTGAGACAGAGATGCAAACTCTTGCTGTTTAGGATGTGTAAAATGGCAGTCAGTGTTAAAGCTTCCTTATGAATTGTATTCCATTCTTTCACCTGCCTCTCCATCTTTGTAAAGAAGCAAAAGGCATAAAAGCAGAATCTCAGTAGGAATTTGGTCAAATATTTGTAAAATTAATAGCCAAATAAGGCATTCATATAGAAAACATGTTAAGCAAGATATATTACCTTGCAGCCTGAATGAAGTATTTCATAGAATTTGAAATTCAAATGCTTTTATTAAATGAAGGTTTTAAGATGTTTCAAAATTGAATACTAAGTACAAGTGGCCAACTGTCAGTCAAACATATCAGTGAACTCAGCTGCATTGGCTTAAAACTGCATGCTAATGTAAACACACTCCTCAGCTCCTGTTCAAGGAAAATGACAGTTTAGCAAATGTTATAATCCTTTAGGGCAAGCCTGAACCTTCAGACTCAGATAGACAACATAAAACTCTGACACCCCAGGATGAGCTCTGGAAAGGAGCTATGCCTCCCAGCATATGCCTTTTGTTCCAGTACAAATATGACTGCAACTAAGATTCACATAAAGTATTTTTAAGCACAACTACAGGTAGCAGGAACAATATAGCCATTACAGCAATTCTTCTCTGCATATCCAAGCAACTCCAAGTCTGTAATCTGCTTAAGAATTTTTGTGCATGGCTACTCCATTTCATGCCCAGCTGGCCTTGGTGGCCAGACCTTTATAGCTGGAAATGAATCTTCTTCTTAACTCCACCAGCCACAGCAATTTACTATTAGTGGAAAGCATCAATTATATAATCTTGCTCCCCTTGCCACTTAAAACTACAATCCCACTGTGTCTTTGGAATAGAGATATCCTCACCTCTCTAATACACTTGAACATTGTAGCAGAAATCTGAAACACCTTGCATTATAATATCAAGTATCTTTGGATTACATGTTCCACATCTTCTTTCTCATGCAAACTAAAATCATAGTTGAGGTTTATTGGAATCGAGTGTCAGAATACAGACAGAGAACAGACCCAGAGATGATGCATTCCTCTGTCTCATAATATAAATACAACCTCACTGTCTTCAGTCCCTATAGACAAGGATTTGACAAGTTGTTTTGACAGTAATAGGTGTCCTAGGTTAAAAAAGTCTTAGAAGTTAATTACTCCCTGAAGAAATTTGTATTAACTTGGTAGCACTACAAAAATATAGCAAACAAAAATACTAAGAGCATGTAGTGCTTCATATTACATCTGAAGTCACTGAGATGTCTAAAGGGTTTTAATGGGTAAAAAACCAACTCAGATAAAATGAATTAGCTCAGTAGTTAAAATTTTTTTGTATACAAGTCTGTAAATGCTCAATTTGGAATATGCATAAGGAAATATTAAACTTCACAGAAAAGATATTACTCTGATCTCCAGGTCATTTCAACCGTACTGATTTTCTTGACCTCTGATTTACACTGCAGCTGGTAAGAAGAGAATCAGGCCTAAAGAGAATACTAAGACAGATTTTTAGATGACAATACGACAAAATCTTGTTAAAGCTATTTGTCAGCAAGAGGGATAAAGGCCAGACCAGAGAACATAAATCCCAGAAGAACATAAAACTCAGTATTTAAGGAAGATGTCAGTTTTTCATCATTTAGTGCCTCATGTCCCTTGTTTCCCATTTCAGACATTTTTTCTATAAAATTATTGAGAATCTCCATGTTCCACCTGTGTTATTCATTTGTCCTCTTGTCACTAATTTAACACTGCTCTATGAAAATATCTTCTCTTGCTTGCTTTCAGCTTTTTTTTAATCTGTCTAATTACAAGTAAAATTAAAAACACTGGCACAGAAAAGAGGATATATAAGGATTCTTACTAAACTAAATTGAATGAAAATAAGAGTTATACACTGTTCTCTCCATTAATTCAGTAAAGCAAGTATTGTTTGATTGTATATTTTTCAGTCTGAGTAACTTTGAGATAAATAGCCATCAAAAAATGCTATCTCTCTTGCATCAATATTTTAAAATATTTAAATTAAGTAGCATTGATTAGTTTCAACAACTTTTAACAATCAACAAATTTACACTTGTCCTTTATGCTAGTTATAACAAAAAGAAATATTTTATAAAAATCTCTCAAACTTTATTGCTTTTTTCACACGTATTAGTTATGAAGTACTATTGAGTCCTGAGTCTGACCAAAATGTCTGGAGGCCACATGAATTTCAATAGCACACTACTGTAATGTACATGTCTCTTCCTGTAACATCCACCAGTTGATGTTGGTCTGTATCAATAGAGAAATGTGGCTATTCCCAAAAAAAACTACCCCAGGCTTTCTGCCATGGACACACACAGTTCTTCAGCAAGCAGAGCTAGAATGAAGGGCTTGTGGTCAGTGCACACACAGTGATGATGCATATGTTGACATCTTTTGGCCGAGTCAGCTTTCACCAAGGATATGATTTAATTGCAGTAATCCTTCAGCTGTGGAATTTTCCTCTGTTGCTGAACCTTTGTTGCCCAGTTCTGCAGTTTTGCTCTTCACTTATGCCTATTCACCCTGAGCTGTACCATGATCTAATTTAGACCTGCATAACAATTTTGTTTAAAAAATATTTTTCAAAGGCTTTTAAAAAATCAGGCAATTTCAAAGGGCAAGCATGACTGTGCAAAGTGGCACTACTGAGAGTGTCTGAGAGTGTGCCTGTGTTTGAGGAGTAGAAGAGCAGTGGTGGACAGCCATCTTCAAACCTGACAGGCTGCCTGAAAATTGGTGTCATGGAATCACACCCAAATAGGAGCAAATACATGGATTTTTTTAAGCTCAGACAGACCTTGAGACAGAAGACTTAAATGCCCTACCAGGTAATCTGCAGATATGAGCTAACATAGCTATCCATAAACCTCAACTGTTTTCTGTGCTTCGTAACGCTATTTGACGGCTCACACCTCTGAAGATTTGCAACTTTTCAGAATTCATAAATAGCACTTTTTCATGGAGGTTCAACACAGAGGCTCATTATAAATCTTTAAACATCAAAAAATTGAAAATATTGGTACTATTTTTAATTTTAATCAGGAGGAATTCTACTCTATAACAATGTATCTTTCTAATAACGGAAAGCGTGTATATTCCCTGAATCAGTTTACAGACTTCACAAAATCTCATAATAACTGCATTTGTTTTTTTTTAATTTTGCTTTCCCCATGGAAAAAAAATACATTAAGAATAATCTTTTTCTTCACTCTGTAATGAATGAAAAAGTAAAATCTCAGAAAGTGTAATATAAATAACTTCACAAGTATCATAGACCTGAATCAAGAAAATAAGAAACTCAGTTTATTTCTATTTCTCAGTATATTCTGACTCTTCTTGCACCAATGTAAAGCTTTTTCTTTTGTTAAAGAGTATTATCTTTAGTATTGCTATGTAGACCTTCACATTACAGTGAATACACAGACGGTCAGATAAAGTTGCCATCTTTATAAAAACTCATCCCATACAATAGTGAGCAGAGAAACAGTTCCAGTTAATAACATATTGGCTTGCTTATGACTAAATTGCTTTTAAATTATTTATATATGGTATATTAATTCTTTAATAGGAATGAAAATAATTGTTGTTTTATAAAAAATAGAAAGGTTTGCAACGCTAAATTCTGCCTATTCTTAATTTTCCTCTTTTCTTTTTTTTTTCCCATAAATATCTAACCCCCAGACTCTCCCAGCACACTATACATTCTATGACTTGTTTAAACATAGGTCATGTAAAATATGTTTTAAATAAATAGTGTTAAAAGCAATTTTAAATAGTACATCTTATCCCTCAGGGTAATAAGGAGCATCATGTGAATTAAAATCAGGAGGCACTCTACTACATTGTTCCTCATCCTCAATCAAGCTGTCATTGCCCAGTCTCAGCTTCCCATCCTACCTCAGCTGGGACCATGCTGTGTTTCAGAGGCAGAAGCAGTGAGATCCCTTCCCCTTTGCTGAGCATTAATAGCTTGCTTTAGCTTACAAAAACTCCCAGAGATGTCAGGATTTTGCAGGATTGACCTCTATACATTTTTTTTAAACAATTACGATAAGAGCATACTAACAATTATTGCCAGTTTAGCATTTTAAATATTTTGGTCTCTACAAGCAAAATGAGACACATTTCAGATTTTCCCCCCGAGACAAAATTTCCACTGATTTACATAAGAATTTTGCTGGAGTAAGGACCTCGAGGCACTGTCTGAACATTTATGCTTTGTACTGGGTTTTCCTCCATTAGAGAGTCTCCAAATTCTCATTGACTTTAATGAGAGCTCAGTAGGCAGATAAATCTGAGAAGGGTTATGCTTTTGGGAACTTCTGTACCACTCTTGCAAAATTATTATCAAAATTGCTTTTTCTGTATTGTAGTAATAATATTGATAGCACCAAAAATCCTGCTAAGAGACAATCACTGCATGCTCAATGCTTTTGTTCTATTTTTTTTTTTTCAGTTCCAAATTCTGTCAAAGATTGGGGTTATTTTTTTGCTGTTGTTTTAGGGAACTTTTTTCTTTCCTTCTCTCTTTCTGTTTTTTTTTTT